>JABSTQ010011251.1:0-332887 GCA_013358835.2 Ixodes persulcatus
AAGCATCGGGCAAAAGCGTCCCCCGAAGGGGAGTCGAAGAGGTCATAAACAAGTCAAGTTAGGGTCCCAGTCGGAACCGGCGAGGTGCTAACTAGCGCCAACCAGGGAGTGTCACACCACCCGCGGCGACCACATGGCCCCGCAGGAAGACGACGTGACGCCATTTACAATACGCGTGGCCCGGCGGAACCAGGCCGGTTTTTGTGACAAAATGGTTCGTAATAAGCCACATCCCTGGCACGAGGATATCGAAGACGACGAGGTGAAAAAGAGAAGATCGAGAGCTCGTGCGTCGAATCAACATGGGAACGACACGTCACATCGCTTCGCTTGCAGCTTGTAGATAATGTAAATAAAGGTTTGCTTGAACGTAATCATCGACGACTACCAGAGGTTCCTACATTGGTGCCGAAACCCGGGAGGAACGACTGAATGAAGGGAACCTGGTGGTTTACAGCAACTTTCCATCAAGCCAAGTCACAACGATCAACGATCATGGACGTCCTGAAGAAGAAACGGAAGACGCATCGGATGCAACTAACACGATTTATTGGTGAGGCTGACGCGCTACTACTCTTAGCTACGCAAAGCGTCAAGGACCTCGACGTTCTAATCGAGCGTATTCATCTGGCCCGCGACCAACTGAACGACGTGGACGCGGCGATCGAACCTCTTATGACGGGGCAAGATGCAGAAGCAGAGTTTACTCATGGGATTGAGTATTCGGACAAGATCGTCACGTACCTCACCAAACTCAAACAAAAGATGAAGAGCGCGGAGGGCAGCCACCCAGCAAGGGGACACTCGAACGAAGATCGGAACGGAGGATCGTCGGTGACATCAAAGATCAAACTCCCAAAATTGAAACTAATCCAATTCAACGGGCATCTAAAGGACTGGCAACCCTTCTGGAAGCAATTCGATACCGCCATTCATCAAAATCCGGAACTCACGCCATCAGAAAAGTTCAACTACCTGCGATCAGCGCTGACCGGCGATGGAGCAGCCGCCGTCGGTGGATTACAGTCGACCGCTGAGTGTTACGCGGACGCCATCGAGCTCCTGCAGTAGCGGTTCGGGAAGCAAGAGACGCTTATCCAGGACCACATAGAAGGTCTCATGGACATACAGCCAGTGCCACCACAACGAAACACCCGAGCCCTATGGCGTTTGTACGACACTCAACAGGCGCACATCAGAGGCCTTAGAGCGTTGGGGATGGGCGAAGAGGCGTATGGGGCTATGCTCTACACAGTACTTTTGCGAGTTCTACCGAGAGATATCACTCTGGATTTCAACCGGAAGATGTCGGCGGAGGAGACCGGGAATGCCAACGCCGCAAGGGCATCAGTGACAGACGCTAGTTTGGAATCCACCCCACAGCAAGTCCACCTGAGGGCTCTGCGGTCTCACCTCGAATTTCTACGCATCGAGGTGAAGAGCCGTGAAAGGACATCAAAACACCAGCTGGAAGACGTCGTCGGTAAGCCCAGACCTCCTTCTCTGACGCATGGCTCTGTGAAGAGATCAACGATCAACGCTCAAACTCGCAGCTCTACCGCGGCGGCATTGCACGGCAGCGTGGACGGCTTAGAGTGCTTCCTTCGCAAATCAAAAGCGCACGGAACACCAAAATGTAACGCAAGAATCGGGATAACGGAGAAGAAGCGTAGGTTGCAAGCAGACCGGAGGTGCTTCCGTTGCACGAAGGTCAATCACATGGCAAGATTATGTCGAGGAGCACCCAGCTGTAGCAAATGTCAAGGCAGGCACGCGTCCACCATGTGCGACCCGAATTACGGGCCGGGAAAAACGTCCACCGGATCGAATGAGACGGAACTGAAGGACCCGGCACCGGTCGCTAAGCATGTACGTGGTAGCAACAGCAAGCCGGCAGTGCCCCTACAAACGGTTACAGAAGGTACAAACAGAAGGAAACTTGCCCGTATTATCTTCGAGAGCGGCAGTCAGTGCTCCTTCATAACTGAAGAACTGTCTCAGCGACTGGACTGCAAATTGCTCGGGACAGAGATCCTCACAATCGGCGTGTTCGGGGGCGAAAGCACTGAACGTACGTACATACATTTCGCAGGGTTCAGGTGACTTTGCGAGACCAACTGCACAACAAAAGATAGGATATCGACGCTCTCGAGACACCTACGATATGTGATCAGGATCTTCCGAGCCCAGATGAAGCCATCGTGGCAACATTAGAGGAACTCGGCTGTCCTGTGGGAGACAACATGACCGGACTGGAACAACGCGGCTTCGACATACTGCTGGGATCAGACCACTACTGGGGGTGCATAACAGGAAGAATTCACCGACTGAGCGGACGCCTGACTGCAGTATAGAGACCGTATTCGGATGGGCGGTCCCCGGTTATTAGTTGCTCCCCAGGTGGTCGTGCTGAGAACGGCGGTGCAAGAGAACCCAACCCTTGCCAAGCTTTAAGCAATCCTGGGAACTTGAGAGCATCGGTGTCATCGACGCATCGGTGGACGATCCTTCGGACAACGGCGTCATGCGAGACTCTGAAACAAAAATCGCCAATACCAATGGGACGTACGAAGTCGGCCTTCCATGGAGGGTAGACGTCAGGTTGACAGACAACAAGGTTGCTCGAATGCCACAGAAGAACTGTGAAAGCGCGACGTGGCACCACTTGCCTGGAAAGAAGAACCCCGTCGACCTCATGTCACGAGGTTTTACCGCATCTGGATTCGTGTCCGCTCCCCTCTGTTGTTCGGGGACCAGTTGGTTGCCACTGCCAGCTAAAGAACGGCCCAAGGAGAAGCGTGAGGAGCCAACTCGAGATAAGCTCGAGGAGAGGGGACCGAGAGCTGAAATATTGGACATTTCAACACCATCTGCATCGTTGTTCGACGTCACCACATTCAGCTCGGCTTCAAGAATCAACAGAACAACGGCTTGGATTTTTTGATTCCTCCACAACGTCAGGTCAACTGAAAGACGAACGGGACCACTGACAGCCGAGGAGATCGAGGCAGCACGAACTCACTGGATAAAACAGGCGCAGCACTCGGCGTTCGCTACCGAGCTTCGCTGGGCGACCAACGCTACGAAGACTCCGCCTGGTTCTCCCCTGCAAGACTTCGACAATTTCATCGATCAGCGGAGAGTACTTCGCATTCGAAGTCGCCTCCAGTTCATCAACATGACGTATGACGAACGAAACCCGATCGTCCTGCCCAAGCAGCATCGATATTCAACTTTGCTGGCAATCGACGCGCACCAACAGCTGCTGCACGCGGGAGTCAGAGATACTCTCGTGCAGCTCCGTAACCATTATTGGATTCTGCGAGGCCGAGAGCTGGTGAAGAAAGTGGTGCGTGCCCGCGTGACCTGTCAGCCATTTAGCGCGACCCCCGCGAGTGTCCCCACGGGACCCTTGCCGGATGCCCGGACAACATGAGCGGACCCTTTCGAGGTAGTCGGCATGGACTTCGCGGGCCCCCTCTATGTCAAGGGCAAGGACCTCACATGCAAGTCCTACATGGTGCTGTTCACGTGTGCAGTCACGCGGGCTGTGCACCTGGAGTTGGTTCCAGACCTGTCGACCCAGAGCTTTTTCTTTGCCTTCCGTCCATTTGCGTCGCGCCGAGGGCTGTGCCGCGTAATTTATTCCGACAATGCGTTGACCTCCAAACGAGCGTCGAAGGAACTCACGGAACTGTGGAAGACGTTGCGCCATCCAGACGTGGTCAATCATTTTGCTAACACGGGTATCCAGTGAACGTTTATTGTCGAGAGAGCCCCATGGTGGGGAGGAGTTTACGAGAGGCTTGTGCGCTCGGTAAAGGTGTCTCTAAGAAAGGTTATCGAAAGGAACTGTCTGGACACAGAGGAATTGACCACCGTTCTGATTGAGGTGGAGGCCGTGTTGACTTCGCAGCCATTAACGTTTGTGCACGACGGGATCGGAGAGGGCAACCCGCTCACGCCGGCCAGTTTCCTAGTTGGGAGGCTCGTTGACAGGCTCGCTTCCACACCAGAGGAGCTTCGCGAACTCTGGCGGCAGCGAGAACAACTGCTTAACCAATCTTGGGGAACATGAAGGGAAGAGTACCTTCGAGAGCTGAGATCAGCGTACAGCACTCAGAACAGGCAGTCTGCGCCCCTCAGAGAGGGTCAAATTGTTCAGTTAAAAGTGCCGCTTCCACGCCTGCTATGGAGGCTCGGACGAGTGGAAAGAGTGTTCCACGGCCGAGATTCTCAGATCTGGTCGTGTGAGATCCGAGTGCATCGCGGCACCATTTTGCGAAGGCCAGTGAAGCTTGTCTATCCGTTGGAGTTAATGGAAGTTTAGAATGGACTCCCATCCATTCGGTAGGGAGTGTGTTGGAACGTTTAAGTGGTTCGTAATAAGCCACACCCCTGGCACGAGGAGATTGAAGACGACGAGGTGAAAAGTGAAGATCGAGAGCTCGTGCGTCGAATCAACATGGGAACGACACGTCACATCGCTTCGCTTGCAGCTTGTAGATAATGTAAAAAAAAAAAAAAAAACCGTTTGCTTGAACGTAATCATCGACGACTACCAGGATCGCTAGGTTGGACATTTGAGAAAAGGTACATGGAAGTGACGTAATGGAAAAGAGGAACGTATCCTAGCAATACTCACGTGGCGGGTCTGCCCACTTTGACGCCGCTACGTCATCGAAAACGTGACACCTGTCACCCGTTTGAGCGACGTCCGGAGCCAACCCCCGACGAGCGGAAGGAGCTACGCATTCCCCGAGGCGTCCCTACGCGTGGGGTACGGGGTAGGATTTACTACGACGCGGGGAGCAGTTCCTGCGTTTAGTGAACGAACGGCAACCAATCCTGTGCGTCGCTGGCCGTCGCATCTGTTCTAGTACAGGTAAAAGTATTGAAAAACAATAAAAACCTGTTGGGCGTTGTTAAAACAAACCGTTTATTTCTGTCCTTTTGCAATACATTTAAGAGTTAATAGGAGAGAAAGTTGTTTCAATGTTACAAGGAATGCGGGATGCGCGCTTCGCGCCTTCTTTTAAAGCAACATGTCGGAGCACGCCAGAATCGCGGGGTTGATGGCTGCACATAAAGAGCTCCCGTTTCGTGGTCCCGGCGCGTAATGAAGGCGCGGAAGCAAGCAGACGACCTGAACAAAGACGCCTGCTTGCTCTGTTGAACCCAAGAAACATTCCGTTGATATGACTTACCCTGAGACAGGAAAGAAACAAGATTCGTAAAAGGGACGCGGTCAACACACAGCGTATCCAAAAACAGCTGTGTGTGCGGAGACCTGCCTAAATTTCTTTTCCTTCCTGTCTCAGGTCAAGGTATGTCCACTTTTTACGAGCTCGCCTGCGCCTTCACCTTTTTTGAGACCTACAGTGTAGTCATAACTTGCAACAGCAACTACTTTCATCTTGTCTGGAATACCTCAGTAGCAAACTTCGCCACGTTTTTTTTTTGTATATGCTGTAAACGACTTAATTTTCGCGAATCGCCAAAAAATAGGTCCCGCGAACAATTCCGGTAAGATGTCAACACATTGGAATCTATATTGAGATCCCACCGCGTCGTGAAAATTAGAACCCGGGAATTAATCCAAAACTTCAGCTTTAACCTAAATCACGAAATATTGAGCCCTCGAAAAATAGGTCGCTTACAGTATAATATTGTCTAGCTGCATTTCATCTTGTCTCGAATATGGCAGGCCTTCGTGTATATTATTAGCTATGTTACGAGATACAACCTAGAGGTAGTGTGCTGCAAAACGTGTTAAAAAAAGAGATCAATGTTTGACATAACATGTGATTTAAGAATGTCCGACTGTTTACGTTATGCTATGCTAGTCAGTGTTCATTTTTACTTTCGAGAATGAAATATTGCAAAACCTGTTTTCATATAAGTTTACTTTTTCAAGTTACGGTTTCGCATTCTAAAAATAAAGCACTTTCAAAAATAAATTAGCTGTGCAACATAACATAAACCCTGATACTCTATGTAAAAAAGGACACATACACCGAAAGGTCTAAAACACAGCTGAAATTTTTATTTTCCAAAAAGAGCTAAAATAGGCACCATTACAAAAAGTAAGGGGGAGAGAGAAACCTGAAATGACTTGAGAGATCCTGACACAAATCCCAATACTAACATCAAGAGGCACACCTGAGTGATGTAGTCATAATACAGAGGGTAATAACGGGATGTTTAAAACCACAGGGGATATGAAACAATACCCAAAATGGCAATATCCCTGGTTTAATCAACACCGAGAAATAGGTCGTTACAGGTCTACAAATGGACTAAAGTATTTCTCGGCTCTTTGCAGAAGAAAGCCAGGTGACTTATGTCGGTTTGGCAACCCGAAAGCCTTCTCTGTCATTATCCCAGGCATTTCATGCCTTCTGCTCATAAAATCGAAAGGCTATCGATATTACCGCTATGCATAGAAAGAGAAACAAATAATTGGCTGGAGCAACTTCATTTATGGTTAGGCTCAAACCAGTTAGAGCTGAATACGGCAAAGACTAAGTACATTATTTTTAGAGCAAAAAATAAGCCCATAACTAGCGAAATTAGTATATCTTTTCAAAACTCGAATATTGAACGCGTGGAATCCTTTAAATTTCTTGGTGTTCGTTTTCACGAAAACCTATACTGGACTTTTCAAGTGAACGAACTCCGAAGGGATATTTCTAGATCAATTGGTTTAATTTGTAAGTTAAAATACCTTCTTCCAGCCTGGTTAAAAAAACAACTGTATATATCTCTGATTCACTCGAGGCTGCATTACTGTTTATTGGTCTGGGGGACGACTACAGCAAGTAATATTAAGCAATTATTTACATTGCAAAAACGCGCAGTTAGGTCAATTGATAATTTACCTTGGACTGAATCGACTTCCCCTAGCTTTATTAAACATCAAATATTAACGTTAGACAATCTTTTTTGCCTAAAGGTCGCAATTTCTGTTCATACTCAAATAAACACGAATCCTGCAATATTTTACGAAACATATTTATCCAAACAAACAAATTACAACTTGAGACACCAGCAGTTTTCAAAACCTCAAATAAGAACTAATTACGGTACACAAAAAATATCCTACCAGATAACCGATCTTCTTAACAGAAATTATTGTGTATTTGAATTAGCCCAAACAATAGCGTCCATGTTTCTTTTCAAAAAATACCTTACGGTATACTTCAATGTGCCTAGTGTGTATTCCTAGTATAGTTCACATCAAAATAGATTGTACATTTTTTGTGTTTCATATTTTTATCTTCTTAGATATTGTTTTATTTATGCTGTTTTTGATTCATTTTCTGTGCCCTGCTGCTGAGTGCGGTAACGGGGGTTGGGACCTAGTCAGGTGATTCGTTTTCGCCTTTTGTCCCAACCTCCCTGACAATTGTGTCAAAAATAAATAAACAAACAAACAAACAAACAAACAAACAAACAAACAAACAAGCACTCAACACATATCCGGGGGCAGTACCATCCGGGTGCAGTACCAAGTCCATCATGTTCCTCGACCTCACACTGGAATTGAAAGGTATAAACATATGTTGGAAGTATGAACCAAGGTCATGCAAAACATTTCTTTTGTTTGCACCTGGACATTTTAAAACTATAAAACGCAGTGTTTCCTTCATCGCTCTTGTATCGGCCTTAAAGAAATATTGTCACCAGAACAATGGGCAAAGTTTTGAAAAGCAATTTTCCTGCCTACGTGATTCTGGCTATCCGACTGGTGTCCTGGTACGCTCACCTGAAAACATTTGCACCTAACTAACACAAATCAGCTGACACAGATATGGAACAGAGAAGACAAGAACTAAGCAAAAAACTGTAGTACCCTACATTCATGGCATAACCCATACATTGAAAGGAAGTAGCTGCGAGGCAGGGCAATAAGGTTGTGTGCTCTGCTCCAAACTCGGCGTATTGTATGAACAAAGGTATAAAACGCCGGCGAGCTGGTGGATGACATCCATAGCAACCCTGAGACGTAGGAACAATAAAAAAACGGACAGAACATTGAAGTCTCTACTACAGCTTGAAATTTATTGAACAACCATCGCCTTATATACATGTCCCAGACCTCTTTTTACAATTCGAACGACCTCCTCAGCCACCAGACAGTGTACCCTAACAAGACAAAGTAAATTGCAACTTCAACCAGAAAAAAATGTGCGACATTTCTTACAAGACTTTGGTTTTGGCTCATGTGCCCCGTGTTACATAGAGGTTGTTTATTACATTCCCCTACCACGTGGCAAATGTCCCATCGGTCAAACTGGTAGGTGACTAAATGACAGGATAAGAGAGCATGCAGCATCTGTCAAGGAAACTACAGCAGGTCATTGCCACACCTGTAAATGCAGTGTTATGTTCAGCAGCATCACCATTCTTGCAAGAAACAAAAGCCTGTATGCACGAGAAATGCGAAAACATATAAAACAATGGCCATCGAAGGAAACAAAGTAGCATGTGTCAGTGTGCCTTCCATTAAACTCGACGAGAAAAGCAATAGTGTTTGGAATGTTTTACGTCCCACTGAAATGCGGGTCGTTTCGAACTAAATTGTATTTACAGCTCTCAGAATAAAGAACAAAAAGAAACAGATAGCTGAGGCACATGAAGAGGAAGAGGTATTAAACCATATTTGGTAGTCCAGCGATATGTTTTTCTCTCAAGTTCAAGCTGGCCCTAGCCATGGTGGCTGCGCGATGAACTATGCAAGGTGTTGGAGCTGAAGAGACTGCATAGATTATGGACGGCCATGATTGCGGAGCAGCGAGCGAAGTGTGCACTTGACGGCTTTCACGGGTAGGGCTTCAGTGACGGCAAGGAAACAGATGGGTCCTTGGTGGTCGGGACCGCAGTCGTGGTGGTGAGCGGCTCCCCGTCGCCGGCGGCGTCCGTGCTGGGCATCACCGTGGCGAGGGCAGTAGGGGCTCCCCGATGGCGTCCTTTGGGGCGAGACCACCGTCGTGGCGACAGACTCCTTGATGCCGGCGGCGTCCCTCATGGGTGGGACTGCGATCCTGGCGTGTGTGGCGCTGCGCAGGTGCAGGGCTGCAGCAGGTCTCGAACCGGGCGACAAGGCGTTGCCTCAAAGCGCTGTCCGAGAGGTCGACTGGAAGGTTGGCAGGAGCCAGCCTCTCGCCATCAGACGCTGACCCCTCCGAGCTCGGCTCAGACTCCAACTCTCGCTTTTCAGGGTCAGAACCTGACTCCGGTTTGGGCTCACTCAATACAAGGCAGGCGTTGTCCAGCACTGCACATGTCGTTATAATGGTGGTGGTGGCTATTGATGGATAATAATGCAGAGTCCGGTGCCTTTGCAGACACGAGAATCTGTTTTTAAACAGCCCACTGCAGCGCTCCACAACGGCAGCAAGCAATGGAGGTCACGTGGATCCCAAGGACAGGGGTGATGAACCATGATTCCAAGCCGTAGCCGTCGTCGCCCACCGTGGCTCTATGCATCTTACCCAGCATTCAGCGTCATGCATCTGCAAGTGTGAGAGAGATACCGACATGAATTTACTTGAATGTTCCACTCATGGTTCACAAAGCAGTCTCAATTCCGGAACCTTCCAAGTTCTTTTGACAAGATAATTAACATGATTGCAACACACCTTCATGGACGCAAGATATGATGACAAGAAACCACTTCTTTCAAACAAACATAATGTGGTGGGCGGAAGGATGCACGTTTTAAAAGTCACGACATACTACCTAGAGCACACTCTCGTACAGTCGGAGCACAGGGGCGGATTCAGAGGGGGTGGTCCGGATGACCTGACCCCCCTCTTGAATTCTGCATATGTCAAAATTTAGGGAGTGGAAACGAGTTGGGGGGGGGGGGGGGCGACATATGATACGCTGACCAAAAACCTGACCCCCCCCCCCCCCCCCCCTCCCCTCGAAATACCTGCGTCCGCCCCTGGCGGAGCACACAAGCCCGCACCTCTCATTTACAAAATGGCATATCCACACCGTACCCGCGTTACGCTGTATTCTTTTTGACACACATGGAACTGATTTTGAGTACGTAATACGAGCGTACTTACCACCGTCACGTTGAGGGCGTAGAAATGCTTGCGGCACAGTGCACCACCTTCATGGCAGTGGGATCGTTCTTGGACGGGCCGACGATGGCGATCATCGTTTCGTTCACGCAACCGATGACGCCGGATATCCTACCGAGCGGTCTGAGGCCCGTCTCCACGTCGTACCTCTCGCTCGGCGTCTCGGGGAAGCGGAGCCAGCCGCGCCGGACCCCGACACGACGCACGATAGTGACGGACACGACGCGGACAGAGACGACGACTGTCTTCAGTCCCACGCTGCATGCTCGTCGCTCGCCACCAAGCTTTGTAGGCACTCCGTGGCGTAGAAACGAAGTGTACAACACTTGAAGCTCCACAGTCGTGAACGTCCACGAGCTCCATTTCGCAGTCTCTTCACCTCCGGTTCCTAGCGCCAACGTTGTCTCTCGCTGCCGGCGCTGCGTCGCACGCTCGCAATCCTCCGGGAGCTCGAATGCTGCGCGGTGCTGTCGGTAAATCTTCCCGACGAAAACAATAACTAAATTAGTTGAAAAGTGGCATAATCGCCCGACGACGACGCGGTTTGGAAAATATGACCAACGAAAGACACCTACTAAGGAGCTAGTACCTTTTAAAACGTACTCGGTACAAAGTGAAACGTCACTTTGTTGTCACGTCCGGTAGCCGACTCCGCCCAGTTTTGCCAACTCCGCCTACATTTTTCTAGGGAAATTACGTCACTTTTGCTTCCAACCAATCAGACGTGATGACGCCACTTACCGTGTACTTTTAAAAGGAACATGTACAATGTCGAACCTAGCCATCCTGAGGTCCCTACAATGATTGCTTTCACCGCCAGAAAGACCAGTCGGAGATGCAGTTGCTGATCTATCCCTTGGTATGGAGGGGTGGCCGGTGTGCCTGTACCGCTGATGGCCGTGTCACAAGTGGTCGACATTTTTGCATGAACATTCCAGGGTCTTGCAGCACTGCGGGTTACATATGCAGTAGGCACCGGTGACCCTGACTGTTGAGATGTTCTCTGTGAAATTGGTGCAGAGGTCACTGAATCACATTGAGCTTTCTCACATGTGGCATTTGCCTGTTTCTTTGACTGTCATTGCAAAATATGTGAGTACGTCCGTTCTTTCTTATGCGTTGACGTTTCTCTTTGATTTGGTGTTTCAGACTGGTGTACGGTCTCTGGATTAGAAGGTGATGATCTACGATTGGGGGCGCGACCGTTCAGTATTTCCTGTTTCCTCAACACGGTGGCAGGTTCCTTGCTGGAGAAGCCGGCCTATGGGCCGCGTGAGAACATCCGCAGTTTGCGCAGTTTGGTTCATAGCGATAGTTGCAGCCCTTGCGCTCCGGCAGTTTTGTACGAAGTGTCCAAACCGTTGGCATTGGAAGCATTCATCCAAGAAGATATACTGATTCCGGGAATTTCCGCGAGAGTAGTCTTCATGACCTACTGGAAAAAGCCGGGGCCATTGGTATACTCCAAAAGACGGTTTCTTCACTCGGTAGAGACCCTTGATTGTGTTTATTGTTAACACCTACGCTGTAGCCTCAGTGACGCGTATTGCTAGTACGCCTGGGCCAAGTCCAGCGTCGAAAACATAGTACCACCCAGAGTTGTGCGTAATCCGTTTCAAGTAACGAAATTACTTGTAATCCCTTACATTTATCGGTAATTTAGTAACAGAATAATTACATATTTTCTAGAGTAATTCTAAAGTAATTTCCTTACATATTTAAGTAACGGATTCCTTGTAACCCGTTACATTTTTTTTTTCACGATCAAAACGCATCCCTTTTAAAAAGGATTTTTTTTTTTTTTTTTTAGTAAAGTCGAGCGCGGTGACTATCAAGCGCATTGACCAGCGCAAAGGGAGGCTTGGCACTTCGATTCCCCAAAGCCCTTCTTTACAACCCCAAGCCCCTGAATCTATTTTTAGACCCTAACAACAATGTAAGAAGACTCAAATATGTATTTATACAAAAACTTATAAATAAATAAGCGGGGGGCAAGCTATATCCGCTTTTTTTAGACCCTCTGTTTTTTTCTTTGCGATCGAAGACGGGGTGAGGAGGACACCAAGTGAGTGTGTGCCTCTTCGAGAAGTTCGAGGCGTTAAGTGCACAGTCAAGAATTAACAATGCCCTTCTCGGTTATAGTGACTACGACCATTTTCATAATGTGACAACACGAGACAAGGCTCCGTCTTCCTTAAAATCCACTAAAAGAGATGTGACAATATGCAAAGGTGTTATTGTCACAAGCATCCTCGTTCGTTGCTGCACACTTATCACCTTCTCTTAGAAAACAGGATGGATTATTTTTTCCTGCTTCTTTCACCTTATTTGACCCTGTTTTAAAAGCTACTTACTTTTTTGTGGTCCAACTTCTAGGGTTCGCCCACTTCATTTGTGAATTTCAGCCAAGTTATCTGCATCTCAGTCACCCTTTTTGTGAGTCATTTGTTTTTTTGCGAGCACTTCGAAAATAATAATAGTCTTCTTTTTTTTCTTTGTTTGCTGTTTTTACCTTAGCAGGACGCGTCTTATCTCAAGCAGATATTTTTACAAATAAAACATAATGATGGCTGACGTAGACTTGAGATTCTTTGCTTGAGGAGAGAGTGAAACTCATGAGTGTGGCCATAGTGTGGCTTAGTTCTTTGCCCTTCGCTGCCCACAGCATCAGCGGACGTCTATCTGGAGAACACCAGAGTAAAACTGCAATCGGTCTGTGCTCCGTGCGTTTTTTAATGGCATCAAAAAAGGTGCACACCGTAAACGTGCGTTTACATTTCCTTGTCTTAAACGACGTCCTAATCAATTGTTGTTATAAGTGTCCCGGTGTTTTTCTTTTTATAACTTATATTTATATATTGAAAAAGTTGCCTTTTTCACCAACATCTCAAAAGACTTGACCTGTTCAGAAACAAAGGCAGAAGAATATCGAGCCAAACCTTATTTAGTATTTAATTATCACCTTACTGTTACAACTATGTTTTGCTATTGTCTGGCAATATATGCCGGCGTACTAAGATCATACTGGGTAGTGATTAAATTACAGTAATTAAATTACTGTAATTTAATTACTTTTCTTTGTCATTTCTAATTGTAATTAATTACTTTCGGCTAAAGGAATTGTAATTTTAATTCAATTACTTTCTAGCGCCAGTAATTGCAAAAATTTCAGGCACAATTACAATTACTTTTGCAAAATTTAGCGGCACCAACGGAAGCTCCCTGAAAGCCGCAGTGCTCGCACAACCGGCCTAGCTCTAGGTGAAAAACTCGCATAAGGACACGCACTCGCACACACGCACAACATAGTGTCGCACTGTTTTTTGTTTGGTTGTTTAATAAATCAATCCTCTTTGGAGCCTACCTCAATGGCGCCGCGTAACACTCTAAAAAATGCCTGCGCGTCCACTTACCCGCAAAACACTCAAAGAGCCAATCTCTGCGATCTACGAAATCAACTCAGCGAATCATGAGGCGGAACATCTGCTTAGACTTCAAAATTTAGTCTGCGCTGTGGCATTACGCAATGCAAGCTTGACGTTTTGCAATTGCGTAATGCTACAGCGCAGACTTCATTTTAGAGCGCAGCTCTCAGGCGCCCGTTTCCGGCCTGAGCGGCGTCGGCATCGGCGACGGCGTCGGCGTCGCCGTCGCCGTCGGCGTAACCGCGCAGTGCATGATGGGTAAATTTCTCCGCTAAATTTAGCGGAAATTTTTCCCCGCTAAATTTAGCGGGAAAATTTCCCCACTAAATCTAGCGGAAAATTTTCCGTGATACATCTAGCGGAAAATTGTCCCCGCTAAATTTAGCGGAAAAAATTCCCCGATAGATCTAGCGGAAAAATTTCCCCACCAAATTTAGCAGAAAATTTTCCCCGCCAAATTTAGAGGAAAAAAATATTCGCTAAATCTAGCGGAAAAAGTTGCCCGCTAAATTAAGCGGGAAATTTTTTTCCGCTAAATTTAGCGGAAATTGTTTCCTAAATGGTAGGCGAGCAGGAGAGGGGGGCATAGCCCCCTCTCCGTACCTTCCCCTCCTCCTCCTCAAGAGCTGAGCTCTAATTCGGAGTTAGGGAGTTGTAAACGCTTTAATTTTTTTTTAGGTCTAAACGGATGTTCCGCCTCATCATTTGCTCAGCTGATTGCGTAGATCGCAGAGATTGGCTCTCTGAGTGTTTTGCTGGTAAATAGACGCGCGGGAATTTCTTAGACTGAACGCCGTCTGCTGCGCGAGCAGAAAACAAAAGAGTAAACATGCCAAAATATTGAAAGAAAAAAAAATTAAGCTTCAGCTTTCAGCCGTTTGAGAATTTTAATTGTCTATGAAGTTACTTTTCTTAATTGTTTGCCAGTTTTTTACGTCCCTCTTCCAGTACTCTCAAATATTTGAATCTTTGTATTATTTTCAAGTTTATTGCCTGCTTGTTTTACTTTGCATATTACTTGCATAAGCGTTTTGGAGACTGACCATGCACCTGTGAATATTGTTACTAATCATTCGGGAGTCCAGATTCGGTTCTTATATATTTCTGAGCCATTATAATTTCAACTCAATGTAAATAATTTACAGTACCATTATGTTTGTATGGGAATGCGGTCGTATTAGCGCGTATGGATTTTAATTTTATATTAACACTTGTAAAATATTCATATATGAGTGTCGCGTTTTATTTGCCTGGCTAAGAAACGTCTGTCAACCAAAATATTTTTCTTTGGCAATCCGGCGTCTTCCAGCATATGAACTAATTTATTATTAATTATTAAAAATATAAGAACGTAGTACTTCATTGCCCAAACTGTCAAGTTCTATCTTGAATTAAACAAAATTCATAAAAGGAAAGTATACAACACGTGGCATTTATGCAGCGATGCTTAAGCCTCCTCAAACATTGGGGCAAGGAATGAACAAATATGTTTCATTCTATACAACTCTTTTAGTTATATGGCCCAAGTCGGATCGCTCTCAGAAATAAGTAATTGTAAAGAAGTTGCATTAATTTGTAAAAGTAATTTGTAATCGTAATTAATTATTTTTCACCTAGTAGTAATTGTAATTGTAGTTAAACTACTTTTGAAGCAAATTGTAATTAAATTACATTTTGAAAATAATTTATCCACGTATGACTAAGATGCACAAAAAGCAAGTCTTATTCCAGTTTTGGCCAGTATGGCGACTTTTACAGCTTCGCGATTTCGAAAATAGAGAGTGTTAGTAGATCGTCCCGATGACTCCGATAACGATACCCGATACTCCGCCGCTCCCTTTGTGCATGCATCATATCGTTATAGGGTATCGTTATCATAGGTAACGGAGTGACCTACTAAAACTCTCGAATATCAGGCAACGGCTGCAACGGCGAAGCTTTTCTCTATATTCGAAGTAAATAGTACTTCCATTGCTTCTCTGAAGAAGCTCAATGCAGAGCATAAAACATTCGCGAGGCACAATATGGCGCTCCCATCCAGTCCCTCAGTTCAAAGGGTGTTCAGCGTAGCAGTCAGTCGACATCTTCAGCAAGAAATAACGCAAAACGTCTGACGAGATTTTCGAGAGCCAACTCTTGCTCAAAATACTCAAGGTCAATACATGGAACAGGTGGCAACAAAAAAAAAAATTGCGGTGGCTTAGCTCGGCTATGGCAGGATATACGTAGCGTGAGCTTATGCTGCACAAAATGAGAGGCACTATCAAGCGGCTCCGGTGCAGCGTCAGACTTGGCTACTGCGCAACAGAGGCGCACAGCTGGACACGCGGCGGCGCCAGTGCGTCTGCCGCGGCTTTGACGTCACTCCTCTGGAATGCGCATACCGGCAAGGCGCGCGCGGCGGTGGCACTTGCGCCCGGCGGCGGCGGCTTCGGCGCGCCAGCTGTGCGCCGTGTGACGTCACTGCTCCTCGCGCATGCGCAGCATGGCTCTTTCGGAGCCACGCGAAGCTGCTCAACCTCGGCCAGTGTAGCTCACGCTAGAAAACTTGAATAACCCTCTTTTCTTTCTTTCATACTTGAGAACCATAATGTTGGAAGTAACGCCACGAAAGTAACGGATTACTTTTTGGGGTAACGGTCACTTACTTTTATGGGAGGGTAATTGTAATTGTAATTAATTACAATTTCGCCTTGAGTAATTGTAAATGTAATTCCTTATTATTTTTCAGTAACGTGTACAAGTCTGGTACCACCCTGCAAATTTTACAGAGCCTCAGTTGGAAAAGGCAGTGGGTGGGACCCTTGCTTTGATGCCGCGTTCGCTGTACTGCGGTAGTCGCCGCAAAGCCTTACGGAACCATCCTTCTTTCGTACGACGACGACTGGAGTGGCCCACTCCGAGCGCTGAACCGCCTCAAAAATGCCCTGCAGCTCTAAATCCAAAAGTTCAAACTCCACAACCGAGCGAAGAGCGAACGGCACCTGACGAGAGCGAGAGAAGCTTGGTGTTGCGTTCTCCTTGAGCTCCAAATTAATTGGCGGCCTTCCAATTGAAAACTGTTGAAGGGGTCCCATCAACAGTTTTCTTTGAAAACTTTGGGACCCCCGTCTGAATAGGTGTAATTATCTAACATCGTTGTTTACAAATAATAACACATTTTGACTTTGACATACTTAATGATTTTGGGGTCGAAGGCCTCGATATGGGCTGCCAGAATCTTCTGCACATCGGTGTTTCCAGAGACCTGGCGAATTCCGCTGAAGCTAATTTTGAGTTCGGAAAACCAATTGCGTCCCAGCCGGCTGCAGCCATTGCCTTCTGTAACCCGTAACGGAAGAACGAGGTCTTTGGACTTGTGCCTCACACGCACTTGCACCGAGCCCAGCACTCTCAACCCTTCTCCAGACCAGGTGAGAAGACCGACCTCTTCCTTGATCAGCTGTGGAAGTTGTGATGGGCAGAGCTGTTGGAATGTCGTTGCAATGATGATGCCGCAAGCCGCTCCCGAATCGATTTCCAATTCCAGAGGGCGGCCGTTATAGAGTTGTTGAAGTGATGCATAATGATCAGAAAGGCGGCAGAGACTGGAGCCAAGCAATGGCGACCATCACTGTTCTCCACCTTTAGTTCCTTTTCTTCTTTGTCCCCATTCTATCAACAAAGTCCAACCACTAAATCACTCCTCCCGAAGGAGAGAAATATATTTCGGTAGAAATAAACTCTACTTAGTTAAAGACATAGTCTCCGAGTCTGTCTGGTGGGCGTGTTGTACGAACTGGTCGTCCCGCACCTGAGGGACCCGGTTTTTCAGCGGGCAGCTGCTCTCTTTCTCCGCCCAACACGTCAAAGGGTTCACCAGGTTCAGGAGCTTGGTAGTTTTGAGGCGTGCTGTCAGCGTCAATTTCGTATGAATTGGTGGTGAACCATGTGGCATCTGTGTCATCCGTTTCTTCATTTCTTCTTGGATTTTTGCAAGCAGAAACAGGTTTAAAGAGGCTGGAGTTCCTAGTGATTGTTGTTTGACCCCTTCGTGCAGTGATTCGTGCTGCGTTGATCTCGGGGATCGTGTATGGCTTGGGGTCAACGGAGGCGTCAGCTTATTTGTCTGGTTTGCTTGCAGATAACGAAATCTCCCATCTGTAGGTTGTGAGTTCTTGCGTGTCTGTGCTCGTCTGTGTAGACCTTGTGTTTTTTGCGATTTGTAAGATCTGTGTGCTGCCACATCTGCTGTTCAGCGTTGTTGTGGTTGAATCTGGAAGGAGGTAGCCCATGTGTCGCCCGAAGAGTAATTCAAAGGGTGTTTGTTCTGTTGTCGAGTGAGGGGTTGCCCTGTAAGCCATTAAGAACTTACTCAACTCGGTGGTCCTGTTGTTGTTTTCGAGTGCCGTCGCTTGTATGAATCTCTTGAGCGTGCGCATAAACCACTCAACTTCACCATCTGCTTGTGGCCAGCATGGCGTAATGCAATGATGGCGGAATTCTAATGACTGAGCGAAAGTTTTGATATCGTGGCTCTGGAATGGAGGTCCATTGTCCGTCTTGATGATTTTCGGGACTCCAAATATACTAAATATCTTCAAAGATTGTTAAATAGTGTTAGTGCCGCGAGTGATGGTATACTATCTTCACGATAGGATATCGCGAAGCATCATCTACAAGGACCATTATGTAATTTCCGTTAGGGAACGGTCCTCCAAATTCAAGTGAGAGGGCTTCCCAAGCCTGGTTGGGTTTTTCTGAAATGGCGACGGGTTCAGCTTGTTGATGCTTGATAGTGGCCTGGCATGCCATGCAGTTTTTTTAGAGTTGCTTGCACCATGCTGTCTAGGTTTGGAAACCAAACTTTTTGCTTCATAAAAGCTTTCGTTTTGGTTGTCCCCTGGTGGTCAGCATGTGCAAGGGATATTGCTCGTTGTTGGAGAGCAGCAGGTAAGACGAGGCGATTGCTTTTCAGCAGTAGACCGCTGTCTGTCAGAGAGCTCGTGTTGTATTGATGCAAAATCTCTCAGCGATGGGTTGCTCCAGTTGACAGGATTCTTGAGGGCAGCAATTACTTGCTGTAGATGTGGACCTACAGCGGTGGCAGCAACCACTTCCACACAAGTCATAGCTTTTGGAACAAGGTTTTTGGCAATGAAGTTGACATATGCGTCGGTGGTGCGAGCCAGATTAGCATCAGCGGGGCAGTTCGGCAAGGGGTGGCGAGAGAGGTAGTCTGAAGGATTGCTAGTTCCACGTGTGTGTTCCACTCTGAAATTATACTGCTGTATCCTTAACGCGAGACGCTCCATTCGTGCAGAAGGAAAAGCTCGTGGATTGGTGAGAATGAACACAAGTGGTTTGTTGTCTGTGCGAAGGAGGAATACGTTGCCATAAAGGTAGAGATGAAAATGCTCCGTTCCCCACACTACTGCAAGCAGTTCACGTTCGATCTGAGAGTATCGGGATTCGGTGGAAGTCAAAGCGCAACTGGCATAGGCGACGATCTCAGTACTTCCGCTTCCTTTCTGAGCTAGGATGGCGCCGAGGCCAATAGGAGACGCGTCAACCGTGAGGATGGTTTTTATAGTGCCGTCTAAAAAAGCGAGGTTATGAACTCCAGATATGTTTTCTTTCAGGGACTCGAAAGCAGCTTGCTCTGTTGGGCCCCATTCCCTTTTAGCATTCTTTTTGGTGAGAAGACGAAGTGGGTGTGTGAGATTAGCAAGGTTAGGTAGGAAGCGCCCACTGTAGTTGACAGTGCCAAGGAGGCTTCGCACTTCATGTGCATTGGTAGGGACAGGCATTTTTTTAAATGTTTAAATTTTTATAGGGTCTGCTGTGATGCCAGAAGCAGAGAAGATGTGCCCAAAGAAGCAGAGCTCTTTCTGCGCGAAGAGGAATTTTTTAGGTTGACCGTGCGGCTAGTCTTTCTCAATCTCTCGAGTGTGGACTCTAGAGCATGGTTGTGTTCTTCTTTCGTCTTGGCAAATGCGAGTATGTCATCGCTAATGTTGAGCACATGAGATATTTCATTTAGAACTTGCCTAATGGTTCCCTGGAATATTTCGGCTGCTGCATTGATTTCAAACATGAGCCGTTTGTAGCGGTAAAGTTTGTTGTGAGTTGCAAAGGTCCCTATACCCTAGAGTCATTGTCAAGCTCTAGTTGATGGTATCCGTCTTTTAAATTCAGTTTTGTGAAACGTTTTGCCCCATTCAACGCTTCTATGATGTCATCAATGGTGGGGAAAGCGTGTCGCTCTCGAAGGATTGCGCGGTTTGCACATCTCATACCAATGCATAATCGAATGTCCTCTGGGTTTTGTGGTTTAGGCACAATGACGACTGGAGATATCCATGGAGTGGGTCCTGATGCCTCTTCAATAATGTCAAGGGCCAGAAGCTGATTGATCTTCTCTTCTACTTTGCTTCGCAGAGCAAACGGGATGCGTCGGTGTGGTTGGACAACCCGAAGGTCGTTTTCGTCAATATGGAGCTGCACTTGGAAATTCTTGAGTTTTCCAACGCCGTCACACAAATCAGGAAACGCAATAAGTGGTGTCTCAGAAGGACTTGGAGACATATCCGTATTGGTGCACAGTTCGACGTCATATGTTATTTAGATGAGATCTAGTCTGCTGGCAGCCGCGAAGCTTAGCAGTGATTTCATGGCACCTTCCATTACAAACAGGTCTTCCGTTGTGTGGTTGTCTTTGTGAGATAACGTGACACTGAGTTGTCCAATGATGGGTAAGGGGGTGTTAGACCCGTACGCGTAGATTCAAACCTCTGCCTGTTGAAGCTTAGCAGTTGCGCCAAGCTATGTTAGGGTATGGGTCCCGATGACTGATACTGAGGCGCCTGTGTCAATTAGAAAGTTTATAGGGCTGTTGCTGACATCTAAAGAAGCTTGCGGGAGTCCTTGTTCAGATATCCGTGAGACGGTTCCCACGGCGTATACGCTCTCGTCGGAGTCAGAATCATCCGAGATCTGAAATATCGGTTTGTGTACTGATTTGCCGACCTTGATGTAGTGGCCCCTCCTGCCATATGTTTTGCAGCAGGAGGATTTTGCAGGGCAATTCGCTTGCCCTCCCTCATGAGGCCAGTTACCACCGCAGTGGAAGCACTGGAACAGGGAGGGGCATGCATGTTGTTTCGAGCTACGTCCTGGCTCTAGACGTATAGAGAAGTGGGGAAATCGTTGTTCATTTCTTGGCCGAAAGTTCCCCGAGGCGTTGCGATGTTGCTTAGTGACAGCCTGAATTGTTGCGCTATTCGATCCTTCCATGGTTGTTGTTGCTCGATTAACATCTTCAAGAACCCGGGCGTTCTTTAAAAGTGATGACAGGTCCAAGTCTAACCTGAAAGCATCACGTCGCAGGTGTGAGGGCTTTGTTGCAAAGATGATCTGGTTCTTGACTTCGACGTCAGTATTTGTGAACTCGCAGTGACGAGTAAGAAGCCGAAGACGGACGCAGAACTGGCCTATGGAGTCGCTCTTTAGTTGTCTTGCCTGGCGAAATTGAAAAATTTCAAGCGCCGTGTTCGTGCATGGGTTGAAATAGGCGTTAAGTTTGTCTATGAGAACTTGGTAGGGATTACTGCTCGCGTTGTCTTTCACATCGAGGGCAGTGAGGAAGTTTTCAAAGCGTGCTAACCATTTTTGCCATTCCGAGCCGATGTTGCTTTCGTCAATGGCGTCTAAATCAAAGGAGGGAAGAGGAGTTGGAGTGAGAGTCATGATTGGTCACGAGGCTTAGCTGTGAAGCCGTCAAGGTTTAGCGCAGCAGCGGTGTGCTGAGGATTTGGAGGTGATTACTTGCCGGAGTTGTAGCTGGATACAATCGACAACACCCTCGTCGCAAATGTAGAGATGTTTAAGTGGTGCATAATGATCAGAAAGGCGGCAGAGACTGGAGCCAAGCAATGGCGACCATCACTGTTCTCCACCTTTATTTCCTCCTCTTCTTTGTCCCCAATCTCTCAACAAAGTCCAACCACTACAGCCGTCAATTCGCAGTGCCACCAAAAGTTTGGGTAGCGTCTTTGTTGCAGCTGGCGCTAAGTTCAGCTCCTGCATATTCAGTGCCGGTTTGTCCTTTGATTCGGTGTCTCGTGTATCATGGCTTAGGTTGTGCGTCCCACGCGGCCCTCTTATACTTCCTGCCTTCTTCAAATATGCCTTTTCAATGTGTCCCGATTTGCTTCAAAACCGACAAAGCACGCTCATAAATCGGCAGCTAGCAGCAAAATGTGCTGCGAGGCAGCGGAAGCAACACTGAGCTGTTGACTCGTCTTTCAGTGCGGGTGTCCTCCTCTTAGTTTGCCCTTTTGAAAGCTTGTTTACTTAGGTATTTGTTGTCCTGAGATCCTGCTGCTGGAATGCGGCGCGCTCTGTGCGGACCGCATGTTGTACGCTTTCTGGATAGTCAGGTCCGGATCCGCGAGGGTGCGCTGCTGTAGACGCTCGTCGCGAACACCAGAGACAAAGCGATCCCGCAACATGATATACAAGGACAGCATGGAGGGAATCGCTGGGGCCGTCGATGAGATACCCGACACTGGACGACCTGTGCTCCCCGTTGAGCTCTCCGAGACCGCATCTCTGGGCGTTGGCTCCGTCGCGGGGAATGTCGTCGTGCTCACTCCGAATTTGCAGTCGACGGACAATTTTTTCAGGGCTGCTACGTAGCTTGTGATGGATTCGCCAGGTGTTTAGTCGCGGCGTTGGAACTTGCTGCGACTGTACAGCTCAAATGGGCGCCGGTCAAAGTGTGCCTGCAGCACAGTGAGCATCTCGTCAAAGGATACCTCGCAGGGCTTCATGGGCGCCACCAGTGCACGAACCGTCTCGTACGTGCTGGCTGCGCACAACGTGAGTAGCAGTGCCCGTGTCTTGCCGACCTCTGTCACGCCGTTGGTTTCAAAGTAAAAGCCTAGGCGCTCTGCCCACGACGACCAGGCTTGTCCGTCGAACTCCTTTAGCTTGCCTTGGGAAGACGCAGTCATCGAGTTGAGATAGCTACGGCGGTCTGTGAAGCAGTGTTGCGGAGTTGCCACTCCGGAATTGGAATGATTCCGGAATCATTCCCCACTTTCGCGTGCCCGGATTGGAATGGAAATGGAATGGCGGCAGCGCTGGGGGAATGGAATGGGAATCGAATTAGATGCCTTTTGCTCGGAATGGAGTGGGAACGGAGTGGGCTTGGTTTTTATGCAAGCTCTGTCGATTTTTATTTAGAGCCTACGGGCTGATGGCGCCATTCGTTAGGGAAGGGTAAGTGACTTTTGGAAAAGCATCATTGCATTGGCGGTGTATGACGGCTTGATTCTCTCACTGGTGTTTGTTCCTTCGAGGGTGAAAATGGCGCGCCCTCAGTAAAGGTGTAGATGGACACAGTGTCTTTCCTGACGCCGCGAGACGCGACAAAGCCACTGTTGTAATCATGCGTGATTAGTATGTAGTTGCTACCCAGTGTGTCGAACGGAACCAAAAATCGGAGTAAAGCGGTTATTTTTAACAGAACCTGAACCAGTAACCGAAATCAAACATTTGACACTAAACGTGACCCGTCTATGCCGAGAGCATGATGACCTAGAGGCTAAAGAAGATTTGTGTGTGTGTGTGTGTTTTTCTTGCTACCAGGCAATATTCCTAAGAAAGGAGAAAAACAAATCGAAACGTGAAAAAAAAAATACAGACGCTCACGCTTCTCTGTAATGCGAAATTAGAGCGCAGCTCTTGAGGTATGTTGGTTTTGTGATATACCGTGGTAGACATTTTGAGAGAGAGGAATATATATACATAAAAATCTGATTCTTTTTTTTTTTTTTTTGTTTGAGAATAGGCCAAGGAGGACGAGGAGGGTACGGTGGGAACAGTGGCGTAGCAACGAGGAGGGGGCCAGGGGCCCCTGGGCCCCGAGTACCAGGCGTCCCAGTCATGGGGGGGGGGGGGGGGGGGGCACCTTCAGCAGCAGCCGAAATCCCCCCCCCCCTTACACTTTACTGGTTGGTTGCAATATCCAGGAGTGAATGGGGAGGAGGGGCGTGCTACAAAAGATATATGGGCCCCAGGTGCCGGATGGCCTAGCTACGCCACTGGGTGGAAGCCAAATAATGCAACGCGCGGTGTTTGTTTCAACGTGAAACGTTTTTCGCTATAGTCAGTTACAGGTTAAGAAAAGTTTTCGAGGCAGAGGAAGGATAGGGAGGAGGAAGCAGACGAAACGCTGGAGAGAGGAGGGTGCTTCCTCCTCCCCATCCCTCCTTTCCCTCGAAAGATGTCCTTAATCTGCAACTGACTACTGGTTGCTCTGGGTTTTGCGAAGCCACATCTCGTAAAGCCGTGGCCTGTGGCGTCACATGAAGTCACAGTTTCCCCGCTAAATTTAGCTGGAAAACTGACGTCACGTGACCTCAACACCGATTAAGTTTCCCCTCTAAATTTAGCGGGTAAAATGGCGTCACATGACTTCACGTCACGTCACCTATGAAGATTTTGAGTTTCTTCGCTAGATTTAGCGGCAAAATTGGCGTCACGTGACCTAAACACCAATTCAGTTTCCCCACTGGAACATAACGTCATATGACTTCATGCCACGCGACTTATGCACAAAGTCGGTTTCCCTGCGATATTTGGCGGTAAAACTGACGCCGCATGACCTCAACACCAATTCCATTCTGCTAAATTTAACGGGTGAACTGAATTGGTGTTGAGGTCATGTGACGTCCCATAACGCAACGCGCGTGGTTATGCCGACGGCGACGCCGACGCCGCTATACGCGGAATCGGGCGTCTAAGAGCTGCGCTTTAAAACAAAAAGTTGACGGCTGTCGGCGCGTTTGTTCCGCGGTGGAGAAATCTGTAGGCACGAAGATGCGAAGCCGCGTCGAGCGCGACACTGCGGCGCCGGTCATCGAGACGCCAGTCGTCCAGAGCCCTGGACGCTGCTTGACGTAATTTTTACGTGTGTGTACAATGACTGCAAAGTCTGCTGCAGTCATTGTGCAGTTCAAAAGTTTTTTTACTAGACGGGGATATTCCGAAAGCTTTAGTTACGAATAACGGTAGTCAATTTGTATCCGCGGAGTTGGAGGCTTTCTCAAAAAGCTACGAGTTCCGGCACGCGACGTCGAGCCCTAGGTACCCACAGGTATAATGGAAGAAGCAGAATGAATAGTTCAGACAGTAAAACAGATGCTCGATAAATCGTACTTGGCGCTTCTGGCGTACAGGAGTACCCCAGGTCCTCTGGGGAAAAGCCCTTCGGAGCTGCTCATGGGCAGACGCCTGCGCTCTACGCTGCCTGATGCACCCCAAAGAGTTGACACCGCCAAGCCCAAGTTGCCTTAAGAGTCTCATAGGGAAGGATTAAGCTTTACGAGACAAACAAAGGTGTAGCTACGACCGCCGCCATGCGGCGAGCCCGCTTCCGCGGTTGCTACCTGGAGACCGGGTCTGTGTGAAGGACTGTCGAGTCCGGGCTACAGTTCTGAGACCGGCCTCTCGTCCACGGTCTTATCTGGTGTGAACAGAAACAGGAGCGGAACTGCAGAGGAACAGCCGAGGCCTGACACCGTATAAAGAACAAGCACAAGAGAGAAGCGATTCCTCTTATGAATTTCCGGAGGATCCTGGGGAGGGGGAAGACGGAAAGCCAGGAAACCAGGGGATCTTGACAGAGCCTTCCGCGCTCAATTCTGATGCAGCAACTCCAGAGGAGAGCGGTACAGAGGGCACGTACGTCACGCGTTATGGACGACTCCTGAAAAGGCCTCAATTTTATGGTTGTATCTAGACTTGCAGAAGTTTGTTTTTCTTTGTTGCACTGTCCTGGTTTTTACTCGTGGATGCTTTATAATTGAGATGTTGCATTAATGAGAAAAAAAGGAGGAGATCTGGTGTCATCCTGACCGTGCTACCACACTGTTGTGTCATCACTGATCTGTTATACTAACCGACCTGTGCGCATGCCCGCGCTCGCTCGCTTCTTAACGGATGTACGACGCGTGGCAATATATACGGCGCATAGAATAAACCAAGGGGTCGTTCTGCTGGCAACTACGTTGCTGTCTGTTCCTTCCTCGCGCCGCAAAGCACGCGACAGTGTGTATGCGTGTGTGTGCGTGTCCGTGTATGCGTGTGTGCGCGCGCTTTCTAGAAACAGCAAGTCGCCCGTTGTATTTTTGTTCATTTTAGAGCGCAGCTCTTAGGCGCCCGTTTCTGTATATCGCGGCGTCGGCGTCGGCGTTACCGTGCTAAATTTAGTGGGAAAATGAACGTCACGTGACCTCAACACCAATTCAATTCCCCGCTAAATTAAGCGGGGAATTGAATTGGTGTTGAGCTCACGTGACGTCAAATTTCCCGCTAAATCTAGCGGAGAAAATGAATTCGTTCATTTGTGACGTGACACCAAGTCATGTGACGTCATTTTCCCCGCTAAATTTAGCGGGGAAGCTGAATTTGTGTTCAGATCACGTGGCGTCAATTCTAAAGCTAAATATAGCGGGGAAACTGGGGTTGGAGGGGAGGGTACGCAGGAGGAGGGTGGGAGGGTACGCAGGAGGAGGAGGGGAGGGTATGGAGGAGCAGGGGAGAGGATAAGGAGTAGGAAGGGGAGAGGAGGAGTAAGAAAGGAGGAGGAGGGGAAGGAGGACGATGGGAGGAGGAAATTAGGAAGAGGAGGAGGGCATACCCTCCCCTCCGTACCCTCCCCTCCTCCTCCTCAAGGAGGGAAGGGGAGGGTACCTCTTTCCATTTCTCAAGGAGGGGGAGAGAGGTACCCTCCGCTCTTCACACTTTTCAGTGCCATGACGTCAGGGGAAAGCAGGCTTGCAAGTCGAGAGGGCTGTCTAAAATGGGACTATGCCGAGCATTTCCTTGGAGCTAGCTTCCAAAGAATTCATTTGGCACCATGAAATTGCTTGTAATCAGTTGGGGACAAAGTATACAGTCCAAAAAGTGAACTCCTGCCTTCCCCTGACATCGCTTTTTCACTGTTACCACTAGCGACCTTTCACTTTAAAAAACACGGTGAGGACCAAAATTGTAAATTTTATAACTTCGGAAAACATAAATTATTTTGGCCCAATATTTGGGTTACTATTTTAGCCATTTTTATTGGTGTGTTTGGCACATTTTCAGGCAAATTAGGGCTATGAAGGAAACGCCGGTGTACCTCTTTAAGTACAACACCCTTAGTATCGAACGCGCCGCAAACTTCAGATTTTATATGCGATATCAAGTTCAACCACACCACAACTAAAAAGCTCACAGGTTTTTTGCATAATTCTCCATGATGCCTGAAAAACAAAAATGCGACAAAGTAAGGACACTGTGGATGTGCCAGTAGTAGTTGAGACAGAAACTTTCCAACGGTAATTGACTTCAACGTTGACCTGGCTAGAGGTCTAGAGCGCAGCTCTTAGGCAACCGTTTCCTTGTTTTGCGGCGTCGGCGTAACTGCGCTAAATTTAGCGGGGAAATTGACGTCACGTGACCTCAACACCAATTCAATTCCTCTCTAAATTTAGTGGGGAACTGAATTGCTGTTGAGGTCACGTGACGTCCATTTTCCCGCTAAATCTAGCGGAGAAACTTGACATCACGTAACCTCAACACCAATTCATTTCCCCACACCAAGTTATGTGACGTCATTTGCCCGCTAAATTTAGCGGGGAAGATGAATTGGTGTTGAGGTCACGTGGCATCAATTTTTCGGCTAAATTTAGCGGGGAAACTGGGAGCAGGGGAGGGTAGGCAAGAGGAGGAGGGGAAGGTACGGAGTAGGAGGAGGAAAGGAGTGGTAGGAGGAGGGGAGGTGTAGATGAGCAGGAGGGGAGAGGAGGAGGGGGTACGGAGGAGGAGGAAGGGCCTACCATTCCCTCCATTCCCTCTTCTCCTCCTCCTCAAAACCTGCGCTCTAATTTCGCGTTACAGAGATGTGTAAACATCTTTCATCTTTTTGTTTTAATTATCTTTCGATGGGCCTTCGCTGTCTTCCTCCTCTTCAACTCAGTCGTTCGAACAAGTCGTTCGGGCGTGAGGTGAGGATAGTTTGCCGTTTTGATCTGTATGAGCTTCGGACCGGCGTGCGGTCGAGTATCAGTACTGCGTGACATCCGTCAAAGACTGCACGCTAGCAGTCGTACTGCACTGGATAAATTTCTCATGTACAGTGGGTAAAAATGTAAACATACTCTTGCCGACTAAGCTCCTACTGTTTAAACAGCTAAGAACTAATTCGTGCTTTGTGGGTAGTTTCCAAGTACGGTGCGTGCTACCGTCTCGCTATAACTCTGCATGCTGGCTGATTGACTTCACATGTGAGTACTGTGCTTTGCAACTTCTTCCAAGCGCCTGTATAACCACGTAAGTTTCATTGAACGGTGTCAGCCTTATAAATTCAAGATGACAAAATGAAATTAAGCATGTATTTGTTTTGCTGTCCTGGTTTCCGGAGCACGGCTTCAGATGACCTAATGCTAGAGCGCAGCTCTTAGGCGCCCGTTTCCGCATTTTGCGGCGTCGCCATCGGCGTCTGCGTAACCGCCCTGCAAAATTTAGCGGAAAATTGAATTGGTGTTGAGATCACGTGACGACAATTTTCCCGCTAAATCTAGCGGAGAAAATGAATTTTTTCATGGGTGACGTGACACTGGTCATGTGACGTCAATTTTTGTGGTAAATTTAGCGGGAAATTGAGTTGGTGTTGAGGTCACGTGACGTGAATGTTCCTGCTAAATCTAGCGAAGAAACTAAATGTGTTCATGGGTGACGCGACACGAAGTAGCGGGGAAAATGAGTTGGTCTTGAGGTCACGTGGCGTCAATATTTCAGCTAAAGTTTGCGGGGAAACTGTCGGAGGAGGGGAGTGTATGGAGGAGGATGGGAAGGTACGCAGGAGGAGAAGCAGAGGAGGAGGGAATGAGGAGGATAGGAAAAGTAGGAGGCAGAGGAGGGGTATATGCTCCCTTCTGTAACCTTCCCTACTCTTCCGCAAGAGCTCCGCTCTAGTTTCGCATTAGAGAGATTCGTAAACGTCTCTCAATTTTTTTAATGCAGATGAAACTAAGTAGCGTTTTATCTTTTTAATGACTGGGAGTTTTGGAATTTTTATTTTAAATCGGGTTGAAACTGGTCTGCGCTTAATGGAACCGGTAACCGAACCGTTATTTCGGACACATCACAGAGCCAGAACCGAACCGGACTCGGAACCTAACCTAACCTAATCTCATTTAACCCGAACCGAACCGGAATAACGACCCGTTCGACTCCCTGCTTTTAGCCCACGCTTACGTTTACGTTTTAAGGCAAGTTTTCATAATATGCTGCTACATTCGCTTGTGCTGGCACCGCATACTGATTCAACTATGTCAGCGATTTTCTGTTTTTGCCGCGGTGCGTGGAGATCTGGGGCAGGTATACGCGGCGTCGCTTCTAACAGCGCACTAGCGGTGCTGTTGTCCAAGCATTCGAAGCAGAGAGCACGGTAGCTTTTTTTTTTTGCGCCACGCATGAACTAGACATTTTTGAGGTCTTATCAAACAAACAACACGTATTTGCGAAGGAAAAGGGTAGTTTTGATTGTTGGTCTCTGTTGCGATTCGTAAGCCTTTTACGCTTGATGCGTGATGGATATCTGCAGTCGCACCAAGTGCCATGAAGCGCTTTGTGCGACCACCCTTCGGCTTAGTAAAATGAAGTGATTTGCATACATTCAAGGCGAACGATTTACTTGTCCCATTGGGCTACAAATCGGAGTAAATGACCACAAAAGTGCGATTGAGCGGCACGCGCCGCTCAATCGTATGCTCACTCCCCACCATCGTCTTTGCGGTCGTCCTTGAAGTCATCCTAGACCTCTAGGACGACGTCACTTGTCACAGCACGTGAAAAACAAGCAGCGTCCGTCGACGTTGTGACCGAAATATATGTCCATAAAAATCCGTCATCAAGCGTCATCAGCGTGATGTCACTAAGCGTCATCATACGTCATCAGCGTGATGTCACTGCCGGAGCGCCGTGTGCAAAAGGTGAGTTTCGGTCTTTATTTGTGCTCGCGGTGTGCTTCGTGCGATGGACTGTGAGACGACCCGTCTACATCTACGGCCTCGACATCGCCAGCAGCGTCATCTACGGTGGCTTCCGCGGGCAAACGTGACCACCCACGCCAATACCGCCACAACCTTCTTAAATGTCTTCCTCTACGCGTCGTTCTCAACGTCGTCCTAGACGTCGTCCTTATGGTCGTCCTAGAGGTCGTCCTAGACGTCGTTCTTGACGTCGTCCTAGAGGTCGTCCTATACGTCGTCCTCTAGGCGTCGTTCTCGACGTCGTCCCCGTATATGTAAAGTGCTACAGAGAACGAACACTAGCGTTTTCTAAGCTGGCAAGTTTCAACTTGTTTCCGTTTGTGCAACTCACCAGGTTTCATCGATTCCATCGGTGTCGCAGCAGAGGGCACTATGATATCACTTCAAATTTACTAGTGTTTTATGTTCTTCGCCTCAAAACTCACTTGTAATTTATAAGTGTTGTTACGCATAAACTTATAGAAAATTAATATAGGTTAAAATTTAAATTATCAATCAATGCAGAATGGCATTAGTGAGAGACGAATTCAAGAGAAGGAAGACGTCTTTAGAATACTTGAACCGCACACCATAAAACTCAGGCGCAGAGTCACGTAGCTACGTTATTTCGAGCACCATATTGATAATCAGTGCTCGTAAAATCGCGCAAGTTGCAATTTACTTTTCAGTATTTGTGTTCCTTCTTGGAATGCAACTTTTATCACCCCGTGTAGAAACACCCGACGAAACTAACAATTTACGTTTTGTGCGAAGAGCTGAGCAACGTTGACTTGAAATCAGAAGCGAACATGATCGATTTTACCATAGGGGTGTTTGTTTTGATTGAGTTATCTTTCCCACCGCCTTCACAACTGGTTCTCGAACCGACCACACCCGCACAACTTACACTCCAAGCGTCCCGTCTGCATAGAGTGTTGGGGTGTCGTACATTTCCATTTTGATTTCAATTTAGGTTATTTTTTTAATTGGTGAAATGAGACCTATCTGTGTTTATTGACGTTATCCCAGGCACCTAGCTCGGCTCAAAAGCGTTTAGCTCGGTGATAATTTTTTAATAGTACAAAAAAACATTCAATATCCAGCTGCAACAGAACTATATATTTTCTTAATGAGGCGCCGTGTCCACGTGAGTTAGAAGTTTTTGATGCGAAATGGAGGTGTGATGCCAGAACTAAAGGCTGTGAAAAAAAATAGAAATGATTTCTGACTGTGTGAATTGAGAACGTCTCGGTACCAAAAGATCCTGACTATCTAGACAGACATGCGTCGGAGCCGTATATTTGGAGAGTTTGGACAGTGGGTGTGACGACGAAGGCGCTGGAGAGGAGAAAATTGAAGGAAAAGGAGGAGAGCGCCGAAGGAACGAGAGAGGAAGGAGAGAACAAAGAGGAGGGGAGCGCCAGTTTGACGCAACATTCTTTCCGTACAGAGCATAGTTGAAGCTACGCGTCGTCCGCTACGGGCCGACTTCTGTTTCGCCTGAATAAACGTTTGCGGTCGGACGTCGAGAAAACTTCATTTGTTAGCTTTTTAAAGCTAACAAATTTGTTAGCTTTTTAAAGCTAACAAATGAAGCTTCATTTGTAGCTTTAAATTTGTTAGCTCACAAAACAAGGCTGGACGGATAGGCGGGACGCTGCAAACCCCAAAAACGTCATTCATTTAGCAATATCTCAAACGGGTCTCCTTATTTTTGGAAAATAAGTGCGCGATTGAACACGGCCGACGAGGCCGACGAGACAAGGCACGTCACGATTCCCAATCCCTCTCCTCCTCGCTACGTCCCTTCGAGTTGGTGAACCGAAGCGAGGAGGAGAGAAGCGAGCCGGCTTCCCCTCATTCTCAAATTCTCCCGGAGGACAATTACGTCAAAGACATCGCTTGATCGTGCCCTTCTTTTTCATAAGTACGGCTACCCGTTTGAGATATCGGTGTATAAGTGATGCTTTGGATTTCGTTGAGTCCCATTCAACACTTCTGCGGCCTTATTTTGCAAAATCTAATTTTCGGTTCAGTATCCCTTTAACCCACCGAGAAATTGCCCTATATAATTTTCTTGTCATAGCCAGCGATATAAAAGGAAATAACCGAAATTTAGATTCCGATCCCATGCCTTCCGCCGGGCGAATAAATGAAAATGGCTTCCCTCCCCGCTCAGCTGGGAGCCGCCGGGTGTTCACGCGCATGCACTCACGCTTCTCACTCTGCGCCGCGGGCTGATTGGCTCACTCGGGAAGTGGGCGTCAAGGCGGCGAGACCGTAAACTGACCAAACTCTCCCAATATACGGCTATGACATGCGTTACACTCCCAGATTAAAAAGTTATCCTGTGCTCAGCGTCACTGGCGCTGTAATGCATTCTGACAACACGAGTTAGGCTTCTTAACAGTCGAAAGGTTGTTTAAACCGAAGGTTGGAATACCTAACACAGGATTATATATTAAGGTCAATGATTTGTCATTCTCGACCTGGTGAGTGAGGCAGACCTCATTTGTAAAGGAGCTTCCCCTCATAGACACTTACGCGACAGTGAAGCCAGCTTCGCAAAATGTAGCCACTGCCAGCCAGTAATGTTGGACTGTTAGTGCCAGTGTTGAACCGAACTTCGTATCGGTTCAGTTCCAGCTCGGGTTCACGGTTTTCGGTTCAGTTCCAGTTAAGTTACGGGGAGCAAAAATACGGTTCAAACAGGTTCGAACCGTTTAAATTGAGCGTATATTTTCCACTCTGTTTCGGCAATAGACACTATTTCCGCCGTGAAACGAGTAACTATATAGATTTTGTTTATCGTTTGTACAATCCACTTTTATTTTCAGGTACCGAAAACAATAAATTGTGTAATTAAATTTTGACACAAAAGTAAATAAAAACTTAGATAACACAAAACGCCGTGTTTAATCAACACCAGACAAGCAGAAGGCCTCCTGACCGTGATCGCACCGTCATCACAGTCAGATCGATCGAGGCCTGAGATTGGGCACGAATGCTGCGTCAGTGTTCGGGCGGGGCTCGTATTCAATCAGCGCGCCGAAGGTCGGACTCGGGCCGAATAGCCGAGTTAGCGCAATCCGACTGGGATGACGTTTCATGAAGGGAGAGGAGGCGATGCGGAAACTTCGATTGTTTTAGGTTGTTTTGGTTTAATCGACTCTACATTCATTTGTTTACCTCATTCACACATATTTTACCTAAATCAAAAGGTTTTCACAAAGTGCTCTAGGTCACCTAAAAGACCTGTGCTTGGTACAACCTCGCGTCTCAATATTAAAAGTTGAATAGTAGTTGTGTTCTTGAAGTAAGGTATTAATTACGGTACATAAAATCGTGAAATATTACACCTCGTCGCCATATAAATCGGAAAATATAGTTTACAAAATATGTTTCACAATGTATATGATGACGACGCAAATGTCAAGGCAGTTTCAGGACAAGCCCTTTCAATCTACCTTTTATGGAAACACTGAGTGGCAATCACAACGCTTGTTTTCCTGGCCAATGGTGTTTACACACATCACCGTAATGCAGACGGAGAATCGTGCAAAAAATTAGTGACGTACGTTGTTCACTTTACTCTATACGTACCTTCGTACTCAGATCGAATCTCGCCTAAAATAGCACGCACCCAAGGCAACATTTTCTTATACAGGATAAACTATACATAGTTTGGCTGTTGAGGTTTGTTCTTGACAAGATGCCGGTCATTTCAATTTCCAACAAAGCATCGCCCTTGCTAATTGATGATTTGATGTTAAATAGAATAAAATAGTATTTCATGCTTTGCTCGACATGGCAGCTACCTAATTGGTTGCTTTTTGATGGTCTGCGTGCGTAGGTGTCATAATTCACTCACGCGCCCCTGTATACTTTGTTTTGTCCAACCTAACAACGCATAAAATTGCTGTTCATCCCATAAAGGAAGAAAAAAGACTTCCATATGTTTGAGAAGTTACATATGTGTCAGGAACACATAGTTATTTAAATCAAATTTAAAGCCACGAATTTGTTTAAGCCCCTCCCAAATCACCTATACACGTGCCACTCGAGGATAAAAACGCCGGAAAGGATTGGTAGACCATCTTCAGATAATTTGAGGGTTACATTTACTTAAGACGTATATATTTAAGCTGATCGGCTCTTCACTTATGCTGTCAAAACTTCAGTCAGTAATTAAATATTTTATTATCATCATTATATTTGGCTGTATGAAGTTCACATAACCGCTTGAAGCCGACACGGAAGAACGACACTCGAAAATACGCGAGCTGTTGAGTCTGCGGAAGCGTGCTTTTTGTCGCTGCTTGGCAGTGTGAAAAACCGGGTCGCGGAGTATGCCGAAATACTTTGTGCTCGCATAACAGATCTGAAGTCAGATACACGAAATGCACACAAAAAGAAATATAATAAATGGTATTCTTAAAAAAAACTCAGATATAAAATGCTTACTGAAAAAGAAAAATACACAGAGATGTAAGGTATTCCTCATTACACATGAATATCGCGAGATACAGACGAAGATCCTTATGATTCCTAACATAAATCGCATTTGTGCATCGGCTTGCACGAGCTCGAAACTTCGCGAAAAACTGCCTCGAGAGGCTAATGTTATTCAGTTTTACGTGCACTTGTCTTGGGCCCTCACTTCACAACTCAGTGCTTTATCAGTCATGCGCTTTAACATTTTATTCGGCTGCTATATATCATCGCGAGACCGCTATATATGCAACTTTACAATTTGAGCTTGCACTTTTGCTAGTGTTGCGAACATCGGATTTCACCAGGAAACTGATCTCTTCAACATGATTTGCACGAGACGTCATTGCACTATGTGCTGGTGGTCATTGTAATTTGTTGTTGCTGAAACAATCTTATCCGGTAGTGCAAAATGCATGCTGCAGAAGGTCGCATTCAGTGCAAGCCATTTATTCGAGAGATACAAACTATTCTTGCTTGGTGCAGCGTCGTGGGGAACGACATGAGCTTCTGGCACCACGAAAACGCGCTTTCTGGCAATAGTGTTTTTGCAAACAAGGTAGTTTCCAGGGCCACGCTTTTTGGTTTGTGCCGAACCTCTGAGGCAAAGAAACCTTTACAAAACAATATGTTTTTTTTTTTTTATCTACCCCTCTGTTTCTTTTGTTCTATACTTTTTTTTCGTTGGTCCTCCAGAGAATACTTTTTACCCCTGGGGAACTCATTCCTCCGATTGTACGACATTTATGTTTGTGTCACCTGTTAACAGTAAACCCCCATTGCTCTTGTTTTGCACCCAAAACTGTGAAGTTTAAACAAAATACGAAGGTGATCAAAGGTTGGGGACGAACTTGAGATCAACACTCCTGTGAGGCTCAGAGCGTCTGCCAACACCCGGCTGTCACTCTGATCTCACTGGGATCTTTCTTTTAAGCAATAAGTCACATTTAGTCCTTTCAATGCTTCTCTTCTTGTGGTTAACTTTATGAGCCAATTCAGCAACAACGAAAACATGTTTGGATGCTTCAATGATGAGTACATGTATAATTAGTCATGCAACAGTTTTTGAACTTTCACTAAATATCGCTAAGAACTAATCCATGACGTCGATAACTTCCAAAAACGCGCATTTGTTTTCCTCTCCACGCAATAACAAACGCAGCAAAAATTCAAGGAAAGAGACACCTTCCTCCTCCTCAACTCTCAATTAGAACAAGCGGCCACGTGATCGGACGCTAACTATATACCGTCAGTATTCATAGTCATGTGCTGGGGTTGGCAAGGCATAGAGCATGGACGTTGCTTAGAAAGCATAGACATTGTTAGAGTTCGGTTATTCACATCTTTGATTGAACACCAGTCCTCAAGCGAATGTTTGGCGATGCTAATTTTCATGAACCGGAGCACTCGGCTCTGGCTCATGACAATCGAGTACATCACGGTATTACGTGACTCGCAGTGCGAAGTCGTGATGTCATGTGACGTCACGGTGTCAACAACTCTAATAAATCTAGCGACATTCTCAATTTAAATCGGCTTGACGCAGTGGGGAACGTGACGACGTCACATATACGTCACGGGGTTACATGACGTGGCATTACTTGTCAGCATGTCTTGACACCATGACGTCACGCGACCCCGTGAAACATGCTTAATCATACTGCCGATACAAAAGCTCCACGAAAACCCACAATCTCTCCTACATAGCAATTCTGTATATGACGATTTGATCAATACATAGAAATACAACTGCCAAATTTTATTCTCAAATATTCATTTGGGGATACTAAAAAAAAAAAAGAAAACAAATTACCGTGATATTAAAAAAGAAAAAAAAAATACCGTGGACCATCTTAAACCGGTTACGGTCATATTCTTTTCAGGTTCAGTTCCAGTACAGTTCCAAGATGGCGGTGAAGATTTCAGTTCGGTTCGACACTCTGACTGTCACTTCAGTTGCACAAACGCTTTAACTTAAGGTATTGTACGTACGGCACAAGGTGTCCTCCCTCCCTCCCCTCCCCCTCCCCCCCCCCCCATTTTTAAGAAAAAATACAGTTTTCTTCATCGCAAAAATGAGCTACGCATCACGGAACGCTCATTTTCCGCTCAAGTGTAGCGCTAGTGGTCCGGACCAAACGCCAAAGTTTCAACACTAAACGTTATCTAATAAAAAAGTTTTAAGGAATTTTTTTTTTTTTTAATTTTAATGAAAAATTGTGGCCCGTTTTTACCAGCTTTCGGTAAATGACGCCATTCAGCTGCATATATTTGAGAGCACTGTCATTTGCCATTTTTCCATCGAAAATTTAAGAAAGTCACTTATAAATTTGGAATAAGATAACGGCTAGTTTATAAACTTTGGCATCTATTTGAGACCGCTAGCGTTACACTTGGGCAGAAAATTAGCGTTCGGTTATGCGCAGTTTATTTTTGCGGTCAAGTGAAAAACACTGCAAATTTTTGGAAAGACACCGTGTAGTACGATCGCTAACCTGGGTTCCTTGCAGTGTTGTACACGTTCCTCAAAAAAAAAAGGAACGAAAGCTCGTTCCTCGTTCCTTGTGATTTTTGGAACGCGTTCCCGTTACAAGTTCCATGTGTGAAAAAGGAACTCGTTCCCGTTACAGTTCAAAAAATGGAATGGATCGTTCCATTTACATTACATTTGTATTTTGCTGATTGCCATATTTAGTTCGATCAAGCAAAGTTTTCTTTTTTTATCTGTCCCATCAAATGGCAACATACGAATTTGAATGCAGTGATGGAAGGGTACCAGGAGAAGAAGACAACCGGAAACAGGGTTTCATTTGTTGATATATTTACCTTTACAAATCTCAGATTTCAAACATATATTGTGGTGGGCGATGCAGACGAGCCAAATATACTGTTACTCCACATTGCACTAGCGTTTTCCAACCTCACACGTTTCAATCTAATAAAGACCCTTGTTCGAAGTTAACAACTGTTGCTTGACGATGTTGCTGTCTGTAAGACGAGCAAGTGAAGAAGAGGGTAGGGCTTTTGGAAGGTCAGTCTTGAAATCTATAAGTCCTTCGTCAAGGTTGGATTCATTGTTCAGTTTGAAGGGGGGAGGGGGGGGGGACGAGGGGAGAAGAAACAAAAATTAATTTTTGTATATATTTTAAGTGACCAATATTCGGGATACAAGGATGCGTCCGATGCCAGGTAACCTGTACTTTTGTTGTAACTGCAGGTCTCTTTGTGGAAGCTCAGTTATGGCTGTAGTCGGCCTTATAATTCCGTATGTTTGAGGATTCGTGGAAGCCAAAAAAATAGCTGAGCTTGAGACGTCCCTCGTTCTGTGTTTTTTCCTTCGACTAAAAGTTTTGCTTCTTATACCGCAGGCTCGGGCACTGAAAAAATATACAAATGCCGCTAGCTCTTCTTCACCCGACTGTTACCAAGTGAGGACAACACAAAATAAACAATGTCATACATGCCAAAAAGTTAACGAGATCGTGCACTTCGTAAAGATAGTGTTTTTATACTTTTATAATTTTCCTCTTAGAAATAAAATGCAAATTACCCACTGGACGAAAAAAAAGGAACGCCGTTCCTTTTTTCGTTCCAGTAAAAATGGAACGAGTTCCCGTTCCAGTTCCAATGATGCAAAATGTAATGGCGGCGTTCCTTCGTTCCTCCTAAAAGGAACTCGTTCCAGGAACGCCGTTCCTTGGAACGCCGTTCCGTACAACACTGGGCCTCCTGGCCAAATATCACGCAATACTGATAGCGCAGGTGCACGCCGGTGAAAACACCACCTACGTTGAAACGGGCAGAAATAGAACTCGATCCACATTCGCCAGTTTCACGCAAATATGATGACGGAAGCGACAGTATTTTTTATTGATTTCAATTCAAAAACCAGATGAAATACCGTTCGAGGGCGCAGTGAAAAGGTTTGCTCCGCCTGGTGACGAGCTCGGCTATGAAGTGGTGTGATGTCGTTGCTAGCTTTCCTCGCAGTCGTTCGCACTAACTAAAGGCTGAAATAATAAATCTAGTGTCCTACACGCAGAAAGTAATAATTAAATAATTGAATTCAGTGGAAAGTGTCATACGCCGGCACATATTGTACTATGAAAAAGCGACGCCTGGCAGCAGGATTTACAGGTCAGGCATTGCTGACACACTGTCTTATTGCCTGATTTTCTTTTCCAAACTGTTTTTTTAGATGCCATTACTTGTGCGTACAATTTATAGAGTTTAATAAAAGGAATTGTATTAACAATTTCATTCTCCATCGTGTCATCATATTTATCTAAGCGGAAGGAAACGTGGTTGCCCTGGTCGATTCCAATTACTGCAGTCATTATTCCGTCGATTATGAAACAATCTTCGCTTTACTAGCGTTTGTGTTATTTTCTGACTCTATAGTTCAAAACATCTCTGGACCCGATTCACCAGCAAACCTCATTAATGTCTCGGCTGCTCTTGCACACCCAAAAACATACAAAATGAAAGTCAAACAAGAGCTAAAAAGACCGATTGGAAGTGACCTCAAGGTTCCGAAGCCACTTTGGAGTCAACGCGGGCAGTCGCGAGCGTCTGAGGAGAAGGCCGGTCCTCAGGGAAAATCTGCCCCGGCCCATAGTCGCCGCTGATTGGTCGGGCTTCTCCGGACATCCTCCAATGGCGCCGCCGCCCACGGCGCGTGCGAGACCACGCGCCTCGTGGCCCGAAGTTCCGAGCGAAAAGCGTCAACCCCGCGCTACGCATTGACACCGACGCGTCCAGGTTCAGGAAATACACGCTGTGGCATTTCCACGAAGTGCGTAAAGTTTAGAAGACACCCAAGTCGTTTCCATTCCTGGTGAGCACCGAGACGTGCCAATGCGAGTCAAATAGGCCGACGGGGGCATGTGGGAATCGTACAGCGCCGTTCACAAGTCACCTGGAAGGGATGTTGCGGAGGTAAGCCTGATTTTGTTTTACCCTTGTGCCAATGTCTCATGGCGCAGCTCTGTTCTAGCACGCACAATTGCGTACATTACGAAAGTCGGTATCAGTAAACATGGGGTAAGAATAAGTAAATTCTTAATCAAGCGCTGATAACTGCATCGCGCGCTTATTAGTGTGTCACTGGCAACTTCGTCTGCCACTTGCGTAAGATTCATGACCTACACAGAAAGAAGGATCCTGCGCTGCTGAACTTGTCTAAAATACGCTAATCATTCGTGTACACTTTAAGCGAAAACATACGGTCACAGAGGTGAAATTCTACGTCTCATGGCGGACACACGCGAAAGTTATTTTAGCACGCAATTAACGGATTATCTTTTTATATGGCAGGTCATTTGTATTAGAGCAGTAAGCGTAAATTTTCCCGTTTATAATCATTTTTGGCATTTTCTTACGTCAGACGTTTAAGGTTGTCCAACCCTTTCATTGGCTTGGACGGAAATTTTTATTTCTGGTAATGCTGAGGACCGACTACATGGGATGTTTTGGCTTCGTTTGCACGTCAACGCGTGCAATTTCAGGCCGATAAAAGGCAGTCTTGATATTAAATGGAGTTTTTCTGTCAACATAGTAGTTGTCGAAAGCGTTAATACGAGGGGCGTTCCCAAAAGAAACCGGAATTTGCTTTTACAAAAACGTCACTTAAATTTCCGTCACCTTCAAAGTATTCTCCACCGGATGCAGTACACCTGTCGAGACGTTACTTTCAATACTCTAAACAGCCTTTAGGCTCGTCGATATGGATACCTTTTAATGCTTCTGGCGTTTCCTTTTTTTTTTTTTGGTCTTCCAGATTGGCAGGCCGTTTTTCTTTAAACATTTTTGGCATCCGAAAAAAAAAAAAAAAGTCACACGGGAATAGGCCATGTGAATAGGGAGGGTGGGTACGCGGGTTATGCCGTTTTCGGTCAAACACTGCCGAACACGCAGCGCGGTGTGGGCATGCGCGTTGTAGTGATGGACGAACCTGTATCATGTATGTCACAACCCGGATTGTCATTTTGCCCACACCACGCAGAGTGTTTGGCAGTTTATGGCCCAAAAACAGCATAAACCCCGTACCCTACCCTTTTTATTTTACCCAACCTTGTCCGCTCTGTGTAACTCTTTTTGTTTTGATTTGTTCCCCCAGACGATAAATACGTTAACAAAGAGAAAGATTTTGCCCATGTGAAAGAGGTGAAACAAAAATGGCAGAAGCACTGAAAGGCATCCGAATATGGACGGGGTTAAAGACAGTTTCGAGCACTGAAATAAACGACTCAACAAGTGCACTGCCCCAGCAAAAAGAGTACTTTGAAGTTGACGGAAATTGGAACGTGTAAAAAATAAAATCATGATTTTGTAAAAATAAATACATTTTGGTTTCTTTTGGGTCTCCCCTGGTATACGTCCCTAACGGTCTGTGACAAGTTAAAAGCCCAGTAGACGGTGCGCCTCAAGCTTTCTGCATTTGATAACTCCCTTCGCAAGCGTAACCAAGGCTCGGGGAAAGGCAGCGAGCACGTGCTGGAGGCGAGGCTCCTACTCGGCTTTTAACCTGTAATTGACAATAGGCGTAAATTGGTCGTTGCTTCGCTCTAGGTATAGCCCACATAAACTGTTATCGTAAATAGTGGGAAGGTTCTAGAATTTGAGAGCATTCAGTGAGACAGGGTCACAGCCAAAAAACGTAATAATGGGTATATGTCTCGTTCCGCAGATCAGGGACCATTTCAACCAGTCAGCCGCATTCACATCATGCCATTCCAATGCAACAGGTAGGTGTGAGAATTGAGTTGGGAAAGTGACGTACGCAATCGAATGCCGAAGAAAAGATGACGATCTTTGTCGACTTGGAGTTTCCGCTTTAAACAACATCAGGAGCATCCTCTTTTTTTTTTTTTTAACCACGATACACGCTACTGCACCATTAACCCTGTTATATCTAAACTCGCAGCCTTCAAGTGCTTTGCAACTCTTAATTTTTTTAACATTATACATCGAGAACGCCATGATGGAGGAGAGAATCCACCACATCCTCGTGTTCTCGGTGCAGATCGTTTCAAAGTGATGCAAGTCCTAGCCCAATTAACCATTTTATTTCTCTACATCTTGAACATAATTATCAACACCATCACTCCACAAAAATACACCTTTCCGAGACAGAACTTTCAAGCGCAATCATTGAATGTGTTGGTAAAAAGTGGTAAATTATACTAGATGGTAAAAAAACAAAACAAAAAGCACTGCGAAACAGAGACCACAAAATAACGGTAACAAAACAAAGAGGAACTTTTCGGTTGTGTGTGGTATATATTCGTCTCTTTTGTCCCTGTTACTTTTTCCGCTGTTTTATGACAATACTGGGTTGGTGCATTCGAACATACAACGGTCCTCGTTCAAAGCGGAGAGTTCGCGCCTAGCGAACTCTGATTTTCACACACTAAGCTGTGACTTGGAATCGGCTATAGAGTTTTGTTAACTGGTAGACAACTTTAAGGAACGTTTAGAACTACACTCCATTTCACAAGGTGTCGGAAGCGCTCCTAGCGACTGATAAGCGTGAGAAGGAAGCTCTGTAAGATGCTTGGTTCGCATGCGTGCTCGCGCATGGAGAGCGCTACATACCAGTATCCCCACGCCTGCCTTCGTGCCTCGAATGGCGATACTAAGAACTTATAGATTACTTTATTTCAGCGTAAGTGGCAGTGAGGTCAAAACCAATGAAAACATGTCCACCTTTTTTACGTGCTTGTCGTGCAGTTGAGCTCGTGAAACATTATACATTTTATATCAAATATTGCATCGTATTGCCTTGCGGACCCCGGTATAAATCCTGTAATAGTTAAGGGGGGCTCGGTGGCCGAGTTTGTTGCCGCAGCTCGGAGCGCACGTAGCGAAAGCTCACGCTGCAAAAACCAGGAATCCCAGGATGTGTATCTGGATGAGCATATTATACCGGCATGAGGTCGCGTAATACTACAACGTGATGAACGTTAAAGATGTCATGAAACAATTTTTCTACTTTCGCTAAATACTACTTAGAATAGCACTCTTACGTTAATAACCGAATAAACATGCCTTAGTATTTCTTTCTAGACAGTGGCGGTCGCCAAGAAAATTCGAGAATTATGAGCATCGTTCATACGCTTATACCCAATTCACACGGCAGCGTAAAGGTACCTTTAGCTTAGGTTCCTTAGCTGAAGTTACCTGTAGTAAACGGCGTTCTTGATCACACGATAAATAAGCGGAGCACTTTAGGTTGATGTCGATTGTATTCCAGCTTAACCGCGAGAGGAGCACGTGATAAAGAAGTATTCCTCGAAATCGGTTTGACGCGCAGTTTTTTTTTATTATTGGATCTGAAATATCACATTTAAAACCTAAATATGATTTCTGTCTGCTTTTGCGGCACTTTACTTTTTTTTATCTAAGTCTAAGGGCGCACCTAAATGAGCCTTGCTTTAAAACGTCCGACCCGTCTGGCCACACTGGCCCTAAATCATCTGCGTTTACGAGTTTGCATTGCGAAGTGAGCGACCTTTTCATGTTTAGCAGCTCCATTTTCTTGCAAAGCTCTAACTGAAGTAGCTAAATAGTGACCGGCAGAAAACGAACCACGACGGAGTCTCACGGTTACGCCAGTCACGCGATCGAAAGGGATGGACGACGACGAAGATAAAGGGTCCTTGGCGGGAGAGTCAGGCGACTCGTCTACAACCTCGAAAAAGAGCTCGCAGTGATCCATCGCGTTCGGGTTCGTAGCAGACATTGTTTTCCACGTGCCGCCACTGCTACCTGCTAGCTAGAGTATGCGTTCATCATTATTGTATTATTCCATCACATTTGTGTTCACAATCATTTCATAATTTGATCCTTATACAGTATATACTCAATTTGTTATAATGCATTAAACAAGACATATTTATATATCTGTGATATTACTTTGGGAGCTCGGCGAGTTCCGTTTAACACAGGACCTCCCTTAGCGAAAGGAACCTTTATGCGCCGTGTGATCACGATCTCCAGCTTCCTTTACGACAGGTACCTGGGCTAAAGGTACCTTTACGCTGCCGTGTGATTTGGGTAAGATGGGGTATTAGAGGGGTCATGAAATGCTTTTCCAACTTTTTCCTGTTTAGCTTTCCTCCTCAACTCATAAATCCCGCATTCCACAAAACAGTTCAAGAAGACGAAAAGAGGGGAGGGCCCTCTTGCTCGGAATCTGGTTTGCGTACCCGGACAGAGCCATTGTCCCCCTAGAAGATTAGCCCGTCGCTCAAAATTCAGACAAAAGTTGCTTTCCCCAACCCGTTCACCCCGAAGCTGACAGTGCTGTGGAAGCTACGTGCTCGTTGGGCCAGCCACACTTGCCATGCGATCACGCTCCTTCGCGCATACCCACGCGCAGAGAATGAGGTCAGGTGATGAAAGAGAGGCGGCTGATTAGTCCGGCAAGCGCGTAGCTTTCATTACAATGTCAGCTTAGGGGTGAAGGGAATAAGTGAGCTCCGGTTTCGTGTGACGTGCGTTTGGACCCGATGACGCGCTTTGGGGACCGCGGATGCATCACAGTGAAAAGGTAGAGGGGTTACGAAGGGGAGGAGGTACGAAATAGTCCGCTGTGTTTTCAAATTTTCGCACTGAGAGTCAGGGTTTTGACTTTCTACCTTTTTTTCTTTTGGCCCACTGAGCGATGTGCTATTAGTAAAATCCCAATCTAAAATGATTTATCCCAACTCAAAATTCGTTTCATGGGCCCTTTAACTCTGAGTCAGAACAAGCGGCCACGTGGCCTGGTGCCTATCCTATGCCGCCAACATTAATCATAGCCACGCGCTGGTCTTGGCAAAGCAGAAAACGCGTGCTGAGCTCCCGGCATCGTTAGAATTCGGCTATTCACATCACCGCAGTGGTTGGACACGAGCCACTACCCGAGTGTCCGCCGAGGCATTGATTGTTAAGTGCCGAAGTCGAGTGCTCACACAGTTCTCGTGTCCAATCCATGAGCCGCGCTCGACTGTCGTCAGGAGGGTGGTTGCGATCCCTCAATTACGTCATCACGTTTTGCGAAGGCAAGACTGGAAGAAATAGTTTCCTTTTATCCTCGCAATTTCTCCGCGACAAAGAAGCTTCTGAATCAGTGGTGGTCTCTGCGAGTATGCTTGGTCCAGGCTAGGACCAGTACGCCTGTGCAAAATCATGAACATTCCAGCCTGATATCGTTTCATGACCGCTTTAAATACCTCAGGCTGGCAGTTGTGCTGCACTGGCCAAATTTCTCATATACAGCACCAGACGCCCATTGAGGCTAACTTCCGGGTGTCTAAACATGCACACAACACAATTTGTTTTTGAATAGTTCAGAAATAGGCACTGTTAACACGCGCGTATTTGTTTTTCTGGATGATTATGCCAGACAAGATTGTCAACAAGAAGTGGTGTGATGTTCGTGAGCACAGTTTTTTCAATGTTAGCTTATTACCTATCCCCGCTAGGCAGAAAAGCAGCAAACACTACTGGCAGACATACATGTAAACCTTGGTTAATATGCTCATGCTTCTTGTCCTCTGGATTCTGTTATTTATTTATTTATTCATGATACCTTGAAGGTCCATTACCTGGACATTACACAAGGGGGGGGGGGGGGGGATTTGGTCAAGTTACAGTATAGTCAACACTTAAAGAGAAAAAAAGAACAGTACAAACAGGATAGCAATATCACAACTGAAAAAAAAAAACACTTTGACAAAATTATGCATTATACAAATTGTAGGGTCCAAGCACATATAACACTTCATTATTTGGGCAAGAACATGACTGCAAACGAAAACTAAATAGTAGTTAAAAAATCTAAGACAGCTACTCGGAATGCTGTAGGGTCGGAAAGTGCGGTTATGTGATCGGGAAGAGAATTCCAGTGCATGATTGCGCGTGGTAGTGAGGAGTTATTAAAGGCATATGTATGATAAAAAAATGCGCTTATAACTTCGGCTGTTAGTTAAACGACGGGATGTTCGGTTAGGAGGCTCAAGCAGGGGGGCGATAACGTTAGGGTTAGAATAGCGTGATTTATGAATGATGCATAAAAGGGCAGCGGTGCGACGTATTTCAAGTGGTTGTAAGAGGATAGAGTTTTTAAGAAAGGAGACACTTGCTTGGCGAGAATAGGTTGATGTTATAAAACGAGCTGCACGATTTTGGATGCTTTCGATCTGATTGATAAGGTATTTCTGGTGGGGGTTCCATACAGCGGAAGCAAATTCAAGGATAGGGCGAACGTAGGTCTCGTACGCTAACTTGCGTAGATGGGGGCGGTGCAGAGAAAAGGTTGCGTCGCAAGTATCCCAGTGTTTTGGATGCAGAACTTGTAATGGCATCGATGTGGTTAGACCAGGATAGGTTGTCAGAGATATGAACACCAAGGTATTTGTAAGAGGTTGAGACTGAGAGGGGTGAGTTGTACAAAAGATATGAATGAAGCGATAGCGATTGTTTGCGACTGAAAGATACTACCTTACATTTTGAACCATTAAGAGACATAAGCCAATTGTCGCACCAAGCACTGATGGAGTTTAGGTCTTGTTGGAGCATTATGTGATCATCGAGATTAGTGATTTGCCTGTAAATAACACAGTCATCCGCAAAGAGGCGTATTTTGGACGAGATGGAATCGGGTAAGTCGTTCACGTATATTAAAAAAAGAAGAGGCCCGAGCACAGTTCCCTGTGGCACACCAGAAATTACATCAGACATGTTAGATTGGTAATTACCGCACACTGTGTATTGGCGTCGTAGCGTTAAGAAGTTACGTATCCAGGAGAGTGTAAGAGAGTCAATGTGAAGTGAAGAGAGTTTAGCGAGTAGTCGACAATGAGGAACACGATCAAATGCTTTGGAAAAATCTAAGAAAATGGCATCAGTTTGAGTGTACTGGTTCATGTTTATGTGAATGTCGTGAGTGAATTCTATTAGTTGTGATTCGCACGAAAACCCTTTACGAAAACCATGCTGCTTCTCATAAAAAAATTTGTTATTTTCTAGATGAGATACTGTGTGGGAGAATATGATGTGCTCGAGCAATTTGGATGCCACGCTCGTCAAGGATATAGGGCGGTAGTTTGCAACTAGGCTACAGTCACCATTTTTGTGGATCGGGATGATCTTGCCAATCTTCCAATCGGTGGGAATTTGGCCTGTGGCTAGGGATTGTTGGAAGAGTAGACAAAGGATTTTGCTAGAGATTTCTTTGGTGTTCTTTAAACTTTTTGAATTTATACTGTCGTGGCCAGTGGAGATAGATATTTTTAAGTCGTCGATAAGCATTTCAATGCCGTGTGCAGAGATAGCGATGGGCGCCATAAAAGGGTAGTCTACTTCACCAACTGGAGGAATGTTGTCCGTGTCTTCAATGGTGAAGACTGATTCGAAGTGGTCGTTAAGGACCATCGGGTTATCAGCCTCTAGGATACGTGTGCCTTCGTCAGTCGTTAATCGTTATACGGCGTTCTCATCGACAAATGCAGCAATATTATAATTTTTTCCAAGTAGTCGTCGCCGTATTGAGTTCTGGAAATTTCGGTATGGGGAAAACATCGTTTTGCCCTCGCCACTGTACTGGAAGGTTTTCACAATTTTGCCGCGGCTGTCATTCCTTCTTGTTTTGCGTCGTTTATATTATTTTATTTGACTCTGGTTGTAATCTTTTGCTTTTTTTTTCGTCGCCCATACCGGATGTGTGTGGCCCGTTCACACTCTTGCAACCGAGTACGACCGAGAGAGACAAGACCGGGTTTTAATCCTCTTACGACGTCTTAGGACCAGCTCCGCAGCAGCGCACCCGGTTCTAAGACGTCGCAAGAGGCTTAAAAACCCGTTTTGTCTCTCTCGGTCTTACTCGGTTGCAAGAGTGTGAACGAGCCTTAAACTACGTGGCTGGGAGCGAGGGTAAACCGGAAATGTCCATACGGCGAGCAAGTGTGCTGAAATCTGTCTTTGGTGCTTCAAAACGGAAGGAGCGCCATGCCGCCCAAAGCACCACATAAAGTACACGCAGGGATCGAGCGATTAGGAGGCTGCCAAGCACGCAAAACAAAAGCCCGTATGCGCACATCGCGGGTAAACGAACGCACCAGGTGTGCAAGGAGCAGACATTCTTTTACGTCGTATCGTCTGCAAGAATAAAGGATACTTGGGAGATGCCACACCCTGCGTTTCTTAACTTGTCGGGGACAGGTTTATTGGCCCTGTTGCCTAATGTATGGTGCCTGTAACGCGTCTTCGAATAATGTCTTTACAGCGTCCAAAAAAAAAAAAAGAAGCTGCTCTCTCTATTTCCGCATGATGACGTCATTTAAGTGCAATGCTCTCGCCGGTCGCGACCCTGGCGGTGTGACGGCAGCGGTGGTGGATGAGGCAGACGCCCGTTCTGCTGCAGGTCGCTCTCAAGCTTCGCAGTCCATGGAAGCATAGGCAGCCAGGAGTTGAGACGCCATGACGACAGCGACACTCACAACGTTTGCTCGTGCTCCTTGCCAGAAATTCTACTACCAACCGCCAGGATCGCGACATCCGACAGCGTGACATTGTGGCTTTTTTGACGTCATTTGTTGCCACTTCAGGACCATTTTCGATGCATGGGTAGAATAGGACGCTAGACACACCAGTCCTTGACGCGCTCCAGACAGCGCACCTAAAGGCTGCCGCCTACTTTTGCGACCGACTACGACCGTCTCCGACACAACCGGCTTTTAAGCCACTTGTGGCTGCTTTCGACGGGCCGCGCAGCAGCGATGGCGGTCGTAAGCGGCTTAAAAACCGATTTTGTCAGAGATAGGTCGTAGTCGGTCGCAAAAGTGTGAACCCGTTTTAAAGCGTCTCAGATGGGCCTCTAATTTGCTTTTCCGAGATGTTTCAAGCTTCGGCGGCGGGGCCCCCCTTGCAGACCCTCCACGTGTGGGCAGGTCCAGCACTTCCGCCTACAGAGCCAGCAGCTACTTCGTGTACAGTGCCGAGGTCCCGTTCCCGAGCCCTGAGATGGCAGCTCCTTCCGTTCCACACCTGAGGACGCAGCCCACAATCCTGGCGCTTGATCCTCACGTGCCGAACTTCAGGATGGCTTCGACGCCCGAGAACCGAGCGTTGGTGATCGCCAGGCCACCTGCGACCTTCGGTGCCAGCGGCAAGGCCTGCGACGAGCACCGTCCCGAAGAGCACACCTTCAAGAGGTTCACCCACGTCGCCAACGTCCAGGCCCCGTACGACCTGTGAGTTAGACTGCGTTTAGTGCGCCGAGAAACCGAGAGCTTAGCGTTCACAAGCAACGTGAAAAAGCGTAATGACGGACAATCGAAACCTGACTAGGAATATTCGATTTTGCACTCGAGATGCGCTGCCCAAACCCGAGAGCTACAGGCCCATGTATAGGCTGAAAGCTTTCTGTCTGTTCGTTTTCTCATAAAGTTGCTTCGTGCAGCGTTGTGAAACTCACGAGCGCTCGCTCATGGCTTCAGAGTTTTTGTAGCATATATTTTGCGCAAACAAATCATTTTGTAAATGTATCACGTCTTTCGTCGTATTTACTGGTCACACGTAAATGCAGCGGCAGTTCATTGAAGACATTGACCCACATGTAGTTACGGATTGGCTAAATATGAACCTTGAATAATAGTTAATGAACTCATAATGCAACTTGCCACGACAGTTTACATACTACTATTGTTACGCTGTTATTTTCTTCCTTTGTCTCAACGCATTGACTCAAACGCCATATCATAACTCTAACACGAGAAAAACAATATGTAAAACCGCGTTTAAAAGCACGTGCGTAAGGTTTCCTTTTTTTAATTTTACTTAAATTTTATATCCATTAATCAATGTCAAAATTAAAAACCGTTAAATAGTTTTTTTTTAACTATAAGGTATGTTCTATACACGCCCTTTATAAAGCACGATAAATAAAGTATTATCGCATAGGAGTGCTCAAAACAAATATTCTTTCTTGTCTGATTTAATTTTTATGATGTCATCTATCGTATAAGCTTAAGTTTAATGAAAAACAAAACATCTGGAAACGTTCAAAAGATTAAATTAAGAAAGTAGACATTGAGAGCGGTGCCTTTTCTACAGGAGCTTAAGTCTCAGACATGATGATAGCAGATTCTGCTGCAGCTTTAATTTCGATCATGCTAAGCTGTCAGTCTTTGGCATTGGGGTTGTCTGTGGTTTACCACACGCCGCCAAATCGGGAAACTGTTAGCAAGAACATGCATTCTATAAGCTCACTGGCATACCTTCAATGGATCAATCCCAACAGCTGTAATGACGCTGATTGTTGAAGCCTTTGGTGTTTGGTGCATACCGCCCACTCAAGGAAAGGACAATGAGATTTCAACAAAACAGAGCTTTAGCTCTAAGCTCAATTGTTTCTCCCCTGACTTGCCATAACGTTAAGAGCGAATAGAAAATTTACTGAACGATTTATTTATATCAATTATGGAGAGGCCACAAGAAATTATTATGTACCCAAGATATGCAATGAATTACCTAAACATTGCTCAAGATAAAATCACCCGAAATAAAAAAGCTGTCAAAAACGTGGATACTTTAATAGAGTAAAAAACACTCCTAGAAAATTAGTTCGCTTCGATAAGTTGAATTGTAGTTAACGACGTGACGCAAGTGATGCCAAATTCCAACATGACTTATACATTGCTGCTGTTTAATGAATTAGTGTAAGAGACCGTGACTATATTTTTTCTAGAGATACAAACTCCATTTATTTCGCAATGGCGCCCTGTAGTGCAAGTTTCATAATTGCTCTAATAAAAACTGCAGAGGAATCTTTCGCGACCCACGCAGAAGTCAGTATTGGCTTATATGAGATTTATACTTTAACTGTATTTAGAGACGCAAATAAATATTGTATTGTGTTTTATTGTATTGTCCAAGTCTCCAAGGCCGAGATTTCAGATTCTCCCATTTATACGGGACAACACTGTTCAATGAAATAATCGAAACCGCTGTGGTACTTGTCTTTCTAGAAAACGGGCAGGTGATTTGACGCGTTATTTAAGGCCATATTTTTATGGCCCACAAAAAAGTCTGCGTTGCACGAGTTCTTAGATTCGGAAGCCTAATTATAACGTGTGTATTCACAAGGCGTCCAAGTACGTTAATTTGAGGTTGCGAAACCGACATCTTTTTCCGTGCCACATTCTTTAGGCGCATCTCAGTTTTGCAGAATTGTCAATTTGGCTTAATCCAGGGGATGTAGACTCGTTAAACACAACGCTTGAGTCGAAATTTCGCGAAGTGCGCCGAGTTCACTTGGGCGACAAAAGCGCGCCGTCATCGTCTTGAGATTTCAATGGGCGCGCTCTGTTAACTTCGACCCGATTACTTCGTGTTTGACGAGTCTGGGGCCCCTGATCAATTGAAAACTTTCATTTGACTAATAGCTTCCATTTCGCAATCATATTAATGGCGAAGATTAAACATGCATGGCCCGCCTAAAAAGTTGAATTTATTTTCCAGGTTGAATATGGAACTGGTGTTAACACATACAGAATAGTATAATGATGCTTCAACCTTTCATCGCGAGAAGACAAGACCGTCCCGAGAGTCTTGCTTGTTGCAGTTTTAGTTCAAAATGACTCCGAACTACCTATGCAGAACTGACAGCCTTAGCAATAATAATATTTATTTGTTTTGCTCACAGGCCGCTTCCACGGGACTTACGAGCCCAAGCCAATTATGCAGTGTTTGCATAATCTTATTTTTATAAAGAGCTGTCCGTACACTAAGACCCTCGTCGAACCAATGCGACCAACAAACAATTTTCGCAAATTTATTAAGTACACGTAGTTAACCACTATTGTTCGTAATCCGGCTCACAAGATGAAGCGGGAACAGAAAAACATAAATCATAATTTGTATTACGTTTCACAGAAGTACACGTGTGCTAATGGTGCAAAAGCTCGTGTACGAGATCGCAATAAATGCATGCATGTGGTGTTCCTGGGGCGGTTCTAAGACCATGTCAAAGGAGCGGTGTGAGTTTCCGCTGACATTGTCACAGATGCGCGCTTATGCCTGACTAGCTGTCCGCATAACCTGCTTGAGAAAAAGCGACCCTGGGGAAGATTGCTAGGGTAACCAGAAAGCTGACCTTTACTTTTTCTCTCTTTTTTGCGTACGAAGGTTATTGGTAATTACTGTTTTACTGGACCTTATCAAAGGTTAAAAAATGAAACAGCAATTCATATTTAAACTTTCAAACTCAGCTTTAGAAATCGTCCAATTTTTTATTGTGATAATGACAGTCAGAGTAGTCATGTAACACACACTGGGTATATTGCAGCAACGACATCGCACACCGACTGAAGCACCGAGCGAGTCCAAGACACGAGTACGACGCCATTGCCTTGCCGGGGCAGGAGAGGATCGACCTTTGCTACCGGCTGCCCAGCTGCGGGACTAACATGCGTCGAGCCACCGAAGACAAGATGCGGGACGGTAGGTGCTATACCCAACACCGATTGTACTTTTACAGTATAAAATGCTTTCTTACTGCAGTCGCCTCAGCCCGCGGAGTCAAAAATGCGTTCGAAAAAATAGTTCCAAGACACGGTATCTACCGCGCAGTTGGCTAGATGCAAACTTTATTTCGCCTCTCGGTCCACCTGCGTCGTCGTTTCTTGTCAATGCCACGCTTCCGCGTCGCGTATCAAGACGCACCTCGCGCTTGAGCTGCGTCTCCCGCAGCGCGCGCAATACTTGCGTACTATATATTGCTCGGCATGGCTGTAGAGTCTTTAAAGGGGTCATGAAACGATATCGGTTTGGGATGTTCATAACTTTGCAGAGGCGTACTGGTCCTCGCCTGGCCCAAGTGTACTCGCACGGACCGCCACTGGATAAGAAGCTTCTTTGTCGCGGTGAAATCGCGAGAATAAAAGCGGACTACTTCTTTCAGTCCTGCCTTCGCAAGGCTTGATGACGTGATTGTCGGATCGAAACCACCCGCCTGACGACAGTCGAGCGGCGCGGCTCATAAATTGGACACGAGAACTGCGTGAGCACTCGACTTCGGCTCGCAATAATCGAGGCCTCGGCGGACATTCGGGTGGTCGCTCGTGTCCAACCACTGCGATGGTGAGAATAGTCGAACTCTAACATTGCGTGGAGCTCAGCGCGCGTTTTCTACTTTGCCAACCCCAGCGCGTGGCTATGATTAACGTTGGCAGCATAGGATAGGCACCATGGCCACGTGGCCGCTTGTTCTGGCTCCTAGTTAAGGGGATGAACGATGCTCATATTTTTCGACTCATTTATTAACGTTAGGGAGTGATTCTAAGTATTATTTAGCGAAACTAGAAAAATCGTTTCATGGCTTTTTTAAGATGCCTCTTTACATTGGGGACTTTCAGCAAACCGTTACCGTGTTCCGAGTGCCACACTACCGGAGCCTTTGAAGATACGCTTTTTAAGCGTACTTAAGTATGCTTTTTATGCGTACCGGCCGGGTGATACCGTACCCACGGGGCGCGCGTTTAAAATCACTCTTTAAAGGTACGGTACGCGGAACACGGTAACAATTTGCTAAAAGTCCCCATTATATGGTGTGTCGTGCGTTTTTAATACGGGACCCCTCGCTCTTAGCGTTGCCGCATGAGTTGTAGACGTGCGACAGTAAGTATGTCAACAAAATACAGAAGTTGGAGCCACGGGCGCTGTAGAGTTTGCACGTTGGCGGTATTTTCGTGTCACTAGAGCTCCTAAACACAAACGTCCAGCCTATAGTAGCGGGTGTTGGACAGTGTTCGGGGTGTTTTTCCGTTGCCCTCACTGTTCATCTCCAGCATTGTCTTGAATTCCTTATCTGATGTGGATTAATAGGTTTGGTCAACGAATTCGCCTAGCCCCTCAGTAGCGACTGAGTCATCGCGACTAGACGTCGGGTTCCGAACTTCCGGGTGGTGAGGTTAGAGCGGACGATAACGTAACGGTGGCGTCAATTTAAAGATCGTCCGTAACGACATCCACGAGCGGAAGCTTCTACACGTCCTGTAAACCTCTTCATCTCGGGGTGCGAATGTGCGGCAACGATTAGCGCGGCCTCGGCGTCGGTGAACCTAAAGGCTGGTTCACATATATGCGTTTGAGTGCACTCGACTGCGCGTCAACCTCTTATTCAGTTAATAACGTTAGGGAGCGTCTCTAAGAAGTATTTAGCGAAAGTAGAAAAATCCTTTCATGGCTCCTTTAAATGAAAGCCTTTCACGCCTTCGGCTTAAATCAGTGTCTGAGAAGATGCTTGAAATGTTTGTGTAAAGAAACGGGTTTCTGTCTGAAGTTTAAGATCTACTTACCTAGAAATTAGAACTTTAGAACTAGAAATGCGCGCGGTTTAACCTCGTCGAACGTGTCCTTTTAATTAAAGGTGATTTGGAGATGGCGCTGCCTTTCTATCATCACATCCACATTTTGCACGTGCATAAATGACGTCTTCGATCTACACGTGGTGGCCAGCTACAAACCACCACGTGTAGATTCGTCTAGATATCGACAGAATTCATCACAAAATCAGATAGAAGTTCTCTGGGTCCCGGCTCGTGGGCTGATGAAATTGTTTGGAAGAGCAAGCAGCGTGCATCAGGAGAAATAGCGGGCTAGCTGATTATGAAGAGCATATACATGATAACAAACAACAGCAAAATTACGATGAAACGCGTTGCTAGACTGTTAGAATAAGGTATGATCTTTAGCGAAACATGGAACACATAGCCGCGACTGAAAAGAGAACGCCAACAATGCCAGCTCTTTTTATGTTTACGAATAAACAATCATTTTTATTGAAATCCTAAGTTTCCTGAACTCATCCTTATATTGTTGTTTTGATTAGTTATTTATTTTTAATTTTAAACAGTCAGTTTTTTTTAATAAAAAAAAGACCTGATCTTGGAATATTTCAACAAATTACTCTATTTAAGGGTCACGCCGTTCTGACGCCAGTATACATTTCTGCTACAGCGACTAGCTATGGTCGGTATTAAGAGTGCAGCCACTGCATTTCTAGTGAATCATAGGCTCTTTATGCGCATTGTCGAATAGAACGCCGTTAAATTCAGACAGTGGTTATTGCCAACTACGCTTCGAGAACTCTGCACGTTAAACATGCAACAGCTAAAGCTCAATTTCACGATGCTGATTTTGGGCGCCTCGTCTTGTATTCAAACCCTTCTAAGTGGCGATCCGTAGGCCCAGTCTACGCCTCGAAGCCAACCACATAATTTCGCTCGTTACAAGTGTCTCCCGGTAAAGATGGGGTACTCAGACACGCCGGTTTGATTGAATTTGTTCCAATTTAGCACCAAACGATATCTCCTTGACTCCAGCTGCAACCAATGAACAAGTAGAAGGGAACAAGACACGACACAGGCTTCAAGTCAAACCAACCGTGTGCTCCTTCACTCGTTTGTATGATATGATCGAAGGGGACCCATAAAGCTGCACTCACACGGCTCACGCATGATACAAAGGACACGAAGTTCTCCGCAGACATGATGTCAGAGTTATCTGCGTACATGCCCCAAGCATGTTTGAAAGCGCGTTTGTTCTATACACCAACTCAATTCTCTGACGTCACACCGCTGCGGTGGTGCTGCTGTCGGCACTACGCATGCGCAGAAGAGCAGTCGGCAAGTGTGGGCTCGTTCGTAAACAGCGCGTTGCTGTATGTACATTTGTACCCTTCGAAAATGTCCGCAGACCATTTTTGTACGACCAAACGGGACCGTCATAAGAGGAAAAAGCATGTCTCAGACGGCGTCTGCAAACTGTCTTTTGTATGGTGCATTAGCAGAGTGACGCAGCACTTGCCGTTGTACGACAAAACGAATAGGCTCCAGCAACAATCTGAGAAAATCGATCGATCCAAAATATATACAAACAGCAAACGCGCATTTGGAAAGCGAACCCAACAAAAACATTTAGCCGAGAGCTGTCCCCCCCTTTTTTTTCCGCACACACAGACTATAGTGTGGTGTAACAGTGGGTGAGAAGCGACGTCAGGTCCGACCAAACGAACCACAGGCGGTTTCTTTTCAAAAGGTGGCCCCGAGGCCAGTAGTCGCTTTAACAAGGAGACCCGTGGCGATGACGACGACGACGACGGCGCTCGCTCGACTAGAGGGCTCATTATAAAAGACTGGGTGGTTTCCAGCCGTTCTTCGCAGCCAGCGCGACTGCGGCAGGGTGCGCGACCGCTGGTGAGTGCTATTGTCACGGGAGGCCTCTCGTCACGGGGCCTTCGGTCGGCGCCCGTGGGCATAAGTCGGCCGACAAAGTCTCATTTTCACAACCTCGTGTCTCGTTAACAGGGTGTTGGGGGAGTTGCCCTCCCTCTCATAACTCTAGTCCCGACGCACGTCGCTTCAAAGGGGCGTTGACGAGGTGCCTTAATGGCTGCGGAGGAGAGGGGTGGACCAGAAATTCCCATCTTTTCTCTCTTTTGGTAAAAAGAGAAAAAAAAACAAGAGGAACGTGGTGTTTTACTGATCTCCCACCTCCTCACAGTAGGCAGCCGCAAGATCAGAAACGAAACACAGCGCAAATAAGAGGAATACTTTTTTTTTCAATTCAATTCGTTGAATTATAATTTATCAAGAACGTGCACATACATGGTACTCAGAAAGCATATAGACTCAGAAGAAATTTTCAGTATCAAGCGAAGCAGCAAACACGGCAGAGTTGTAATACATATTTTCGAAGTACGGTAGTCAGGTTCTGCCATGACCAATAAATCAATCAAGAAATTAGCTGACAATTAATGCTAATAAATTATTCGGTAGGTTCATTGATTTATATTACAGTTGAACTGAATATCAGCATCAATCATAACAGCAAACTAAACGGCTCCTACTAAAATAAAATTTTCAAAGTTCCTTTGCTTTTAGTTTTCCGCAAAAAACTTGAAGAGCCAATTACTCTAATCTAGACTTAGGCGAATGACGAGGCTGACGTCATGATAATTTTCACAACGCGGACTTTATATTTGAGTCTAACTGATAATTCAGCCTTGCCATTCGTCGAGTTACCTCGGTGTAGCGCTTTGATTAGCTCCATGAATGCTCCATACGGGAAAGTAAAGACACGGGAAGGTTTAGATTGATTCGTGAACCTTTACATACCCATTCTTTCTCTTTGTCAAAAGGGTGGGCAATCCCTAAACCTCGAGCCTCAAAGAAACGGGAAGAGAGGGGCAGAAACGGAGGGGGGTAAGGGAGGAGCTTAAAAAGTAAGAAATCTGATGATTGAGCTGACTTGAACGCAGGGGGAATGACCATCATGTACACAATGCCCATTATTTATAGGGTTGGAAGTAAAGCACTCCGCAGTTTTCCTACTGTTTGAAATCAACGTATGGACATGGTAAATGGTTTATAAGCAAACAAACTCGCAAACTCTACTGGGCGACAAAACGTTGTACTATTTCTTTTTCTGCAGTCACACACTTCAAAAAAAAAATACGTCCACGATAGTTCATACCCTCATCTGCCCTCGCAAGAAACATTCATTCTAAAAAAAAGGTAAAGTTTGTCTCTTCGTCAGTCAACCTTTAGGTGCTCGAAGGGATTATCCCCCCGGCCGCTCTATACTCCGAAGGGGCCCAGCAAACTCATAAACAGTTACGTTCAAATGGAGGAACGCCGAACGCAATGACGTCGCCGGTGCGCGCGGGGCTACGGAGGATTGCCTCTCACGGGAGCTGTAAATCTGAGTACTTTTAAGGTTTGTGTAAAAAAGGACATCCGATAGAGACATTATTAAGAGAGTGGGTCAAAAGTCCACGGAGATACAATGGGCTGCAGCTGAACAAACAGCGATAGACAGGAGGGCTGGACCCCACCTTTTCGTGACTTTACTGAGCAAACGGCTGTTGACTAACACGATTCACCATATATAAAACCAGGCGGTGTGGCTACTTTAGAGGCGTCACCTACCAAGCATTTTAGTTTTGTCACTAAAGTTTTGTTATTATAGTTTGCTGAGTTTTTTGTTTTGTCTTCCGGAAGCAGCAATAATCTAGACTGAAGTGAAATGAAACATTAGGTTGTGGTATCAAGCGTGCATAATCGTACAAAACCTTTTAAATGTATATTTGAGCATGGAGTCGAAAGCATTATGACTTAGTTGAACCCATGAACGTTGTATTGAGCCTTAGTAGCATTTTACGCCACTTTACGAAGAGGAAGTGGGAGTCAAGACGCTTCCGGCGACTTTGCTTTTATGCAAAATCTCCGAAAGAGCTATGCACTTGTAGCAACAAATCGTAAAATGAAAGCAGCGAGCGGAAAGAAGAATTACCCCATCTCGATTCTGTTGTTTATAATAAATCGTGTTTAGTCCATCCGGCCAAACGAGTGAAACAGTACCAACTGGGGTAGAGAAGAGGCCTCTCGGGTTTCTAACAAGTCAGAACCAATGTGTCGTCTTCTCGCCATTGTGTCGCGTTTGCGTCACACAGAGAGTGCAATGTCTTCAGCACTGAAATACATGACAGCGAAGTCCTTCATTCACGTTGTATGATCGAAACACGGGAAGTTACGAACATGTAGCACTGCACGAGCACGCTTCGCCACCGCCACGAAACGCCGAGGAACCTTGACATAATCAAGATGGCGGACGGAAGCCGCGCGCACAGTGTTGCTGGACATCCGAGCAGTTCCGCATATTCCTATTAGAGTGGTTTCAAGCAACGCCGCGGGCTGCCGCTGCGGGATGGTCAATGCCTTTCGCCTGCAATGTGATTACAGCACCAGAGACAGCTGTGTCCTTCCGCAGAATTGATATACAGCGTGATTCAAAGGGATCGTTGGCTGTATCAATGGACCTTTTTCACATACCGACAGCACCAGGCGGTGGCTGCACGAACTAAAAATCGAGGAAGTGACCTACCTGCGCTACCATACGATAATGGGAGCTACGCTACCAGTTTCTTCGCTCTCCGAGCAGCGGCGCGTGCCCTAGGCGACTCTAAAGAGGGGGATCTGTGGCGTCCACCCAAACGTCATGTTTCTCTTTCCGTCCACTTTCTTTTTTTGTGTAACACAATTATATATATGTTGCAATTACGTGTTCTACTCGCTGATCCACAGCCTCCTTCCGAATTTCCTCGATTTCTAGTACCGACTTCCGCCGCTTGGCATCGAGTGCTCGCGCGTGCGCAGAACGCTTCTCGGAAAAGGTCCATTGACCGCCCAAATCGGTTCCTTAACGTATCGAGTTAAGAGTTTGCACATTGATGGCTGAAAAATGTGCATTAAACGCATAAAACTTTTACTGAACAAAATTACCCGAGTAACAAAATAAAAATAAAAAAACTCGAGGGGAAAAAATTGGGGTGTGTGTATGTTTATACAGCCTAGAACTCAGTCTGTCTCAACGGGCGATTTGTCTCCCAGCTGAAGATGAACAATTTGGCCAGTGCAGTACAAGCGCTAGCCTGGGGTCTTTAATGTGCACAGCGCAGTAGGGATACACGACCGCACGCCGGTACGATGCTCATCCAGTTCGAAATGGGCAGGGGTGGGGTTGAACCCAGGATCCTGGGTTCTGCATCGCGAGGTTTCGCTCCATGTGCTCCGAGGTGGTGTGCGCTATCCCACACAGCCACCGATCCCGACTAAGAAGAACTCGAAAACCCTATAGGCTATGGCGTCCGTCTTATGATTTTCACTTGAAATTATTTGCAAATTTGACACACTTGATGCATGTTCTTCGGCCACTTCTGTACAGAAGCTTAGCTTGGTACGTTCAGAAATTGATATATGCGGTCCCTTCAAACAACCAACGATCTTTCTGACTCACGCTGTCGGTTCCTTTTAGCTCAACCCTACGACGCTGCTGTCGGCACTGCAAAACCGCAGACGCGTCAACTCACGCGGATCTGGTTTCTGCGCACGTGCCAACCTGGTTTGGATTTAATTGTTTGTAAACAGGGCGTTGGTGGCCTTCATGAAGTAATTCTATCGCATTCGTAGATGCTCGCAACAAACGCAATCCTGTTTGTACAAAAATGCACATAAATTGCTGCTGCGAAACATTTATGCATATTCACCCAAAATTTGTGAGGCACCGAGAGGCACATGTATACTGTGCCAGACCTGCCACGCGACAAAAGCAGTACAGTCGGAACATCGCACTGTTTTGTCGGTGGTATTAGGAGTCGATCGACAATAATTAGAGTTTAAAACTACGGAAAATATGTAACATTTTCATGCTAGCAAAAAAAAAAAAAAAAAAGGCTGATCTCCGGTTAATCTTTTTTTTAGGGGTGTGCGAATATTGAATTTTTCGAATACGAATCGAATACGAATAAGACAAAAAACGGGCTTCGAATATCGAATCGAATATCGAATATGTGTCTGGTAATAAAAAAATGCCAAACAAGAGGTAACAGCAGGTTATTTTGCCTTTTTAAAATAAATCAATGCAACTGCATTTTACTGGGCTGCAGCAGGCTGAAGATGCTTCTAGTAATGCACTCATTACAGATTATCGTGTAGGAAAATTAACTGCTCAACGCTTTAAGAAAGTAAGCGCCCCCTACGCGCTGTGACAACATTTCCGTCAGTAGAAAGACCCTTTCACTCGAGAAACCTGCTAAATTTCACTAAAGTTCGAAGAAGTTTGACTTACGGACAGTGTTGCCCGGCTGCTACACAAATATTTCGAATTTTGGGAAACAAACAATTTAGAAAGTAGTTTATTTTATATTTTATAAAATGGTTACCAACGTTTACACCATAGAAAAGCGAAAATATGCGCTTCTAACGCTTTCATTGGTTATTAATGTGAACCAGTGATGCCAATAAACCCAACAAATAGTGCATTTTTCCACCACCAAGGGGCGTCAACAAGATTTTTTTTTTTTAATTTTCGCGCATGCCCACAAATGTCAAGCTTCAGTTGCACCTCTGTCGAACATCCCTTTGAAATATCGAAAAAGTCAAACGTGGTCGCCCTCGAAACTGGGCAGGTTCGCGACATCCCTTTTTTTGTCTGCGCGGGAGTGGCAGGTGTTGTTGTCAATGCGATGCAATGTTCTTTTCGCAACTATCTTTTTCTTTTTTAATGTCCAAACATTATTAGATAACACTCCCGAGATTTATTTTATATTTATATTTCAATTTATAGAACGCGCAATTACGTCACATATTGCTATAAGAGTGCCACAGAACGCACAGAACAAAGGGCTTGGTGGAAAAGAAAGCGAACCTGATCCTCTCTTGCTGCCATCGGACAGATAGAAACGGAGCAGACCGATAACGCATGCATCATACGACTTTTGTCAGTGAATAAACATTCATAGTGGAATGCGTGGCAGGCAGATTCGCAGTTTGTGCGAATATTCGCCGCTTTTCCCGAATATTCGGCTTTAAGCGAATATTCGGGAACTTCCGAATATGCAATTTTCGAATCGAATACGTTTCGAATAGGGAAAATATTCGATCCGTATTCGAAATTTCGAATATTCGCACACCCCTACTTTTATTTTTAATTATCTTCTGGTTTAGACGTTGTTCTGCTTTATAGAGTATCCAAACAAGTGTATTTTGTTGCAAGTTGTCGCCTTTTTTAGTCGATCGCCTGTTTTGAACTGTCCAACCCAAAGACCTCTATTATACGACGTACTAAGGCAGTGTATTTTAACTGCTCTAAATCCAGTTTATTTTTTTCATATGGGGGGGGGGGGGAGGGGGGAGAGGGAGAGAGAACGAGAGAGAGCAATGCGGATTCAGGTTTCGCCAAAAGAGATTCGTCTTAAGCCGTTGCGTGGAGTACATTCCACCAGCTTGCTTCTTGGGGGTTGTGGTTGTGTGACAAACAATAAATGTACCAGACACGCTTCTTTAAGCCGCACATGTCGGAAAATAAATTCTATATTTGCTTAGAGATTTTTTTTCCGTTCTGTAATATTTTGGATATCAGAGGTTCAGGAAAACCCACTACTGCGGGACTTCGCCGCTTTCCCATACTCGTAAATTAATAGCCACCGTTGTATACATGGCGGGGCACCCATTCCCGTCATTCCTCCCTTCCTCTAGAAGTTGAATAGCGAGTTCCCCATCATATAGCCCTACATTTCTCTCCCGACCTCTCCACCCCTCCCCCTCTTTTGCTTTTAATTTTACCCCAACACACACAATATATATATATATATATATATATATATATATATATATATATATATATATATATATATATATATATATATATATATATATCGCAAACATAACCGGGCAAAAAGGAGTGCCCCGCCGCCAAGGCAGCCAGACTCTGCTTTGACTTTCCGTTACTGATGGTCAGCAACCACAAAAAGCAACGAAAGTAAGAACACGCTGACTTATGTTCAAAACACCACAAACGTGGGAACCAAAAGAAACAAATACAAGGAAAACTTCTGTTTGTCTACACTGTGCCGCAGTCTTGAATATCAGTTAAGAAGGAACTGGCCGTGCTGACAATACTCACTCTAGAACACGGCGTTTTTCTTGAACGAATGAACGCTGCGCCAATCATTCAATGAGGAGCCGATATTGTTAATCTGTATATACTTTGTCTCCCCTCAGCGCCATCTCTGGCAAAGGCTATAGGCTCAAGCGAACGGCTTTCAACGGCATGTTCATTAGTGTAGCTGAGGCGCAGCCTAACAAAGGAATTCGGTCTCGTAGCTTTTGCTCTAATGTCTACGAGGACACGGAGCTAATGGCCCATCCGTAAAACGAACGTTGGCGCTACTAAAGATCCAGAGTCTTACTTATGTTACGGATATACTTTCATTCAACCGCAATATATAGCGTACAGACGATAGAAATACTATAAAATTTCTATCACCACGTGTCAATAGACTTACTGCCCCATATTTCTATAGAATGCCTATAGACTAGAATCGATAGAATAATAAGATGCAGTGCGGAGAAACGACATCACACCCAGTTACATCCTCCTTGCAGAGGCTGCTTTTTTCGACTGTGTCAAATAATTATCGCCTCTTGCGATGCTTTAAGTTGGAGATGCAGTCAACCAACCCTTATAAACGACTATTCGTAGAAATTATACGCGAAAAAACAAAGAAACGTACTTGTAATCTTTTTATCGTGTGAATGATCCTCGTTCAAGTGATCGCCTTTCAAGCGTAGGGTTTACATAGCGGTGGAGCAGTCAGCACTACTGAATTACTAGTATTATGAGTGCTCCGTGCCGTGTGTATCTGTGACGTCTGCGTATGTGCACACGGCAAGTGGCGAGTGCTTGTTTCCAAGGGTGTATCGTAACAAACCTAAAATCAATATTCAGATTTTTTTACGAGAAGCTGACCTATTGTTGTTTAAAGGGAGATAAAAACGTTGTTAAAATCTCTATTTGTTTTTTTTTTATATATACACTTTCTATACATACTGAAAGTCTACAGAAAATCCTGGCGAAAAAAGCTATACACAGTGGATAGAAAAGTGGTACATTCTCTTTAGAATATGTATAGCCTCAGTACACTATTTTCTATAAAAATTCTGTAGAAAGTGGGTAAATATTTTTTGTAAGGAATTCTAGGCACCCTTAAATGTACATCCGAACGCTGCCCAGTGTTGAGCCTGAACCCTTGCTCGAGGTACATAATAATAACTACACCACCCGACTTTGCATAATGTGCCATGCCGAAGTCGACTACCCCCTCCCCATGTATACTATAGATTCACTGGACAGTATTCAGTGACACTAGTGAACAAGCCTAAGTGGGAAGAACAAGAGAAACAAAATGTGATGAAAGGATCTTCGGGGAAAGTCGGCTTATGTACTAAAAAAAAGATTCAACGAGTAAAAAAAAATCAAAAAACAAGTCAGTTCAAAAGTTTGAACTCTTCGAAATAAAATAAAGACGCCGCAAGTTTTACGTTTCACAGGCCAGTCTTGCACCGTTCGTGCTTCATTGAGTTCCTTTTTCTATCGTGCTTCGCGGAATAAAACTGAAATAAAACAAAACAAAAACAACTGACGTGAGTAGAATCCATCAGTGTGAGCGTGCAGCCGTATCAGTCCAACCTCAACGCGAACATGACTCTGTGCTTGATTTTTCCCCTTGCGATCGTTTTTAGAATATTGATAACGCCTTCGGTGGGGGACCGCGCTCTCGCGATGCGAGTCTCTTCGGCCACCACGGATTGGCTAATAGCGGTGTTGCGCGTAGAAATAAAACATTGCGTTCAGCCCTGGAAGCCCTCGCCCCACAGCATATTCCCCGTCCAGCCTTAAACAGGATCAACTCCAAAATGTCGAAGTCGCCGAACGCGGAGTAGTAGATAACTTCGCCTTCTATCCTTAACGAAGTTTGGAGACTCAAAACTATGCGATGGAAGAGATCGGCGTGGGCACACAGCGCCTGAGTTTAGTTTTAGAAAGTGCAAGAAAACATCGTCGTTGCTCTCAAAGCGCTACCCGTATTCTGGTTGCGCCGATGGCACGACCTCTGCGACGAAAAAGCTGGGTGTTGACCAACGCGCTGCTCTTCTTTCGACGAGACTCGTTTCGTGAATTCTTGTCGTCTTCTCGTCGCTCTTAATAATTGAGTAGACTAGGGTAGACTACGAAAAGTGCCTCTAGCAAAACGTAGGAAAAAGTTGAACGCGTTGTCTATACGTTTGTTTATTTCCCTTTCCTCCGTAACCTTTCCTACGTAGTTTGAGTGGGAAGCACACTCATTTCGGTATGGCTACTAGAGGAATTGCCGCAGTTACCAAAGTTCAATTTCATCCGAACGAAACGTCCGGAACTTGGTGTTCGTTTCCCCCGTTAGCCTCGCGTTGCGCGCATGAAAGCATTTTTATGCCGAAAGTTGCACTAAGGCGAACCGTAAAACCCGACAATTCAATTTTTCGTAATAAAATATGATTTCAATGTGTAATGTTTGGCCCGATAGTCATTCTAAAACAATGTTTATTCATTTATAAATTACGTCAGTCATTATTTCATTCCATCATTTGTTTATTTATTTATTGTGGTCATTCGTGCAATATCGATTAATAATTTAATTAATCATATATGTTTATACGAAAAAAGTCGAAAGAAGAAAACAAAGCTGCAGGGCTACATGAAGAGATTATAAATGACAGATATGAACATGTGGGCGTCTGGGACTGAAGCAATAGAGGTCAGGGTGGCGGTTCCAAGTAGTGCAAGTTTTGGGAAGCCGAGATTAAAATTGGCGCGGCTGCTGGGCGCACCAGTTATGTACCGGTGGTAGCTGCGAGGAGAAATTCAATATTAGCTACCTCTGTCTTTAATAAAATAAATGCGAAACTAAAGCTTGTTACGCCCAGCTGCCTACCTTTGCAATCTGTCTAACAATGTAAAATTTATTTTGTGTAATATTGTGTCATTAAAATCTGTATTTGGTTTGATCTCTTTCAATTATAAGGGGGCATCGGCATTCAGATACTATGTAAAAATATTTAAAAAAAATCGGCTTCTCGCAGCGGTTTCAAATTTTCATTGAAGGTCGGTTTGGCCCTGGAAAAGGTAAATGTTTATTTTTGTATTTTTAACGAACAATAAAAAAACGAAGTAAAAAAATATGAACCCTGGCCACAAACACCAACGGCCGTTTTCCATGTGATTGAAAGAGAGGCCACAGGCCTCTGAAATAAAAAAAAAAAAGCAGCGAATAAAAGTAGCGTTGCCTCGGCAAATTATTAGCACAACCGCGTTCGCATTGCTTTTTTGTCAGCGTTTAGTTTGTTGTATATTTTTTTTGAAAGGTTCACATTACGCCAAGGTTCCTTCCAATGTGATTGACCGCCGCCGTCATGCAGGTTTCTATACTTCGTGTCAACTTCGGTCCGAGCGCGGCCGATGTAATGAGCCGAAGGGCCAATCAAACAGCGAAGAGGCACAACGTCATGGCGTGTTCTCTGCAGTTGATAGGACGAGCGGGTATTCGCCGTCTCTCTGTGCAAGCTCCTACGACGGCTAGTCCTATCAAGCGCAGAGGCCACGCCATGACGTTGCGCGTTTTACGCTGTTTGATTGGCCCTTCGGTTCATACCATCGTCCGCGCTCGGACCGAAGGTGAAATGAAGTATAGACCTTTCCAAAAACGAGCTTGTGGCCGGTGCCATTTTGAGCGTTCGTGCGTATGGCGCGTGTTTTGCTCGCTTTCCGAAGCGACGAACACGCACGTGCTGGGCTGTGAAGATCGCACGCTGGACTGTGATTTTGTAAACATTGGAAAGGTCTATAGTCGCGACACTTGAAGCCGGCGTCACATTGCTTATACATCATGATCATACAAAAGACAGTCTGTGAACAGATTCGAATGCAAGTCACCACGAGATCCGTGCTTCGAATGTCCCATGGCAACGAGTTCAGGGAGAAACTTTGCAATGCGAACCACGGATATCGCGGTGACTGGTGTATGCAGACTGTCTTTTGTATGATGTATAAGCAGTGTGGCCCCGGCTTAATCCCACTTTCCGATAGCAGCAAACAATCCGAATGTGTGCGGCGTCTGCATCAGTGCTCTTGAAATCTTGAACCCTATCATTTGGATTTATCGCGGCAATGAAGCTAAGCTTTAAATTTTCCCAAAGCAAAACAGACATTTGGCGAATAATTTCGGACGCCGAATCTTTGGGCTGAACTTAAAGGGTGGTGGTGAAAACGCATTTATTAATATTGTGAGGGAGCTCATAAACTACAACCACTTTATTTTATTCATAATTATCATCAAGATTATCCTCATTTATTTATATATCTTTCTTCTTCTTTTCCGCTCGGGCCATCGCACTTGATCTTGGATTTCACCGAGAGAATAGGGAGTATTCACTGGACGCCATATATGTGGGTGCTGTTTAGAGCGCATGCTCAGAACGAGCTCACATCAATAGGCTGCTAAGATCGACACTCTTGATGGTGCGGAATGCACGTTGCAAAATAACTGTGGAAGCTCGTCGTCAGAACGCGCTCAGCATTCGCACACACAGCTATGGCCGCCAGTGAATACTAATGCAATATTACCCAAGCATCAAGGAGAATGCAGGGATTGGTGTTCCACGCGCCGCTCGTGCTGGCGTCAGCAGTGTCAACTTTCCCAAAGAAAATACCTTAAACAAATGGCATCTTGCACGCGCGTTCGTCAACGCTTTATTTTGGTTATTTACTTCGAATCTTTTATACGGGGAAGGCGTGCGCATATGGAGCGTGGAACACCAATCCCTGCATTCTCCTTGATGCTTGGGTAATATAGCGATAGGTCTTCCCTAGATCTGACCGCCTCGTCCTATAATACATATAGATCTCTGGTCCCGCGATTGTCCCGTTGGGCCGAGGAAGGGGGAGGGATAAGGATGGGGAGCGGGTGTTCGATCGTTAAGGTCTCTCCATGCATTTTATGCAAAAAACCGAGGTCGCTAGTGACTCAAGTTTCTTTGCAAAACATTGCCAGTCAGTCTCCAGCCCCTTTGACGTGTCGCTATGAGGCCCTATGTGTATAAGCTAGGGGTGTGCGAATATTCGAAATTTCGAATACAAATCGAATATTTTCCTTATTCGAAACCTATTCGATTCGAAAATAGCATAGTCGGAAGTTCCCGAATATTCGGCTTTCGCCGAATATTCGGAAAAACGGCGAATATTCGCACAAACTACGAATATTCGAGCAAGTAACGAATAATCTGCTTTTTACACATTCCCCTATGAACATGTTTATTCACTGAGAAAGGCGTATGATCCGTGCGTTATCGGTCTGGTCCGTTTCTATCTGTCCGATGGCAGCAAGACAGGATCAATTTCGGTTTCTTTTTCACCAAGCCCTTTGTTGTGTGGCGCTTATATAGAAATATGTGATGCAATTGCACGTTCTATAACTTGATGCAATAAAATAAACCTCGAGAGTGAAATATAAATATAAAATATATCTCGGGAGTGTTATCTAATATGCATGTTTGAAAATTAAAGAAAGGGAAAAAGCTTGGGGCGAGCAGAGCATTGCATCGCCATCGACAACAACTCCTGCCACCAGTGCCTGCCACTCCCGATCAGTCAAAATTAGAGATATCGTGAACCTGCCCAGTTTCGAGTTCGACTAAGTTCGACTTTTTCGACCTTTCAACGTGATGTTCGACAAAGGTTCAACTGAAGTTCTACTTGTGTGCGCATGCGTTAATATTACAAAAAAAAAAAAGAAAAACTAATTGACTCAACTGTCGGAGGAAACGTGCACTATTTGTTGGGTTTATTGGCATCACAGCTTCACATTAATAATTAATGAAAGCGTAAAAAGCGCATATTTTCGCTTTTATATGGAGTAAACAATGGTTACCATTTTATAAAAAATAAAATAAACTACTTTCTATATTATTTGTTTCCCAAAATTCGAAATGTTCGTGTAGGAGCCGGGCAACACTGTCCATAAGTCAAACTTCTGCTCGAGGCGAGAACGGGAGTTTTGAGGACGAGGACGTATAGGGCTAAATTTCAGGAGATAGACACATTATGTGCTGCCTGCCATAATGAGAGTGAGACACTTGAGCACTTGGTATTAAAGTGCACGGGGCTTCGTCCTGCCCTCCCTGAAGGGGTAACAGATCTGGCCGGGGCCCTGGGGTTTGTTGGCGACGATGGAGGGACGGAGGAGAAGAGGATTACAGTCACAAAGAGGCGATTAGAAGATTGGTGGAAATTATCTAGGGAAAATTGAATGATGCAGAACTAATTAGCACAGCTGGGGACAGGCGGGACCGAGAAAAATTGGGACTCCCACCCGCGTGGCTCGGGCCCAAAGTTTCAACCCTGTCCCCCAGTGGGTCCGGTGCAGGGGTAACGCCGACAAGGTCTCACCAGAGGAAAATTGGCGACTCCCTCTCCGGGGGGAAGAGGCGGTAGTTTTTTGCCCGATCCTTCAAAGGTCACCCTGGTGATATCCCACACTACCTGGTGATAGTTAGGGTGTAGAAAATTGGCTTAGAAGGGCGGGAGGAATCAAATGTTTGTCTTTCTTAGACTTAGGCTAGGTGGCCCAAGCTACCGCCCGCTACAAAGGCTGTAGCCAGTAACATCCATCCTTCTTCGAACTTGAGGGAAATTTCGCAGGTTTCCCTGATTCAAGGGTCTTTCTACTGGCGGAAATGTCACGGCGCGTAGGGAGCGCTTACTTTTTTTTTTACAGTTGAACAGTTAATTTTCCTACACGATAATTGTAATGAGTGCATTACTAGAAGCATCTTTAGCCTGCTGCAGCCCAGTAAAATGCAGTTGCATTGATTTATTTTAAAAAGGCAATAAAACCTACTGTTACCTCTTATTTTGTAATTTTTCATTACAAGACACATATTCGATATTCGATTCGATATTCGCAGCCCGTTTTTTGTCTTATTCGTATTCGATTCGTATTCGAAAATTTCAATATTCGCACAACCTTAGTATAGACATATTAGGTATCTTACATTTTCCCTGTAATCTTGTTAACTTGCACTTCTGAAATTAAAAAAAAAAAACGCTTCTTTAGACAGAGGCCAACACAGATGGAACCGAGGAGTCACCATCCCTAGCCCCCCCCCCCCTTTTCCCCCCCACAAGCCAAAACACATCAATACTTTTTGCCAGGTCCCAAGGGATGGTGGTGTGCACAGCCCCGCGGCTCATGCGAACCGGGGCAAAGGGCGAACGGAAACGTATCAAAAACGTATTAGGCCTAACGAGCAAGAAAACGCCACAGAATGAAGTCCACGCAGCCATTAATGAATTCCCAGGGCGCATGGCGTCCCCCGAAAGAAATAAGGCGCTCAGAAGCGTGGGTGCTGCTCCCGCCGAAGTCGGAGAAGACGAAACTTGTTGCGGCGGCGTGACCCTGGTTGCACCGACGACCCCTCATGTAAAATGCATGCTCAACTCGGAGGAGCTAATCAGCTTTCAGCGAGGTAAGCCGGAGTGCGCGCCCAAGGACCTGTTGCTTCAACAAATCTCGTAAAGAAGATCATCACCCCACTCGACGATTCTGGGAGAAAACTGCCCTCCCCCACTCGGTGAGGAAACCCGGCGCAAGTAGCGGATCGAATGAATCGGTCAGTAAAGAGGGACAGCGACGTCCGAAACCTCTGGGATCGCTTCCTTCTCCCCCCGATACCCAGCGCGGGAGCACTCCGCTCTAGGGTCAGCCAAACCGGCAAATCAAAAGTGGACCCCGTAGGAAACATGTAAAGGGAGTGTATATAGCCGTCGGCTGGAAACTCTGACATGAAGTCGGCCGCGCGACATTTTGTGTTTCGATTAATATGTACTCGAAACGTCATCGAAAAGTAGACCGGTACAGAATATGCAACAACCTTCGAAACATAGCGGTTTAGAACGACGCCTTCGTTTCTGTTTTTCTACGCGACATGTTACTTCACGTGAGCGCTCCAAACTGACCCGCTAGTCGATTCAGTGGCGGGGACCGAGGAGCGAACTAGAAAATCTCTGCAAATATTTGCAGCAAGCCGAGTTCAGCATTGGAAACAAAAACAAACAAAAGAAACGTTCCCATTTAACGGGGGAAATCGATAACTAACCATGTCCGCCACAGTTGGAGAACAAGTGAAACATCTGTATCGCGGGTATATTTAACCCTACTCATGACGGTATAGCTTGATACAGTAGATAATTTAAATCAATGCCGATCGCCTTTTTTTAGGTTTTTCTGAAGAAAGATTTATATACCTTCGCTTACCCTCATCAAAACTGCTCCCGTACACGGAGAAGCGGAACCATTTGACGACCTGACTAAGCTTCGCAGCAATAGCACCTCCTATCGAACACTTTCGTTACCTGCCAGTATGTAAAAGCGCAGGGTTAGAGTGCGGGTTGACGGCGAGCTTTCACAAGAGGCTATACCACACTCCTTGTGCAACCTCTATTTCAAACCATAGAGACGTTCCTAGCAGAGGACAAGCGGGGGATTGTGCTGAGTATGCGCCGTGAACGCGCTTCGCAGCAATAGCACCTCCTATCGAACACTTTCGTTACCTGCCAGTATGTAAAAGCGCAGGGTTAGAGTGCGGGTTGACGGCGAGCTTTCACAAGAGGCTATACCACACTCCTTGTGCAACCTCTATTTCAAACCATAGAGACGTTCCTAGCAGAGGACAAGCGGGGGATTGTGCTGAGTATGCGCCGTGAACGCTCTGACAAACGCGCTCAAATATGGCATCCTGTTTGGCACGTGTCGAATTGGCGCGTTCCAAGGTTCGAGGATCCAGCACTAAATACGTGAATACGTTTACGCCCAGGGAATTCCAGGGCCAGCTGACGGCTAGCCGCGTGTATGAGTGTGGACGGGTAGAGTGATCTCCCAACCTCATGGATATCTACTACCAAAACGTATGGAGACTGCGAACGAAAGCACCGGGCATTTTTTCTAACGTTTGCTCTTCTTGCTACTCCATTATTTGTGTCAGCGAAACAGAACTGGAATCCGAAATTGCAAGCGCGGATTATTTTCCGCCCTAATTTAAGGTATATCGAAGAGATCGCGTCGAGGTGGCGGCGCATTGATAGCCGTAAAAAAAATATGGTGAAATATAGTCCCGATTTGGAGGTTTTTGACGAATTAGTTTGGATTGAAATTCAGATTAACGAAGCTAAAATTATGTTTATACGTAATTTTTACATACCTCCTCGAACAGACCCCGCTTCTTTTTCGGCTAATTTGGCTCGGCTCGAGACGACATTGCACAGCATAAATGGAAATGTTCTTATCCTAGGTGACTTTAATATGTCATGTATTGATTGGTAAAACAATCTCATCAACTCCTCGAACTCGTTTTTAATATAAAAAAGCCAAGAGCTCCTGAGCATGGTATCATTCCTGGGACTTTCCCAGTATAACCATTTTAAGAACTGCACAGGAAACATTCAGGATCTTTGTCTTACAGATGCTGAATTGCTCAAATTAAACCATGTAGAGGCCTCGCTTGTACCCGTATGGAAATCTTATATCTCTGGCATATCTGTCCATGTCAAACATTATATGATTATATACGGCCAATATACAGCCTTATCTGGCGAATATGAAATCTTATCTGGAATAAATACAGCCTAATTTGGCGTATATACAGACTTATCTGGTATATATACAACCTTATTTGAGGTATGTACTTCGTTATCTGGCGTATATATACCTTTATCTGGCTGCCGGTTTTCAATATATAAAAAAGTTAGAAACAAACAAGTAAAAAAAATGGCTTTGTTAGCAAGCTGAAGTTTGGGATTGTTTGTGCTAATTTTCATGAGGATTTCAATGTAGCTTAATTATTTCGAAGTGTTAATATTATGCCCGAATATACAATTTGCTAAATCCCCCAAGCGCCTCGGCCCGTACTCGAGGAATCGTGGGGACGATGTTCCTTCAGCTGGCTAGTGATTGGAAATTTCGACCATTTCTATGGTTACACAGTTTTGAGTATAATTCGGAGTCACTCTGGGCAAGTGTCGTATAGAACCCAAGTACCTGTCATATCACTTTTAAAATTTCTCGCCAATGTCAGTACTGTGCATTCTGTCCAACCTTCAACCTGGAGGAGCTGCAAACATATCTCTTACATTATTATCATTTTCGTATAGCTTTAAAGACGCTGATATTAAATTAGAAACGCTAAAAATGCTATAAACAGCTCCGCTGAATCCGAACTAAATTCCGGTCTTGGTTGTTGTGATTTCTCGGCTTTTAAGTAATTCATGCTAAAACAACAATCACGAGAATTATAATATTGTAAAAAATTTCTGTACCTCAGCCAAGTTGAAAGGTGGATCGCATGCACAGTATCATAAATGCTGCCATTGACGAGAAGTTTTAAAAGTGATATATGACAGGTCCTTGAGCTCTATGGGACGCTTGTTCAGCGTGACTACGAATTACACTCGAAACTGTGTAACCATGGAATTGGTCGAAATTGTCGATAACTAGGGAGCTGAAGGATCACCGTTCTCATGATTCCTCGAGTGCGGGCCGGGGCACTTGGGAGAATTGTAGACAATAAAAAGATATAAAGTGCTGATTTCAGGCTTGTGTCATTTTGATATATAGGGTGGTTCAAGAAACCAGGCTCGATCTAAAATGAACCGTAAAAATCGACGCCTGCACGTAGCCGTTTAAACTTTTCGTCAAAGGTGTATTTCACAGGTCGGTGTTTTCTTGTAAAATTACAAAACGTTGTTTTCTTTTAGTAAAAAATAGGGCCAAAAAACTTGCCAGGGTCGACGGCGGGCGGCGACCCAGACGACCAAGTCCAGTAGCGGGGTGTGTTTGGCGTTTGTATTGATAGATGGCGTCGGGAGCAGCGTCTGAAGGTGCAGCCGACCAGCGAAAGATAGCAGACGACATGCAGACGAAATCCGTTGGCAGCAAAAGCGCCGCCGTTATGCAGACGCGTTTTTAGGGCGAAGCTTCTTAGGGGCCAGCCATGTCCGTATGTCCGTCCGCCGTCCGGCGTCGGGTGCTCGTGCTCCTGCTCGTGAGCTCACGTGCTCGTGTAGGGGAAAAAAAAAGAAAAAAATTATGTCCGTTCAGCGTCCGGCGTCCGGTTATGGTGCCTGGATCGCGTCTCCGACCGGTGTGCTTAGCGTCCTATACCACCCATACATCAAAAGTGGTTCCGAAGTGGCAACAAATGACGTCACAGAAGCCAGAGTGTCATGCTGTTGACTGTCGAGATCCTGGCGGTTGGCCGTAGAAATAATGGCGAAAAGCACGAGCGAACGCGAGTGTCACTGTCGTCACGGCGTCCCAGGCGTCCCAACTTCAGGCTGCTTTAGCTTCCGTGGACTGTCACAGTGGAGAGCGACCTGCAGCAGAACAGGCGTCTGCCATATATACCACAACGTTTAGGACGCCGCCAGGATCGCGACCGGCGACAGCATGACACTTCTATGACGTCATTAGGCGGAAATCGAGGGACCACTTTTTTGGCCGCGATAAACACACCAGTCGGAGACGCGTTCCAGGCACCATGTAGTACAGTGTACTAGAATACTTGGGTAGTGTTGGGACCGGAGGGGCTCGCCTGAAGCGCGTGGTACTGATCGCGACAGGTGTCGACACTGGCGCGCTATCGAGAAGGTGTGCGCATCAGCGGCTGCACGCGCGAAAATATGAACCTTTGGTGCCGCTTTGGTGGAGTGCACATAGGATTTCTGATACAGCTACGACCTGCCAGCGGTCGTACCGCGACATCAATTACGCTGCGGCACGATCGTTAGCAACATGATGCTTCAATGTATTGGATGGTACAAGCTGCATTACTCTACCTTCACATAAAAACAATTGCGACTTTAAAGAAGCGGATTGCAAGTTCTTTCAGCGGAGAATTAGCTGCGACTTTCGGTTCATGGGATGGTGAGCATTTTAAGTGAAATGCCCATTGCCTTTGTTACAAAAGACCAAACATTAGATGTTTGGCGGGGATATCTAAAACTCAGAAGCAGTTTTTTTTTATTTTATTTTATGGTGCAACGAAGCAGCACATGATAAAGCCCGAGCTTCTTTTAGTTTGTTTTTAAGTACTCCAGGTTAACCTCTCTTTCTTTTTTTCTTCCCGTCTTCTTCTTGACCTTAATCAGCTCGCTTCACCTGTCACTCATGTTTACGTTCATTTATACGACAAATCACCCAAGCGACGATCGCAAAGAGATGAGAATCTTATATTTCTTCATGGCTGCCACGACCATCCGAGGACCACCCGACGTTCACTTGTAAGAAATGGCTTATAAACCGTGACAATTTATCACGTGTTTTAACATTGAACTTAAGTTCAAAAACTGAGACAACGTTGGCTGAAGAATATTCAAAGAAGAAAACAAGCAACTATTTCACAGCATTTAGACCAGGAAACAACAGCACACGTGAATAAGGCAAGGTAAAAGTTGTTAGTCTAATAGTTTATAGCACGGCATTGAAATATATGGTTACAATGTGCAGCACATACATGGTTACAATATGCAGCCCTGAAGGTATAATTGGCATACCACATCAGGTAAGTTCAAGAAACAAATGAACACCGCCTTTTCGATGCTGATCTTGTTAGACTTCGTCTCAAGAGCAGTCTCCAAATAAGCAACACCATCGAAGTTGCTGAACTTGTGAACAGCCCAGTAGGGAGTTGGCATATTCAGGGAGCCTAGTGCGTCGCGATCGATGCCTTGTGGGATCACGGCAGGAGCTTTGCTGTTCACCAATGGTGACAACGGGTCAGTTCCACGAGCGAGCCCCGAACGCTTTGCAACGATGGGCTCTGGTGGACTTGCCTTCCGCTTCTTTTCCTCTCTTGGAGAAGATAATAGCGCTTCACGACAGGGACGAAAAGTAGGAACTAGACAACACAACTTTTCCTGTCGTCCTGCATGCGGGAGGGTCTCCACTCATGTCCTGGGGTGCTATGTTGCGCTTTTTGGACTCCCAAGAGACTTGGAAGAGGGAAGTGACGTCAACGACTAGAGAAACGCAGATTGGATGTTGACAGAAGAAAACAAAATCAACATCCAATCTGCATTTGCTGCGTTGTTGACGTCACTTCCCTCTCCCTAGTCTCCTGGGAGTCCAAAAAGCGCAACATAGCCCCCCTGGGGTACACTTGGCAGCAGAGTCGGCACCGCGTCTGGCGTAAGCGGGGGGTGTCCACAAGCAATCCTCACTTTCTTTCCGCCGATGATGTGGATGCAGTCTCGAAGGATGAAGCGGGGCTCGAAGTGCAGCTCGCAGACAGCGCTTGTTTCTTCAAGACGCTTGTCCGATCGCTGCAGATTCCTCTCCCAAAGTTCTCTTTTGGCTCTGTCCTTTGGAACGCCGAAAATTGACGCCGTTTTCACTCCTTTCACTCGTATGAGGCCCGTTTTGCAACCAGGTGCAGAGCAAGAGTTCTGTCGCTGTTTCACCGACGGCATTTCGGCACTACCCATACGCGTTCACCATCCGCAAAATCAGAACACAAGATTCAAAGCATATTACGATCGAACAGACGGAAGTATGAAATCGTGGTCCCGACACGCGCACCGCTCGAAGTGAAAAACACACGGAACTATAGACGTTTGCAAGCATGGCGTCCCGGCTGGTGCCACATCCGTGCAAGCACGTGCAGCATGCGCGTGAAGATAGCCTTGGCAGGCCTGGAATTCCACGTGCTTGCTCACACGAGGAAGAGCATGGCGGCCGCCAGATGCCCTGTTTGCAATCGTCTATACTCTGTTTCACCTTGTGTTGTACCGCAGGAAAGGCTACAAGCGCGAGCTCCTTGCTCTAGAGCACATTTCGGCGGCACACGCTCTCGTGCACCAAGGGCAGCTGCCAACGCTATGAGCTCGCGCTTCTAGCCTTCGCTGCGGTACAACATAAGGTGAAACGGAGTGTATAAAATCGTGGTACCGAAACGTGCACCGCTCAAAGTGAAAAAAAAAGGCGGGCTGCGCGATTTTTTTCCGGATAACCAGAGCCGTATATTAGGAGAGTTTGGACAATAGGCGGAGCAAAGGCCGCCGCCAGCGCCGAATATTCCCCCCACGCTTAGAGCGTAAACTAAATTTGTGACACAGCGTCGACCAATCAGGAGACCTCTACTCCATCTCACAAATGTCTGCAGTGAAGACAAAGGCACAGGCGCGTGAGCCTAGCTCAGCGAAACGCTTTTGTTTGTACGAGACCTCGTGCATAGGAGGCACTTTCCAAAGCCACGCGCTCGTGCCCATGTCTTTGTCTGCGCTGCTAGAACAGCGTCCTGAGACTGGCTGAAAGAAAGCAGTGCAAAGGGTGGGGTGCGCGAGCGTCTTGAGACGCGGAGTTCCGCTCAGCACAGCTCAAATTATACTTCGTTTCACTTTATCTGCGAGCGAAGCCAAAGCTAGAAGCGCGAGACCAGAGCTTTTTGCATTTCTCCCCAGCTCGCGCGCTCGAGCAAAGCCTGAAGGCACGGAGCATCCGTGCTCGCGCTTCCAGTTTTGCCTTCGCTCGCACATAAGGTGAAACGAAGTATAGTCGTGTCACAAATTTAGAGCACACGACCACCGCTAGGGGCTGTTTCGCGGCCTGTGGTTGGCCCCGAGATGCTCGCCTATTCAAACCAATGTATGGCCAAACTCTCTCAATAAACGGCTCTGCGGATAACTCGACTACAGCGCCGCCACGAACTGTCAATACACGCGCCCTCACGAGCTCCCGTTGCCGAGCCGCTCCGGTCCCAACACTACCCAAGTATTCTAGTACACTTTAACCATAGTCCGGTGTTCGTTCTCGGTGCTCGTGCTCGTGCTCGTGAGCTCACGAGCACGTGAGCACGCGCTCACGTGCTCGTGTAGGGCAAAAAAAATGAAAAATGAAAAAAATGTTTGCCCAGTCGACAGAATTCGAACCTGTGCGGGGAGACCCCAATGGATTTCTAGTCCATCGCCTTAACCACTCGGCCACGACTGCGGGACGAGTAGGGGGCTTTGAGATGTGGCACTAACTCAAGAGCTGGGGATGTCATGGATGAAACGTTGCATGTAGCCGCTCAACGTCTATACAGGAAAGGGCGCTGCGGTCAAATGCGTATATAATCGCGTTAAACTTTGCATGCATTGGCTTAACGTTTATAGACGAGAGGGCGCTGCGGTCAAATGCTCAAATGCGTATATAACCACGTTCCATAGCACACATTCTCTTTCTGACATGGATGAAAACGAACGAAAGGCTCGGCATGCTGCGGCTCAGCGTATACGCAGACAAGCACCACCAGAGCTTCGCCCCAATCAACATCATTCACCACGTGGAGATGCGGTCAATTTTTTACTTTAAGTTTTGCTTTTATTGTTCGCATTGATTTTTTTACCGGAGGTACATTGCAAAAGATTATATTCATTTTAATAAACCACGGTGGTCGCGAGCATTCGCGATAAGGAGGGAGCGCCATCTATCAATACGAACGCCAGACACACACCGCTACTGGACCCCTGTCGTCTGCGTTGATGCCCGCCGTAGTCCATGGCAAGTTCCTTGGCCTTATCTTGTACAGAAAGAGATCTACGCTTTGTAATTTTATAGGAAAAAAACGATCTGTGAATTACACCTTTTACGAAAAATTTAGATGGCTACGTGCAGGCGTTGATTTTTACGGTCCATTTTAGATCGAGCCTGGTGACTTGAACCACCCTATATATGCCTGGCCAGAACTGGAATTTTCATACTTAGCCAGATATGGGATTTCCATACCTGGCCAGGGATATCAAACTATATCTGGCATTATGAGGCTATATCTGGCAGATATGCCATATCAGGTTATATGTGGCCAATTTTTTATATGTGCCATATCTGAAATCTTCACATCTGGCCAGATACAATTTTTTTAAGGGTACCTATCTATAACTATCACCCCGCATTTCGTATAAACATGCGATTGGCACAACCAAGACCTACATCATTGGCACAGGAACAGTTCTACTATTGCCGTGTAGATTATGTAAATTTATACCACATCTATGCAGAAGCTAATGGGACCGCCATTCAATAGCTTGATGATATTAATGATCAGGTAGCGCAATGACCGGTGTGGATAAGAGGGCATGGCGAAGTATATACCTAAGAAAAAGGTCTCCCAACAAAAGTACCCCTCGTGGTTTTCAGCAGAGCTGGTGAAGAGACTTAAAAGGAAGAATTATGCTCACAGAATATATGCTAAAAATGGATGTTGTCTTGGTACGAGGAGTTTAGTTGATTAAGGAAACACATCAAGGCTCTGGTCAATGTGGATCGGCGCAGGCAGAAAGACAATGGAAGGCTAGTCTCGGAATCCGAAGGACGTTTGGCGCTACGTAAAGGGCAGGTCTAGACAAAAAGAAAACTCCAGAATAACTTCAATTCAAAGCGAGCGGTTTTTACTGCTCCAGCGAATATCGCAAACACGTTTGCAGCTCATTTTAGTTCCGTTTACAAATGCTACAGTAAGCGGGATTGTCCTGACGAAGGGGATATATCGCTCCATATCTTTTCTGGGGTCGATATTACGGTGTCGGATGTCCTGGTTTGGTTACAATAAAGAAGCTCAGTAATTTAATGTCGGTGCGTCCTGACAATATTCCTGATCCCATTCTTAGTGCTTACGCGGAGCTGTTCGCACCTAACCTGGCAACCAATTTAACGTGTTTTATGAATATCACTGTGCCCATTGTGAATAATCGTGGTCAGCTTGATGTAATTAATCTTGATCTGAGCAAGACATTCGATTTAGTAGGCCATAACCTTCTCTTGAACAAATTACATCGAATGGGAGTGAGAGGATAAATGCTTGCTTGGTTTCTTGTTACCTAAGAGGCCGCCAGAATAGAGTTAGAATCGAGGGTGTGTACTCTTCTTCATATCACACCACTTCTGCTGTCCCCCAGGGCTAGGTTCGGGACCCCTATTGTTCACATTGTTGGTCACTGATGTACAGTCATGCCTATCCTACACATCCGCTCTTCAGTTTGCGGATGACATAAAGATATTTCGAGAAATCCAGTCTGAGGATGGACTGCCACGAGCTGCAGGGAGATATAGACAGAATTAGAGACTGGTGCTCGTTTTCAATAATTTAGTGCTCAATAGAACAAAAACGAAGGCTCTCACCTACAGTCGCAAAATGGGACGAATTATGCCCCCCTACGAAAATGAGTCCGAGAGAATTGCCCGTACTGAAACAATTCGTGATCTGGGTGTTTACTTGGACTCACAACAAGTTTCGCTCTCATGTAGAGACAACCTTTGTTACTGCTATGAGAACGCTAGGAGTGATCAACCGTATAACGAGTGAATTCTTGCAGCCTTTTCTATTTATCACACTCTTTAAAAGTCGTTGCCGATCCCGCTTGGAATATGCATCTGTAGTCTGGAACGGGTTTTCGAAACCAAATGAAGCTTTACTTGATTGCGTTCAACAGAAATTCGCCTACAGTCTTAACTGCCGCTACTTGCAAAACGAGCCATACAGTCATTCCAGTGTTTGTAGTTACTACAACATCGGAACTTTGTATCACCGCAGGCTCTCTGCTGACATTTTATTTCTCTTCAAATTTTTACACGGCAAGATTGATTCACCTGAGATTTTATCCTCTGTTTCGTTGCAAGTGCCCACTACAGCACTGTTTATAGTAGCGCATTTTACCTCCTGCAGCAAATAATTTGAACCCTGTCACCCGCATGCAACTGAAATACAATGACTTCGCCGAAAAACTAGACATATTCAACGACAGCATTTCAGGTCTTCGCGCGTCATTAAGGCTAATGTAACGCAATTGATAATGTTCTTGATTTTCTTTTTTTGCCACGGTTGTTCCTGGATCGAATTGGTGAATGTACCTTTGTGGACTGATTGGATGTGTTTTTATCTGCATTAATGTTTGTCTTCACTAATTTTGTCCTATTGTCTTCGTGTCGCTTTTTATGCCTCTTTACGCCTTGATTTCCCTCTCTTGTTTATTCTTTCTCTCAGTGTTTCCCTCGTGTTTCAACAAAAAGGCTACTGGCAGTTCTTGAACACGCAATGAACCTTACGATTATTATTATTATTATTATTATTATTAGTAGTAGTAGTAGTAGTAGTAGTAGTAGTAGTAGTAGTAGTAGTAGTAGTAGTAGTAGTAGTAGTAGTAGTAGTAGTAGTATTTTTTTATTATTATTATTATTTCTTAAGCGAACGCCGTGCCTTTTGTATGATGTATATAACCAATGTGTCTGCGGAGGGAATAAACCAAAAAGAGTACGTCTTCAGATAGACTAGCCGGGTTCACTATCCCCGTTTATTCGCATCGACAGTTCGGTCCCCGGTGAAGTTCGAGCCGCCTCCGTCGCCTCCGGTGTCCCCGCCGTGCGCGGGCCACTCCCTGTCGCCCCTGCAACAGCCGCAGCAGCAGCAGCTCCCCTCGACGACGTCGTGCGCCTCCTTCTGCGACGAGCGCTCAGGGTACGGCCGCAGCGGCGGCGGCGGCGGCAGGGGCTCGCTCCAGCTGTGGCAGTTCCTAGCAGCGCTGCTCCGGAGTCCTGGCAACGCGCCCTGTATCGCCTGGACCGGCAGGGGACTCGAGTTCAAGCTCACCGACCCCGAAGAGGTGCGTCCGCTCCTAACGCCACATAAAGGAAGAAGGCCCGCCCATGACGTCATCGTTAGTAGATCCCCGACCTGCCTCCCCTAGCGGCAAACAACACCAAGGTTCGACGAGAGTCAAAGCGGCGAACGCGTATCCGTCTTGGCGTCGCCGTCTGCTGGCACCGCGCTCGTTGTGACACGACGCTGACGCCAGCTAGGCGGCGCTGGGGAGGTCCACTAGTGATGACGTTTAAAGGGAGGAATTGTTTTCTAAGTCGTATATTATATGCCACTGAGCTCCGTTCTAGACTACAAGTTGCTCTAGGGTTCTATTGTCTAAAGCATGAAATGCTATTTAACGCTACCCCAATCTCAAAAATCTGTTCGTCCATCCGAGCATTTCTCGTTAAATTTAGCGCGGAAATTGATGTCACGTGACCTACACAGGAATTCAGTTTCCCCGATAAGTTTAGCGGAAAACTGACGTAAAATGACCTATACACCAATTCAGTTTCCCGCTAAATTTGGCGGAAAAATTGATGTTACGTGACTTGACGTCACGAGGCCTGTACGCCAATTTAGTTTTCCCGCTTAATATGGCAGGGAAATTGATGTCACGTAGCTTGACGTCACGTGGGCGTCACGTTACACAAATGTAGTTTGCCCGCTAAATTTAGCGAAAAAATTGACGTCACGTGACACGACGTGACGTAACCTGAACTTTACAAGAATGTCTATAGTTTTCTAAAGTCTAAACAAATTAAAATAATTGCTTCTTAAGGACTGCATTTCATGCATCATACGACTTTAAAAATAAAGGTCGCTGCCAATTTTTTTTTTAATTTGTTGTGGCTTTTTTTATTATTTTGATGCCGTTTTTTCTGTTTTGTTGTTTTCTGTTGTAGTTGCTGCTTCTGTCTTGTGATTGTTGTTTTGGTTTCTTTTCCCGGTTTTGCTGGTTGTTCTAAAAAAAAAAAAAAAAAAATAATAAAGGCGTCTTCGACGTCTATTTTTTCCGGATTATTATTTTTATTTCACAGCTTAAAACAAACAAAAAACTAACAAAAGTTATTTATGGGCTATAGAACATGAGAGACTAAATCGAATATCAACTTAAAAGCACACAAATGAGAAAAAAAAAATAAAAAACCTGTTTCCGCCCGGGATCGAACCGGGGACCTTGCGCGTGTGAGGCGCACGTGATAACCGCTACACCACGGAAACCAGATGTCCCTCCAACTTCACTAGAGGCTATTTGAACGAAGCTAGAACGCTACTATGCTTGTTTCGATGCTTTTTTTTTTACGATTATGGAGAAAGACGGCGAAAAGGACCAAGTGCATTACAATTCCTTCTAGCAAATTTAAGGTTGCTGACAGGGGTATTTCACATAGATTTCCTTACTTCGTTCGCATCTATCGTCAAGCAGTTCATAAGAGAAAGTGCACTTTTTGTGCTTCTCGCTCTGGCGTGGTTACACCCTTCCATTCCAAGTCCTATGAGAAGAATAAAGAAAATATCTCAACTTCGCTGTATGCTTAAATAAAAGGACGCATTAAGTAAATCCCTGACAAAGACCTTAACGCACCATTATCATAAAGCAGATATCACTGCCATCCGGAATAAATATTAGCAATGCATCCATGACAAAAAAAAAAAAAAACAGTACGACGTTTTGTCTTTTTATTTTTTATTTTGGTAGTAACACAAAAGAATGGCTGCCTCAATTATGACGTACCCTTCTTGTGCCCTCTCTTCTGTGTCATCCTTCGTCTCGGGTTTTAAGATGCGTAACTTCAATCGGCTCGCCTGTTTTCTCACTTTTTTATGACGTCACAATCGACGCAATTTCAGTTGACCTAATAAAGTTAGGCAACCAACTCAGTTAACTTTATTAGGTCAGCTCAGTCCCTACGGTCCGCCTCCCGTCGGTCACCATTTTGCGGACGTGTGCTATGGTAACTGCAGTGTATCACATAAAGTGCATATGTTTTAAAGCATAACGTGTAGGTGGCGCTTCACCGTACTCATAGAATTCACAGTTTTGAAAGAAAACAAGGGGGAGGGGGGGGGGGGTACCTACTTCCGCGGGAGTTCCGCAACTGAGGTAATTAGTAATGCTAAGCGTTGCGAGAGACTATGGCCGGTGTCGCGTGACTTGAGGAGCTTTTACGAACAAAACGTTAAGGCGCAAACGAGCTGGTGAAGGTTTTACATAATTTAAGACATACCCCCGAGACTGGGGAAAAGTGGAGGGACAACACAACACGCAAAGTCTCAAACACAGCTGATTTTTATTTCGCAGAAGTTCGTCTTTATATAGGGTTTCGCTGCCCCATCCCCCCCACCCCCCTCCAAAGGAGAAAAAACAGAAAGAAAGTGAAAACACTCTTTACGCGAACGTGTTGAACTCAAAGGACTTGGCACAAAGCCGATACAAGTAAGAAAATAAGTTGGGTTGAACCTTAATCATTTCACCCAATATCCGGATAGACACAAAGAAACCTATAGTCAGTTGCAACTCAAGAAGGTAGGGCGAGGTTAAGATGGGCCGGGGAGGAGGAAGCAGACAGAACACTGGAGAAGAAAGGGGGAAACCTCCTTCTCTTCTTAGCGTTTCGTCTGCTTTCTCCTCCCCGGCCATCCATACCCTCAGTGACGTACCAACTTGTTTTTGAGTAAGAATGCAAATCAGAACCTTCCCCCCCCCCCCCGCCCCCCCCCCCCCCCCGGCCAGGGCCGGGTGGCGGTGCCTTTGGTATCGCTTGGGCGCCGCCGGGCAGTGTTTGTCCTGCCCATGGTGGCGGCTGTTTCAGGGGGGGGGGGGGGGGGGGGGAGCAAAACACATGCCTTGCCCCCCACTCTGAGAACTGGGGGGGAAGGCAAGCGCCCCCCTTGCCCCCCACCCCTCCCGGTTGGTACGCCCATGCATACCCTCGCCCTACCCTCTTGAGTTCCTTTCCCAGAACAAACCAACAGGACCGTGGGCAAAAACATCAAACATCAAAACACCTAGATTTTTTATCCTTGCGCCATTGAACGCGTGACCAACGCTGCGAGTCAATGAAGCCAATCAACCTTTGGCGAAAAGCGCCAGATCCCGATATTTTTTTCATGTTTCTGTAAGTGCGTTACCGCCAACTGATCCAATCAAGTGGAAAGAATGCGTAGTGACTTCGTGTTTTATTTGTGTTTCTGTTGCAAACTATCATTTTCTACGCGAAATGAATTACCATAGTGTCTGCCATTTCCATCCAGAGGTGGTGACACCGGTCCGACCCGTCGTTGGAAGCACTCCATGGTTGGAAACCCGCGGTATTTATGAATCCCAGACTCCCTGCGCCATCTATGAGCGAGAGCGTCAACTAGGGTGCTGACCCAAAATAAGCGCGCGTTGCAATCCGCCGACCTGATAATAGAAAGTGGGGTCGATGAAGATGGATGGAGTTGTGAATTTATATTTTTCTCTAGAAATATTTTTTTAGGTTTAAGACTCGATATTTCATTTATTGACCTTTAAAGGCCCCATTGGGGCATTACATAAAGGGGGGGGGGGGGGCAGTACCGGGAGGCATACATGTAGAACTTTTATACAAAAAAAAAATAAAACAGGAATAACATTTCATAATTTGCGAGGTGCGTGTTTCGGAAATCTTTCGCGGGCACAAAATTTCGCCGCTGGGGGTGGGATCCAATGTATTTGTTTCCATGGCTTGATACATTCAGAATAAGAATTTTTCGCAATACTTTTCGAGTCGCGAAATTTGCGAAAATTTAGTTTGCATGAAAGTTACGTCATTCACGGTATTATAGATTATAAGATCCGGTTACATCTTTATTAACGGTAAACGTAAGGTACAGGATACAAGAAATAAAATTTCGCTGTAGCAAATATTTGCACATTTATATGAGACGCCAATTTACAGTGTACTCGGCTATAGCTACCAGGAGTGTACACACAAGCGGAGCTCTGCGTGATTCGATTTAAACGGAGTTCGCATTCAAATTGTCGGCATATTTCAATCAGCATTTTCCGGCTAGCGCCCAAAATTCATCAACTACGCAATCTAAATAAATAAAATAAAACAATAACATTTACGAAAATATATTTGAGCGCTTTTCTACTAACCCTTCGTGATTTATTCCCCTTTCGTTTTCCGTCCTTCAGATGCACTCTCCTGCGAACCGTTCCACGCTGTGTCCATTGCTCTTTGCTTCCTTTCGTGAGATCTATATGCTCCCTTTCGTACTAAGGGCCGTGTGCAGCCAACGCTACCATCTGAAGGATCCATTCAAGCAGCATCAAAAGTGCATTGTCATGGCGGCCATCGTCTTTGTGCATCTGCTCTCACCAGTTACACCACTCACGCAGAGTAAATGTGCCGTGATATTCTCCTCTTTTTTGTGGGTTTTAGCCGGTGATGGGTTCCACCTATTAGCGCTGCTTAGTTGGTCCCATCGGCTTAAAGAGTTGGCTGTAGACGAACTTAATGTCAAAGGGAGTATAGGTGTGCATTTCACCAAGTCAAACCTCTTTCGCCCCTCTCAACCAATCTATATTATCTTCCTCCTCTTCCTTTTGTGGCACCCATCAGGTTGCCAGGAGATGGGGCCTTCAGAAGAACAGGCCAGCCATGAACTACGACAAGCTCAGCCGGTCCCTGAGGTACTACTACGAGAAGGGAATCATGCAGAAAGTGGCAGGTGGGTACGCGCGGCATTTTCGGAACCTCGACGAAAGTAATTATTCTCGATCATTTTACTATAACGACGAGGTGCCCTGTTAGAAAGTCTGCGATAGCTTTTAAAAGGCAAGCGATATACATAACGAACGCCCTCAATAATGCTTCGATATTTTCTAATGCTGCTACGAACACTGACATATGAAAATGCCGGCTTATCGTTATTGTAATTTAAACCCATGTTGTTGCAAATAAAAAAAAATCTAGCTCAAAATTTCGGTTTAAAAACATGTTTTTCTTGTAAGGCTTGTCAAATTATGAGGCGCTGAACAAAATCAGCCTTCTCCGTTAAGTCCTTATTTCGAACTCTTCTTGTTCGCGTTCCGCTCATTGAAAAGCATGCGGGAAGGGCCTCAGCACGCACCTCGTAGCGCTGCGCCGCAGTGTTCTTCCGCAGCATAAAGGCCGTCTGCTTTCATCGCCGTTACCATGGCAACGAACGCCGAATGAATGGAAGCACGCACGGTACCGCCGCGTGAAGCCAGCAACAGCTGACGCCATTTTCCGAACGCCGTCTGCTAGCCAAAGTTTAATAGTTTTGTAATGAGCAACCGGCAGACTGTTGCCGCGAAGCAGCGTGAACACAGGCGGGGGTGGGGGTTAACCAATACCACCTGTTTAACACGCTTCCCAGTAATATACGCACCGTCCGAAAAGGTCATTCGGCGTTCGTTGACATGAGGGCGATGAAAGCAGACGGCCTTTATGCTGCGGAAGAACACTGCGGCGCAGCGATACGAGGTTAGTGCTGAGGCGCTTCCCGCATGCTTTTGAATTGGCGGAACGCGAACAAAAATAGTTCGAAATAAGGACTTAACGCAGAAGGCTAAGTTTCTCCAGCGCCTCATAATTTGACAAGCCTTACACGAAAACCGTCTTTTTTTTTTTTTGCCATCCTGCGCCTTGTTTTTTTATCCGTAACATGGGTCTAAAGTATCCAACTGCCGAAAATGCCTTTGTGAGGAAGGCGTTCAAAGCCCGACAGGGGGTCGGGACGATATTTTATCAAAGTTATCTAACTTGGTGAGACGATTCGCCCTAATGGAGGCGAGCGAAAGTTCCATTTGAGGAAGTCGCGATTGGTGGGACTATGGCGCGCTAGCACGCAGGAGTGGCAATATTCGCGTGGTGTTCTGCTGTTGCGCTAGCCTCGCAGTTCTTGCATACGAATTAATCTTTCTCGGCTGAGAATTAAGACACAGCGTTACAACTAACCAAACTCCTCCGCAGCGACACTGGCTAACAGTGACCGCTTCTGTGGTAAGATCATTGTCATGCAACGGAGCTTCCCCAACAGGTGAGCGGTACGTGTACAAGTTCGTGTGCGATCCCGAGGCGGTGAACACAGGAAGCTCGCCACCCGACGTCTCGAAGGCCCAGCTAGAAGAGCAGGCGCCCAAGGATCCGGGCGACCCTCGGCAGCCGTCACCGGCGCAGCACTGGCAAGCCAGGGCGGACTCCAGCCTGGCCGCCCTCGAGTACGCCCAGTTCCCGGCCTACCATGCCGATTATGCCACCTCCATGGCGCTGGAAGGATGTTAATATCGTAGCCCGCACAACGTTTGACGGTACAACGCGCTGAAACGCGATGACAAACGGAGCTCCGGAAACGCTACACTTAGAGCTGCTATCGCCCCATACTTCCGGCACCCTCTGCAAGACGTTTAGCCCCAAAATTAAATTTCGTGCAGTCACAAGCCAGGCCATACCACGGTGGGCCAAACTTTGTAATACACTGCGTGACAAAGTATACCGCATGGCACACAGCACGAATACGAGACGGCAGAGGGGAAGAGAGGGTAGGGTGTTGATGAGCCCCAAATTTTACCTATACGTTGATGCCCCGAATAAGCACCGTTCACGACGCTACTAGCCTTAATAAGAGTCTTTAAATTCTAAAATAACGACGTAAAATTTCGCAACTGGCTGATCATTTCAATTGTGTCGCGCCTTGCATAAATTATTTTAGCATCGTTTGGCCAAGACGCCGAGTTTGCTAGTTGTCACCTCGTCGTTATCATGGGTATACTCCGTTCCACACCAACTCCAAAAGCAGCCAGCACTATAGTGTTGGCTGCTTTTGGACTTGATGTGAAACAGACTGCCTTTGGTGGGAGCTTTTGCAACACACAGCCGAAATAGACCACAAGATGTCTGTCAGGAGTGTGGCACCCGGGAACGCGACAGAACAGCACACGACAAAACAGCACGCGACAAAACAGCACGGTCAAAACAGCACAGCGTCAAAACATGCACGGCGACAAAACAGCACGCGTCAAAATAGCACGCGACAAAACAGCATAGCGTCAAAACAGCACAGCGACAGAAGAGCACATGCCAAAACAGCACGGCGTCAAAACAGCACGCATGCAGCAACTTCGAGCGCGCTCTTCACCTCTCTCTGCGCAAATAATTTCGAACCTCCTTGACCCATTCATTTATTGTCGCTAGGTTATAAAAAAAAATATTGCCTATTTCAGTGATTACCAAACTCCGCAACCTAACTTCATTATAGCATCTAATGTGGCTCTCATGGTGACAAGTTGTTCTCTTCGACAAGAAAGAACGCACTGAAAGTCAATTATCGTGCGGCGATTTTACGGATTACAATATATAGGGCAGTATTTGCTTTACCTTTTGAGGACAAAAATCATATTTTGGTTTTGAAAAAGCGGTGACCAGTTGGACTCTTCCACAAGTTGCCCTTCGACGAATTGCCCTATTACGAATTGACCCGTCGACGAGTTGGCTATCGACGAATTGGCCTAGACCCTCAATTCCTTTACAGTGCCGACTTTGACACATGCATTTTTTAACTTCATACGCTACATTTAGGGTTCATCGTTTTCGGCTTAAACCAAATAAAACCGGTAAACGTACGCCGAATTCATTTTTCCGAATTCGTTTTTTACTGAAAAAGGTCAGTATTTTAGAGGGCGTTTGGAGGGAATCCCGGAGAAAAGCTCACCGGAGAAAATCTCACCGGGAAAAGCTCACCGGAGAAAAACTCACCGGAGAAAAGCTCACCGGAGAAAAGCTCCGGAGATAAGCTCACCGGAGAAAAGCTCACCGCAAAACCGGCGGATGCGGAGAAAAGCTCACCGGCCATTGAGCGTATGCGGAGAAAAGCTCACCGATTTTTTTTCTTCTTTTTATATGGAGGCTGTTGGATCATGCGTAACATATATCAATTTATTTTAATTAAAATTCGTCAGCTTTGTAAAAAAGAAATTGTAATTTCTCTGTATTATTTGTAACCTTATTGGGTACATTGCTCCCAAATTAATAATTGCGGGCGAGTGTTTTCTGTGGCTTACTCTCTAGGCAACGAAAGCCTAACTGAAAACTTTATGAACTTGACGAAGAGGAAAAAGTTAAAAAAACTTAATAATGTCTACCTAAAACCCAAAATCAAAACTGTAAATGCCGAAAGTCCGAAAGTGCACGCGCAACAACGCGGCGTCTGAAATTCTCTTTGAAGCTTTTGTTAACCTTTGAGAACAGGATAAAACAGTAAGTAGGATATCGAGGCTTCTTTCTTCCACGGACATGCACGTTAGCTAGCCGTTCGTGCTGGTGTTTCCACACGTTGCCTTTGTGTGATAGTGAACTTCTACGGTGAGCCATTCATGACCTTCCGAGCTGCACATTGGCACCATTGATATACTCGTGACCTATTTAAGAAATAGTCTTCTGTAAGGTAGCGAACAGGACCAGTTGGTAAACGTTATACATGATGAAAACCGCTCAAACGACGACGACGGAGTGAAGACAACAAACTACGACAGGACGAAGCTGTTCTCGTAACTAAAGGTTTGTTAGTTAAATTAACAGAAAGAAAACAGCGTAGCCGACATTGATTACATCCACTAACACTTACTTATCTATTAGGCACTCCACAACATTTGGAGCTGAAACGGTTCACACACCGCTATTCATATTATCTCGCAAAGAACAAACCTCTTTATTTGACAGAGGTATACCGACGGCGCACCAGCATTTGTCGATAAATAGTCGTCTTTTTTACCGCTGTACGATGTTTTGATTTTATATATATTTTTAATGAAGTGACGAATGCGAATTGTGTTAAATTGCCACGTTTGACGCAGAATCCGCTAAGTTAAAAAAATCGGTGAGCTCTTCTCCGCATCCGTTCAAAGGCCGGTGAGCTTTTTTCCGCATCTGCCGGTTTTGCGGTGAGCTTTTCTCCGCCGCCCGTTTGGAGGGGGGGGGGGGGGTGACTCATTACTGATCGTATCACCACTTCATTTCGCAGTTTTCATATTGTCTTCGAGATCAGTTCAACTTTCAAGAAAAGCTCCAGGGCGCAGGTGTCTTCAGGACGCAGTCTGTGTTTTTGCAACTGATAGGGATTTGTGTGCCGAATTCTTTGTTCAAAGAAGAGAGTTTAATCATGAACTGAACAATGAAGATCAAGGGCGTCCGTAAATGTCGCACGTTTGTTTAACAACTCTAGCTTCCGTCTACTAGAGGAGGGAATAAATACGATTGTTTTATTGTCGTTTGTGTGGTCGGAGCGAAGTTATCACCTCTCGCAGTCGTGAAAATGGGGAAACAACGCACTGAGTACAATGCTTGCGAATTTCTGGATTTTGATATTTTCCTCTCCAACCGAAGTGGTAGTGAAGATCATGTTCGTCCTGTGTACAAATACGAGCACACGACGATAATGGCAGGTCACAATAGGACCCCAGTGCGTCTTGCAGAAGAGGTTCCGTCGGCTGGCACAGATTGCAACAAATAAGAAAACCAGTACATGGTTTACTCACTATATATTTTAAACAAACGCTTTTAAAAACTATTGCATTTTTGTCAGTATACTGGTTTTTGTCAATAAACCTAAAAGAACCGAGAAGCTTATGAGTCTACAAATATACATCGCAATAAACCGAAAAGTTCTGTTTGTAATTAAAAACTAAAAAGTACGCCGAATTTCAAAATAATAAAAACCGAAAAGGCCAAACCTTAGCTATATTGTCAATGTCCTGTTTTGACGCTGTACTGTTTCGACGCCGTTCCCTTCTGTCACTGTGCCTTTTTGACGCTGTGCTGTTTTGACACTGTGCTGTTTTGACGCCGTGCTGTTTTGGCACGTGCTCTTCTGTCGCTGTGCCGTTTTGACACTGTGCTGTTTTGTCGCGTGCTATTTTGACGCGTGCTGTTTTGTCGCCGTGCTGTTTTGACGCTGTGCTGTTGTGACGCGTGCTGTTTTGACCGTGCTGTTTTGTCGTGTGCTGTTTTGTCGTGTGCTGTTCTGTCATGGTGCCGTGGCACCCCTCTGGGCATCATCGTTGGCAACGCTCGCAGAGTTTCTTCAGCGTTTCGGTATACGGCGACGAACACGAAGAAAATGATCGGTGTATCTCTCAACGCCCGCTGGCATTTTTTGAACGTTGCATCATTTAGTTCGGCCTCCGATAATGATTACCTTTAAATCTACAGTTACAGCATGACGCATAAAGTCGTAATAAATAAAAATAATTAGCACTTTTTAGATAAATAGTCCGGTGCTCGCGACGGTTATTCTCGCACATGATGTACGCACTTCAGAAACATACAGTGAAGATGGCAGCCCCGTAAACGTCGTTGTACGAATATAACGCAGACACTCTGTGTAGCCTTGAACCGCTCCGGTTGGTCTTGCTCCACATTCAGCGGCGGGGAGGGAACTACTGCGTGTAGCGTTTCTGCCGCTCTGATTGCCCTGAGTTTATCATCTGTGCTCTACGCGTCTCGTGGCGCGTCATTTGTGTACACCTTGGCACCTACAGTGTGCTCAACTGTTAAATATAACGCGGGAGCGGTGGCCGAAACTGATATCACAGCTGTCTAGCGATTAAATCGATGATGCGGCAGAGAATAAGGTGGCTCTTCTTGCAGATTGTCGCACTCCAATGTACAGGGTGTCACAAAAGAAAATTTACACGGTCTTTTTTACCGCAAAAATAAACTAGCCATCGCCGAACGCTCATTCTCCGCCCAAAGGTAGCGCTAGAGGTCACAACCAGATGCCAAAGTTTCAGCCCGATCCGATGAATTAATCAAAAGTTATAAGTGATTTTCTTAAAATTTTAATGGGAAAATGGCGGCAGACGGAGTTTTCGAACACATGGGGCTCTATGGCACCAGAAACCGAAAACGGGCAAAAATGGGCTTCATTTTCCCATTGAAATTTTCAGAAAATCACTTATAACTTTTGATTAAGTTATCGGATCGGGCTGAAAGTTTGGCATCTGGTTGTGACCTCTAGCGCTAACTTTGGGCGGAGAATGAGCGTTCGGCGATGCCTAGTTTATTTTTGCGGTAAAAAAGACCGTGTAAATTTTCTTTTGTGACACCCTGTACATATACCTTGGCCACTCCCCGATACAATCTGGCGCTTTTCGAATCTACAATAATCGCATGACCTCCTCGTTTCTTTCTTTATCACCCACGCCTTAAAGTTTTACTTGTTTGTTTTGTTGTTTTTGCCACTCTGTTTAGTCACACCATGCGGGGCTACCATATTTCGGTGATCTTGCAGTTTCTCTGATAAAGGCCACGTTCTCTAAACAACAAAAAACAAAATCAAAGAGCGATCTTTTTTTTTTTTTTTATCGCCCGACTGACGCATCGGTGATTGTTTCGGAGCTGGGAGTGTAACTCCAGAAAACAGCGGCATAAGCTGCCAGAGTGAGGCGGTAGATGACGCATGTAGTCTCTCCGGCCACCGCTCCCGCATTATATTTAATGGTTGAGTACACTGTACAAGGGTAAATTCGGTGTTGAGGCTCCAGACCCTATAAAGGCCTGGAATAGCTAGTCATGGTAGGGGTTTTCTCAATTATAGCGAATACGTGAAGTTGTTTCCGAGTAGCTCCCCCGTGTACTTAACTACTTTGTTTCCTTTGGTATTTCTTTCCATCACTCATAAGGTTAATACAATTTCAAAGTATGTTTATTTTCCCTATACATAAACTTGTTTTACATTGTGTCTGATTTCGAAATCAGGATAAGCGCTCATAAATAAATTCTTATTCCTGCAGCATCTTTAGTTATAGTGTTCTCTTTCCATTTCGTCGCTGTTTTTAAATCGTGTAAAGAAACTAGAGAACACTTAAAAAAAGAAGGGCCGCGAAAAAAGCAGATGTATGCACAACTATGTACGAGACGATGTCATGGCATTCGAATAAAACAGAAAATCAGTCTGGCGAGAATTAATAATATTACGACCTATAAAAATATATTCTCGTCAATTCCATGTTCTGTCGATTTTTATTATTTTTTCATCCTTTAATGTAAAATACATAGAAAACATGGAACATAAAAGACAAAAAGGACAGTCTCTGAAGAAAAAAAACATTTGTTTAGTATTTTTTAATTGTGTCTTGTTTCTAAGTGCTGCAATAAACAAAACGTTCTTGTTAGTTCTACATATTTGTATTTAATGACTGTTACTGTTATATTTTATCATGTCCAAACATCGAGACATAATGAAGAACTGTTCAAGTTCAAGTAAGGGTTGTGTAAACGTTCCTAAACGTACTCCTCTGACAAAGGCTAGGACTGTGTAGTAATGTAAACACGACAAACCTTTTTTTTTCTTTTTTTTCCGTTGTGTTTGCAAAATAAACTCTCGTCATATATGATCATCAAATGTGGAGGAAAGTACTATCAACACCCAAAAAGCAAACTGCTTCAAAGCTTGACAATGGCTTAACAAAGCGTACATTTTCTCTAATTAGCGTCAACTAGCTGTATAGACTATAAGATAAAAAAAAAGGCGGGCTAGTTGGTAACTTTCCCCGCACAAATAAAAAAGAAACGAATCAAAAGAGGGCGAGGAAAGAAAAGAGACAAGACCGAGCGCAGCATTTGGTCTTCTCTTTCTTTGTCCTCTGTTATCTTATGCGCTACTTTAATCATTAATATATAAAATAACTGCTCATTTAAGTGACCTCATTAAAACCTTTCACGTCTAACTTTTTTTGCCACCTTAATTTTAAAAGATCGGTTGAACATTTTGACAAGAGTGGTGAGATCTTTGTTACAATCTGTCAACGTTTTAGTGGGGGTTAGTTTGGGAACTCGAGAGGCATTCACCGGAGGAGAGAGGGCCGCTTCAGTACACTGTTATACTCTGTTTCACCCTATGATGTACCGCAGGAAAGGCTACAAGCGCGAGCTCCTTGCTCTAGGGCACATCTCGGCGGCACAAGCTCTCGTGCACCTAGGGCAGCTGCCAACGCTACGAGCTTGCGCTTCTAGCCTTCGCTGCGGAAACAGCGGCGCTGCCGTCGCCGTGAGATCGGTTCCCCCCGTGCAGCGTGGAGCGCTCCACCAGATCGGCTGCGAATCCTCCGTTAGCGTGCATCGGTTTTGAAATGATACTAATCTCCAGATGTAAATCCACTTTTTTATATTATTGCAGATTCGAGGGGATTGTTCAGAGAACGTGCGTTTTGTACACAATCCTCTCGAAGTCATTGTAGTAACGCGATATTCAAATCAATGACTCACAAGTAAGGCACATTTCAAGTACTCATCACAATTTAATGCACTCAGAAATAAAATTATTTACAAACTATTTACAAGAGTAGACACGTGAAGTCTTTACATGAAACACCTTGAGTAAAGACACTACTATGAAAGGCCACCTTCTTCACCGTTTGTCTTACTCACATAAGCCTGAGTTTCTGTGAGTAAGCTTACATAGCCTTTCGCTTCGAAGTAACCTACATAGCCTGAGCAACGCTTCGATCGGTGGGGGCCTCTCGCTTGCTGCTCTTCGTGATTGGCTTCAAGAGAAGTGCGGGTACATTCGGGAACAGACATGGCACAGCATCTTTTTTTTTTTTAAGGACCATTGGCCTCTGGCCATCAAAACCAAATTAACTTTGGGGGTTCTTACGTGCCGAACCAACAACGGGTATCTGGCACGCCCCAGCGGAGAACTGAGGATTAATTTAGACCTCCTGGGGATCTTTTGACGTGCAACCGAAAGCTCGGTTGCACGGCGCCTTCTCCGCAAAATGGCTCCGTCAGATTACGGGCACTTCGGCCGGGATTCGAATCCGCCACCTGCGGATCTGACAGGCCGGCGCTTTGCCTCGGAACCACCGAGGCTGCGCCATCCAAACCGTCTGCTCATTGATTACTTGTGAGTAATGACGATTAATGTCGTCAAGCGAAAAATGCAAATTGCACAATTTTTTTTTTTTTTTTAATGTGAGCGTGAACATTTTTTAAGGGATCGCGTTCTGTCATTCCTTCGGACGCACAGCATCCTTCCGAGCGGTAAGGAAGTGGCGCTTCTCGTCACTTTTTGATGCCTGTGAGGTGTACCCGCTGCGACAGCCGGGATCCCAGCAGGACGGCATGCTTTCTCATTGATTGGAGAACAACTCAACGTTCCCGGCACCAGAAAAGAACGCTTAGGAGCCTACGATGAGCCACCGATGAGACCAGCGAAAACACGAGAAACAACGACGACAACGAGACACCGCCCAGAGTCGATCCTAAGGCGACCCCAGCGCCACCTCTCGCGCGTTCTACGAAATGGCACCACGCCGGGAAGCGAGTTTCCAAACAAACCACCTCTAGTAACGTTGCAGTCTGCTAACACAGAATTGTGTTCTTAAAGCGGAGCATACTTTGAACACGTGTCATTATAAGTTAATGCAAGCAACAAAAGTTTTTCTTTTTCTTTTTTATTTATTTTTGTTCTGCGCTGCTAAGGTTTACAAACTAGGACAAAAAAGGACGACACTCACACACGAAAGACGGATGAGTGTCGTCCTTCTTTGTACAAGTTTGTAAACCTTAGCAGCGGAGAAAAAAAGGATAATGATAAACCAATTAGCTCAAACCCAAGCTTTCTTTTTTATTAAGACAATAAAAATGTACTCGCGTTTCTCGACATTAGTCCGCATTCTAAAAAAATTCGTTCTTGCAAGGTTCTTCGACGCCCCAAGTACTTTTTCAGCTCGTGAAGAACGGTTTCGCATCAAGCACTGTCACCCCCTGGCGCACTAGAAAGGCAACTGGGCGACTGAAGACCTCTTTCGAATAAAAAAAGAGATTTTTCACAAAGAACCCTTTTAGGGGGTTCTTAAACGAACGTTTTAGGTTGCAAAATATGCAAAAAGTTATTTTACAACCAGATTTCTTTTCTTTTTTTTTTTTTTCAGAGTGTGTGTTTTCGTTCTTGAAGTATCGAAATCTCCCGCGCAAAAAACTCCGTATGCAAGACAAAATTAATAATGACAGAAATTAGCGATGCCAATGGATCATCGCACTGTCAAAAATATTCACCCCCTCACCCCCTCCCCGAAACGTAAACGTAATACCATACAAAGTAGCAAGGTTTCAAAAGCTGTCTCTACGGTGCCTAAAACGTTTCGTCAATTTCCGGGGAGAAAATACATCTTCCGTTCAGAAATTTGAGACGCCACTGAAATAAACCCAGGGACGATATGTTTACTTTTCTGTTTCTAATTTTTTACTCCGTTTTAATTATAGAAGCTTAAAAAAAATGATATACAGACCCGAAAAAGTGAAAATGATAAAGATGCAATATGTTTTTTAATTAGCAGTAGAGGTCGCATCACGGACCTGACGTGCAGTTATATATATATATATATATATACTTAAAACGCGATGCTCAATATAAAGTAGTGAAGAAAATTACGTAATACACTTATAATTCAAACTTAAAATTACGTAATACACTATATAATATATGGTAGTATGTATATGCATCGGCCATACAGGACTGTGCGAAATGGAAGGATGCGCGAGCATGGCCTATCACTGCGATCAACAGGACACCTATCTCTTCGTTGCAGAGATTGCTCGTGCCAATCTAACTTTCAAGATACCGCGATTGTGGGGAGGCCCCGTGAAAAAGTAGCGAGGGAAGTGCTAGAAGCGCATGCTATAAAAAAAGAAGGTACGGAAGGCTGCCTGAGCCAGCCGTTATTTCTCTTCACTAAAAATATATTGATTTTATTGACGCGTGGTGATGGGTGACGTCATTAGTTAATTGTGTGGTTTTTATTGTGTTTTTTTTTGCTTTAGTTGTTTTTCGAGAAATTTTCAGTTGATAGTAAGCGCTCGTCCCGTTCTCCTTTATCTTTGTCTATCGTTAGCGCCTGTACTTTTATAAGTAATAGACTTGTCTGCGATGTGTTACTAAAGTGTAAAGAAATGGTCAAGCTCCCATTAGCATAAACCAGGAAAAGCAACTGCTAGGCATTTTGGACGTGGATTTTGAAACAGATAGAAGATTCCCATTATAGTGAAGTCGTTGGAGTGAAATTAACGAACCTATTTACTTATATACGGCACTCAAAGGCTTCATATTGGACCGTTATGTGACTGGGTGTAGGGCAATATGGTTCCGGACAAAATGGTCCCGGACAATATGGTCCGGGACAATATGGTCCGGGACAATATGGTCCCGGACAATTTGGTCCCAAGTGCAAACCTGGACAAAAGGGTTCCAAGTCGATTTTTCGACACTTTCGACGCTTTGTCTGAAATGTTGCCGACATCTGCAGCGATTACTTTTAAGGTGAGGGATAGAAATGGAATACGGTCCATTCGTCACATGTCGATTCGTCATAGGGGGAATAAAGGCAATTTATCGTGCAGATATCGCATGTTTCGATGCAATGTTAGGAAATAACAATAGGAAATAAACATGCTTTTAAACACATGACACGTTTTATTATGTTCCAGCGAAATGTCTACGATCTTCAAGCGTCACTTCGTGTGGGAACGTGTTAATATGGCCCCCGCCCTTCAGAGGGTCATTCATGGTACAGCTCCCTTGTATGTACTGTGTGCAGATTGTTAGAAGTCGCTGTTGCATTTCTCAAAAGACTGGTTCAAACTCAAGTTAAACGCATGAAAAGAAGAACGAATGGTGAAACTTATGCACAAAAATATAAACTCTAGATTTACAGACGGCTCGCAACATAAGTATATTGCGAATCACATTTAATAACAGAACCCTGTGAAGACCAAGCGATAAAAAGGTAACTTAAAAAAATGACCAACGGCTCATGTCATAAGGGTTTCGCAAACATAAATACACGCAATCTACAAACCTGTGAAAAGCAAGAAGAAAAAAAACAATGCCGCGAAAATGCCGGGACCATTTTCGGCCTAGCACTCGGGACCATTTTGTCCGGGGCCATATTGTCCGGGACCATAATGTCCGGGACCATAATGTCCGGGACCATAATGTCCGAGACCATAATATCCGGGACCATATTGCCCGGATCCCCATGTGGGTATGTTGTGCCAAACTGTACAATGCCGTCGGATGTGAAGCCACCGCTATTTAACCTTTTGAACGTGACATAGCCATGCCTTTAACGCATTTTGTTCCATTATAATTGTAGGTTGTTTTTTTTTAGTTCGTAAAAGTTTGTTAAGCTATGCGCTCTGCAACTTATAGAACTGTTACAAATAAATAGCGCGGTCAAGTACGCACTGACGGAACAAGTGCTAACTCACAACTGTCGTTTTAATACTCATACAGAAGACGAGAAAGAGGTTATTTCAAGTAGGCAGGTGAGCGGGTTAAAAGGATGCTGAACCGAAATTTTGATTTTAGACAACAAAGGGGAAGCGCTACGCGGGGCGCAACAAACCCGAAAGCATCACTCATAAAGCGATATCTCCAACGGATGGTCGTATTTTTGTGAAAGTAGAGCGCGCTTGCACAAGGCCAAAAAAGCCCGCGATGTCCCGATTCTTCTTTCCTCCTCTTCTCGCTTTGACCCCGCGAGGACGGAGAAGAGGGAAGAAAGCGAGGCCGTTTCCCCTCCTCCTCAACAATTCTACAGGAAACGCGAAGTCGCGATTAACTGAATCGCATCCCTAATTTACAAAAATACGGTCATCCGTTCGAGATATCGTTTTATGAGCGGTGTTTTGGGGTTTGTGGCGGTCCCGTCGAACATCCCCTGCTACCCTCTTTGTGAAATCCAAATTTCGGCTCAGCCCCGGAGCGATGGGACAATAAAGCACGAACAGACACGAAACTCCGAACGAAGCTAAATATTTATTTTCCAGACCACATCCTTAAAGGGATACTGAAGCGAAACTTGAAATACACCTATTATAGTCAGAAATAGGTTTAATATGATCAATGATATCCGTAATTCATAATCGCGCGTTTGTATTTTGAACGGATGGCTATATTTTTCACCCTGAGGGGCCCGATTGGGCGCGCGCTCGAAAATCAGCCATCGGAGAGCCCGATGCGTCTTGGGATATTCGGCGCATTCGTGACGTCACTTGTGCCAGACGGGAAAGGCTACGGCGTGAATGTTGTGGTTACGAGCGTTGCCACTTGGTGGCGCGTCGACGATCTACAACCTGTGACAACCTGGCCGTTTGAGATGTGCAAGGGCTGCACGCACGCTGCACCACGGCAAGTCGGCAACCACGGCAGCACTGCTGACAAAACCAGCTCGGAGGCCGGATTCTCAAAGCGAACTTACGACGAAAAAAGTGCGTACGACAAATTTGAAAGAAAACCCGTATTCTCGAAACTAAATTGTCGTAACTTTTGAGCAGGTTACGACAGAGTCCTACGACAGCTCCGAAGCTGTCTTACGCATTTTTTACGATCAAAGCCGCATGGCCGACAGCGTCGCTCAGTTACATGGTCGCGACGACCAACGGACATTTTTCTACGTGCTCTTCTCGCGCGTCCCGACTTCAACCAGCAAGAAAAAAGGAAGGAGTACTTGAAACAGACCACGACGAACAAGAACGCTGGATCCACAAACACCCGAGAAGAGCTACAACCGCCAGGATTCCACCGACAAAGCGAGCTCGGATAGTAGGCCTAGCAGCAACATCGACTCGACGCACCGTTGCTCCGGCGATCCTTGGCCAAGACCGTCTGCCCAAGACCGGCTGGCCTGCTGAATGGAATATGGCCGCGCGACCCTTGTGGACCCTTCCCGGATAAATAGTTTGATCCCTGAACTAAATTTCAGAGGTCAACCTTTTCCCCTTGGCATCTCGATCTCGTTGTTTTCCGAGGCAGCGGGGACGAACGCTGTCGTCGAAAAGGGACTCTCATTGATTCTATCTCCTTGTTTTGTGTGATAGAGCTCAAATAAACGCCATACGGATTACCTTCGCAACACGGTATGTACACTTTGTTATTAGTATGCCATTTTTATTCTGACACGACGCTACGTCACTGTCGAGCTATAGCAGTTCGTGGGAGCTGCGCGATGTCGGTCCAACCTTTCTTTGCCGAGTGTCACGTCAGTATCGACTAGCAATCGTGAAAGATCGGTCCCGAAGCGCTTACCGAAACGCGGTCTAAAACAGAACGAATCCAGCACTTCGATCAAACGCGCGCGTTCGCTCCGAGTGTGAACAGGTATTTGCGTGGCTCTTGCTGACACTCTCGCAGTTGAAACGTGTCTTTTTTAGCGTCGGCTCGCAACTCGCAGCAACTAATACCGGCCGCGCCAGAAGCGTGCTCGCGTGTTGTCGTGCATAGAGCCGCAACGAGAACGAGCTCACTGTGGCCAACTACGCTTAGGCTTTCTCCGCCAAGGCTTTGCAAACGCGTTCAGGCCTAGGCTAATTCTGCCCGCACGCCGTATTTCCGCAGAACGGCGCTGCTCCTATGCCACAAGTGATGTCACGAGAACTTCCCACCATCCACCAGATGAGAAGTTGAAATCGTTTAATTAGGTTTAAAATTAGTTCTCCTGTGTTTTACAGCGCGATATTGATATCTCCGAGGTGATGCCTGTCCCTAGCCCATATTTATGCAAAAATATGGGCGCTAAACTTTCGTTTCAGTGCCCCTTTAAATAGGCCCACTACCACACAAGGAGACTCGTGCTATCTGAGGTCACACAACCGTGGCAGATAAGAAACATTGCACAAAATAACAAAAGTCCCCGGCGACCCACAAGAGGACACTAGTGTGTAGGGACACAAGGAAACCTTGAAAGACCCAGCACACTATCTAAAGGCAAGAAGCCAACACAAACGAACCAACAAGATAAGCATTTCAACCACACCCCTTCCGCCGGACCGGCGGCCGACCTGAGGACACTGGAATCCGGCCAACGCGTCGAAAGCCGCCGACTCGTCGACGCTCAATTTGTCGAATAGGCCAATTCGTAATAGGGCAATTCGTCGAAGTGCAACTGGTCGAAAGGGGCAATATGTCGAAGGGTGATTGGTCGAAGGGGTTGAATGACGCCCCGAGGTACAAGTTCGTGGTTTCTTGTTAGCTTCTCACCTAATTTTCTTTATTTATGTTTGGACTAGGGACAGCGCTCTTGTCTGGTTACAAGACTGAAAGAAAAAATCACAAGAGGGCGAAGACAGGACAGACCTTGAGACAAGTTGAGACATGTGTCATCTCGGGATCGTCCTTTTGTTCTTTCTGTATTACTTTTTGTAATCAGCCGCCGCAGACTGTCGCCGACGTAATGACCGTCCCCCACTGCATCGTGAAAACGGCGAAAGCGGCAAGTTGTTATCTTCGACAAAAAAGAGCACACTGGAAGTCAATTATCATGCGAACATTTTACGAATTACTATAGGACAGTATTTGCTTTAAAATTTGAGGACACAAATTACATATTTTGACTGAAAAAGCGGCGGCCAGTTGGCATCTTCGACGAGTTTTCCTTCGACGAGTTTCCCTATGACGAATTGGCCTATTCGACGAATGGGCTGCCGACGAGTTGGTCGTCGACGAGTTGGCCTAGACCCAAGGACACTAGTCCAAAGGACGTAAAAGAAAGGACTGGGGAAACTTTAAAAAAAAATATCTAAAACTAAGTGTTCAGAAACGTTCTAATAGGGTTGGTAAGTGCAACGGACATATTGCTAAAACATCCACTTTTCCTTGAAATCATCAACGACTCCTTTACAATGCGTTCATAGACGTCTCTTTCCTTACACAGAATCTCAGTGTCTTGCCACACAACACAACAATCAACCCATTGGGACATGTGTTTGGTCAGCTCGGAAGCATCGTTGCTATGTTTAACGGCTCTCTTGTGTTCACACAGACGGTCGTTAAAGGGACCATGAAATGATTTTGAAATTGAACTTCATCCAACGCACGTCGTAAAAGGTGTGAAAAGAACCCTAAAAACACAAAAATAAAAAGCAAAAAAAATTCTCCGCTATAAAACTTTTAAAAGAAAACCGGACTGTTTTACACCTTCTTTCCTGCGATGCGATGCGATGCATGCACTGCGATGCATCTGCGTAGACGCGGCACGTCAGCGAAATCCACGTCGCCTATTGGGTAAGAGCCTACCTCACGAGCACCGCGATCCTGAACAATAAATAGCCAGCGAATGTTTCCTAAATGTTTCGTTAAATAATATTCAGATGTACATTTTGCAGCATAACTAGTGATGTGACGAAGATTGCCGAATTTGATAATGTTCGGAGCAAAGCGCCATCTATCGTGTGGTAAACGAAGCAAGAGAAAGACCCGACTGCGCCTGCGCAGTCAACCCACGAGCGTCGTGTGCTGAACGGGTGTGCCCCTGGTCGCGCTTTCTTCGCAGACTAGCAGACTTTCGTTTTCTGGCTGCTCGAGTAGTGTTTACATTATTTGTGATCGATCGCTCGGTCGCTATGCCGAAAGGCTGCAGTAGTACCGAAGTGCCCGAATTACAGTTTCTGCAGTCCGGTGGTTAAAAAGAAACAGTTGCAGTTTCACCGCTTGCCACTCGATGAACCACGTCGAAGCACTTGGTGCAGGCTCATCGGTGTGAGGGACCCCGGGTCTAGAGTCATTCGTTAATGCTCAGAACCTTTTGACACCGAGCGTGATTACAGCCACATTCACAGTGATCTCCGCGAATGCGGGCAGGTTCCAAAGGCCCCCCGTCGATTCTGATGAAGAACTGGAGTCTTCGTCGGAAGACTCGCCGCACTTCTCAACATTCATACCGGCGTATGGACTAGCCCCATGCTGTCACTGTAGCGCAACATATCTAATTGCATTTCACTCAGCTGCGATGTGTCCATGGCTATCGCGGCGATGAGAGGCGCCGATTCAGAAAATATGTCGGTGGCATCAGCGCCATCAGCGCAATAAAACCTACCGGCACACCGCCAACTCGCCGCCGCTAACGCTCCCATTCTCCTACTGCCGAGAGAACTTCTGGTTCCGATGCTGGCGGACGTCGCGACCGTCAAAATTCGATCCGTCAAAACAGCTTGTTTTGCGGTGAGTTGGAGAGGAAGAAAACGTGAATATTTCATTCTTTTTTTTTTTTTGTGCAGACGTTAATAAACCGAAACGAAAACGGATGCCTGTTCGGAGTTCAGTGATCATTGACGGTTCAATGCGAAAGTTATTTGGCAAAAGTAAAAAGCTTATTTCGTGGTCCCTTTAATGCATCTAGCAGTCAGGGCAACATAGCAAGAACCACATTTCACGAGAATTTTGCAAACTACACCAAGATCACAACTCACAGAAGGTTCCCTATGATTCTTACTACAGCACTTAGACGAAAGTCAAGTTTAAAAACTTGCTACAGTATTACCGAACTTCCCTGCCGAGGCCTTCAGGTTATGAGACACTTCATGGAAGTATACGGAAGACAGACAACCTTTCCCTTATCAATTGCGTTGGCTCTTCGTCAGAAGAGCTGACGCAATGGACCTTTTGTAGAAACATCAGTTCGAGAGTAAATGGATCTAGTACCCTCTCTCTCTCTTCCTTCTGGCCGATCAAAGAGGGAAGATGGCTTCTCTGTGTCGACTTCGGGGCAGAAGATTACGCACGATGGGGACAAAGGCGAGTTTGGGGGAGCCGTCAACGGCTCCATGGGCAAACAGGATGTAGCTGACGTTTTGGGAGTCGAACGGGTGGGAGAGGCCTTGCGCGCACTTTGTTTTCTAGCCACTCAGTCTCGAACCCAGTCGCGTGTCTAGGTGGCAGCACATACGTGGGAAAAGGTGGATGGATAGAGAAAGGTTGTCTGTCTTCCGTATTTCCATGACGTGGGATAATAGAAGATAACAAAATCACTGCGTTTCTTTCTCTTCTTTCTTTTAAGCATATAAAAAAAAAAACTTCCCAGAATTAAATTAATAGGAAGAGGATGTCACGTTCAAAGAACTAAGAAATAACATCAGGAAAAAAAATGTTACGTAATAAAAAAAGAGAACTATCAGAAAGAGGAAGAGGACGTTGCAGACAATAGTTTCTTTTGAAGGTCCTCGCCTCGTATAGTTCCCTTGACCTCTCCTCACGGAACCTTCGAAGGACCTTTGTCACCGTCAGTACCGGTTTGCAGTTAGTCTCTTACGTGCACTGCGAGATGCCCCGCTGGAGTTGATTTGAGTGAAGAAGCATATTCCCGTAACCTGGTGTTCACGCAGCGGCCTGACTGACCTACGTATACTTTGCCACAGGCGAAAGGTATTTTATATATACCCTGGCTTTGGCAAAGTTATGTGTATTATGTGTTTGCTTGTGTTTCAGGTCAAAATCATTGTGACGTTCCAGTGGGGTATTTATCTTAGGACAAATTTTCTTGGGCTTGTCCGGTACTCAAAAAGCAACAGGGCTGTCATACCTGGAAGCCACCTTTTTTATGTTGTGTGATACCACCCGGTGAATGTCGGGCATCACAGCCCGGCGTTGTCTTTTGTACTTGGCTGTTTCTTTCTATCTGTGAGAAAAAGAAACGCTACCCCTTCCTCGTTTTTTGTATGAGTATTAAAACGACAGTTGTGAGTTAGCGCTTGTTCCGTTAGTGTGTTCTTGACCTTTGCGCTATTTAGTTGTGAAGTGCATATCCAACTAGCCCACCTTAATATTTTACTATAGAACTGTTATATTATGTTCCGCGTACCCACAAATCAGGACCGAGACATAGTGTATAATGGTTGAAAACTGGACTAGTTGGTACAGCAGGAGCTACTTGAGCGAGTTCCGGGATTTCAGCGTCCCTGGCAAGCGCGTGCGCTCGTGCAGTGCAAGCACTGTTCAGGGCCATATGCTCGCGCAGCATCGGCTGCATTTGGACCTTAGCTGATACGAAGTATAGGTATTCATTCTGGTTAGAAATGTGCACAAAAGACGAGGACAAAGTATAAAACTAACACGATAGCCCTCTTTACCCCCGCTAGAGTGAACTATATTAAAATCATCAAGTTGGCTATACATCTTGGTAAAATTAGCGCAAAGAAAAGGGAGGAAAAACGTAGAGCGCTCTATTTTGTCTCCACGTTCTTCCTCTCTTGTCTTAGCGCTAATTTCACCTAGAGTGAACTAGATAGGATTGAGTGGGGCCAAAGCCGTGTATAGAGAGAGTTTGGTCAATGGGAGGCAAGGGCAGAGCCAGGGCGTGCACCAGACGCAGAAAGAGGGCTTGACATGCTCCCTTGGCCAATCAGCAGCCGAAAAAAAATCCCCTGGCGGTGGTAGCGAGAAACAGTTTTAATCACAGGTATATCAATCAATCAATCAATCAATATTTTTATTTATGGCCTTTAAGCCAACGGAGACCCTAGACAAAAAGCTGCCAGTGGCAGCTTGACGAGGTCTGGGGTCCGTCTCAAATTTGTCAGCAGGACATCCATTCAGAACACAAAAGGATATGCAAAGGAAAGATACGCTGAGTAATCACTTCATGCATACAACTTCTAACAGCATTATACAAAAAGAAAAAAATATTCGCAGAACTCGTGACAGATAGAAAAAAAATATACAGCTACATATAGAAGAAAATTACGCAAAACAACACAAGGCGCACATACGCATAACTTCTAACAGCACTGTACGAAATGCAAAATTTATACAAAGGTATGGGTATGCCCAAGAAATTTCACGGAACAATTCACAAGAAATGCATAAGTAATGATTTCCTTCCCATTTGATATATATCAATATTATTATTAAGAAGATGATTAAGTAATAAAGGTAGACGATATGTAGTTGACTGGTAAGTATAGTTAGTACGAGCTCGTGGTACTATCCATTTTTTGGAAAGACGGGTGTTGAAACTACGAGGACGTTCGGAGAGCTCCGACATCTTGCATAAAAGCGAAGCATGCTCAGGAGATGAAAAACGAAAGCTGTGCAGTAATCTATAGTCATACATCCTATCAAGATTAAAGGGCCCATGAAACGAATTTTGGGTTGGAATAAATCAATTTATATTGGGATGTTACTAATAGCACATCGTTCAGTGGGCCAAAAGAAAAAAGGTAGAAAGTCAAAAGCCTGACTTTCGGTACGAAAATGTGAAAACACAGCGGACTATTTTGTACATCCTTTCCTTCGTAAGCTCACTGCCTTTTCACTATGATACATCCGCGGACCCCGCAGCGCGTCAGCGGTCCCAACCTGACGTCAGCCGAGCCCAGCTCACGCATTGGACACGAGAACTGCGTCACTCGGACGTATGCGCTCGTCAACAATCAATCCGTCGACGAATATTTGAATTCACGTTCGTGACCAATGAGTGCCCTGACGGAACTTATCGTCACAGGCGAATGACAAGTTCTATGGTGTGCATAAAAAGCACGGTGGAAGCTAGGAGTCATCGCACCGGTGCCGAAGAATGTCACGACGACGTGATTTCACAATTCGCATTTGAGTTGAGGATTAAAGCTAAGGAGGAAGAAGTAGGAAAATCGTTTCATGACCCCTTTAATTATTTTATATTTGGCAAACAAATGTTTGGTGTGAGCGAGATAGTGCTCATTGGCAATATAACGAAGCATCTTTTTTTGAAGTAAGTTTTTCTATGTTTGTTTGTGTAGTTGTCCCCCAAACAAGATGGCAATAATTAATGTAAGACTGAAATAGTGAATAGTAGATTTGTAATTTCACGTTAACTGGGAAAATAATGCGGCAGTGTGACATAACTCCAACCACCCTAGACAGCTTCGTAACAAGATAATTGACATGATCATTCCACAAAAGGTGTTCAGAAAAAATTATTCCAAGTGTTTTATGTTGTTTCACTAACTCGATTGGTACGGTGCCTATTGTAATATTATGATTAATTGGCAGAGCCCTGCTCTTTGGTCGAAAAACTAGAGCTTTCGTTTTCTGGATGTTAATTTTAAGGCCACTGTTGTTGGAACATATAAGGAACTGGCTAAGAACATCATTTGCGTTTACGATTAATTTTTCAACACTCGTTTCGGCGAGAAATAGGCTGGTTGGTATCGTCAGCGTATATTATGTATTTTATTTGTTTATATTTACAATATCATTAATATACACATTAAATAACATTGGCCCAAGTATACTACCCTGGGGAACCCCACATCGTATGTTAAAAAAAGGCGATGTATGACCATCGATCACAACACATTGCTTACGGTGCTTCAAATAGGAATGTAAAAGGGACAGAGTTACACCACGTATTCCATAACAGTGTAGTTTATCAAGTAGTATTTTATGGTTTATGAAATCAAATGCCTTACTGAAATCTATAAATATACCAAGGTGTTCGAGGCGGGGCTTAGGCCGCACGTCCGGGAGCTTCCTGGCTCGTGACGACGACCATTCCCCGAAGTGAAGAACCCAGGGGTCCAGTGGAGGTGGGAGAATTGGTAACGTAACGAACGGTTTAATTACATGGTAGCGATACAGTCGTCAAATCCAAGAGAACAAATGGAGCCCTCACGCCCCGCCTTATATAGGGGTCCGTTTTCTCCCTCTCTCTCCGCCAGGGCAGCAGGTGCGACCGCCACGTGCTTTGCAGCTGGGTCCGCCGCGACGTAGTCAGAAATGAGTCATAGCCAAGGTTCTCCGCAGTTAGGCCAGGCCTCTCTCCCCTTCCGGAGCGCACGAACCCACACGCACACACACACACGTCCCGTTGACGTCACGGACGCGTTGAGACACGTTTTGGGCAGCCTTCGACAGGTGGGCGTCAGTCCGGAACACGTCGGGACTCGTTTCGGGACTCGTTTCCGCAGCGTTGAAACTCGGAAGAAGGTTGCCGAAGGTTCCATTCTTAACAAAGGGTAAACAACCGATTTTCTATATTTTTCAAAATAATTTCTTTTTGTTAGCAATGCAGACTCAGTTGACTTTCCTTTGCGAAAACCATATTGAAAATCCGATATCACAGAATGTTTAGCAAAGAAAGAATCGAGGCGTTTTGAAATAATTGTTTCAAGCCCTTTGGAAAATATAGGAAGTATAGAGATAGGCCCATAGTTTGTCGGTAGATTTTTGTCTCCTCCTATAAATATGACTGATACTTTAGCTAATTTCATTCTACTAGGAAACGTCCCCTGTGACAAGGCAAGGTTAAAAATATGCACCAGGCAAGAGGCGATGATATCTATAACAAATTTTACGGGTCTAACTTGTAAATCATCCGTGTCGCAACTTCTACTATTGCTAAGACCCGTAAATATAGAACATACTTCGTGTTCATCAGTCGGTTCTAAAAATATTGTTTCGTGCACTATATTTTATATACAACTGGAGGCATTAATATTATGTGGCAGTGGGCTTAAGTTTACGAATACTTTATTGAAGTGTTCTGCTAGTGATGCCCCAGAAACGTTCTTCCCGTCAACAGAAAGTTCACCAATAGCTTTACGCGGTCTATTACGGTGTAACACCTCATTTATGGATTTCCAAACTAATTCTGGTCGTTTTTTGCAATTTCGGTTAAAAAGCTGTGTATGATACTCCAGTTTAGCTTTCCGCAATTCAGATGTCAGGCGGTTACGAAATTGCTTGAAGATTATCAGTTTATCGGGATCTCTCGACGTTAAAAAAGACTTATATAAACGATTCTTCTTTTTTAACATTTTCAGGTGCAGAGGAGTGATCCAGGGCTTCCGAATATTTTTAGAGACTGTCTTTGTTAATAAGGGAAACTTCGAGCTATAGACATTGCTAAAGATGCTAATAAATGTGTTATACGCCTCATCTGCACATGTTTCAGAATAAACTGGGCCCCCATCAGTGCGCAAAATTTCAACCCTGAAATTTTCCAAATTACGCTCGGATATGCTTTGAAAAACATGTGATACTTTATTTGATTTCACTATAGAAGCGCCAACCCCACAGGATATAAATATAGGAATGTGATCACTAATATCACTAATTATTGTACCAGCGTCATGGACATCTGTGCTAATATTGGTAACGAAAAGGTCAAGGGCACTTGAGCAGGAAATATTTATTCTAGTGGGAGGCTGGATCACATTCATGAAACCATTTTAACTGATGATGTTATCTAATTGCGATGATAAAGTCGAGTGTAACAGTGTGTTCACATTGAAATCTCCGCCAAGAAAAAGGGTTAATTTATTTAGAGATATAAATTCAAGATACCTATCTAGAAACGAACTAAACTTATCAAAACACGCCGATGGCGGTCTATATACTACTGAGAAAACTAAGTTGTTACTTCGTACAGTTAGTATTTCAAAATCATCTGTCATTTCAGTATACCTTGCTAGAAGTTCACACCTAATGCTTTGCCGAACGTAGATGGAAACACCTCCCCCGCGTTTCACCTGACGATATAAATAAAAATGATTATAGCCTTGCAAGGCATACATATCATCGTAGTCATGGTACCATGTTTCTGTTAGCATAAAGACGTCGAATTAAGAGGGGAAATGAGAAATTAATGTGTCAAATGTATCCACTTTATTTCTGAGAGAGCGCACATTGAGGTGAAATGCAGAAAGAGCGTTCTTAGTTTGTAAGCATTTCGTTACATCGGATGGCAAAATACAGTCGTGATACCGCATTTCCATTTGGCGAGACAGTCATTTACATCAATATCTAGCAAATTTTGACGAGGTCATCTTTATTCACAAGTTGAACAATAGGCGTGCTGTCAGACTTCCTGGCGAATATCTTTCCATTTTTTACCCAGACAAATTTCCAGTGAAATTCTCGCTTGCTATTGCGAGTGCTATTTTTGCTTGCGAGTGCTATTTCTGAAGCTCAGGATGTGGAAAAACTATCAGAAGGCGCTACGAGCGAAGCGGCTTGGATTTGCAGAAACAAAAAGTAAACGAGCGCTACAATATAAGCTATCGTCCAAACGCGCAGGTAATTTTTAGCACAGAATGTACAGCCGTGTTTTTTTTTTATTAAAAAAGCATTGCGTTCCAACGCCACGCTCAACCGGCACGCAAGTCAAGGTCATAGAAACAATAGAGCACCGGGCTATATTTTTAAACAATATAGACGTCAGGCGTCTCGTCAATACATAGCGTCACTGCGACCTGACGTGTCGTCACAGCGCCATGCGACATCACGACGACGTCAAAGTCGTCATCGACGTTGACAACGCGCGTTACACGACATCAATACTGCGTCTTGACGTCATATAGCGTTAAGAACGACGCCGATGTCAACGTTGACGACGACGACGACGTCAAGACGACGGCGTTCTTGTCGGCAAAGCGACGTCATAAAGACGCTAGGTGTCAGGTCGTCGACGACGTTGTCGACATGACTCAACTCGACGTCACGACGACGTCCCGACAACTTCACGACGTCATCGTCGACGACGACGTTACACGACGTCAAGACTTCGTCGCGACGGCGCGCCAACGTTGATGCTGGTGAAGGCGACGACGCAACACAACGTCAAGGCTTCGTCGTGACGTCGTTGTGACGTCGCGTTGACATAGACGACGACCTCACGCGACGTCAGGACGACGTTAAAGTGACGTCGTAGCGACGTTTGACGTTGCGTGGGGCGTCGACGTCCGCGCCAGGGTCAACGTCGGCATCGACGACCACGTCGACGTCGTCCTCGACGCAGCGCGACGTCACGACCGCGTTACAACAGCGAGTTGATGTCGCGTCCTCGACGCGACGTGACGTCACGACGGCGAACGAACTATCCTGGGAAAGTGGCGCCATTTATTGTTGTGGAAATGCACGAGACACGTGCCGCGCGCCACTTCTGGCAAGAACATGGCATCTGAAATCTATACTTCGTCTCACCTTAGCATGGACTATTGTTAGCCGCGCATGCTAAAAGCGCGAGCTATAGTTGCTTCGGATGAAGCCTCGGCGGCTGCACGGGCGCTCGTGCAGCGAGTGCTCCAGTCAAGGCAGTCAAGGCTGGCCGCTCGCGCTTGCACAGCCTTCGCAGTTAGTCCATGCTCAGGTGAGACGAAGTATAGCTTAAAGGGGTCATGAAACGATTTCCCTACTTCTTCCTCCTTAGCTTTAATCCTCAACTCAAATGCGAATTGCAAAATCACGTCGTCGTGACATTCTTCGGCACCGGTGCGATGACTCTTACTTCCACCTTGCCTTTTATGCACACCATAGAACTTGTCATTCCCCAGTCACGATAAGTTCCGTCAGGGCACTCATTGGCCACGAACGCGAATCCGAATATTCGTCGACGGATTTATTGTTGACGAGCGCATACGTCCGAGTGACGCAGTTCTCGTGTCCAATGCTGAGCTGGGCTCGGCTGACGTCAGGTTGGCACCGCAGAGCCGGCTCTGTGGCACCGCTGACGCGCTTTGGGAACCGCGGATGTATCATAGTGAAAAGGCGGAGAGCTTTCGAAGGAAAGAAGGTACAAAATAGTCCGCTATATTTTCAAATGTTCGTACCGAAAAGCTGGCTTTTGACTTTCTACCTTCTTTCTTTTGGCCAACTAAACGATAAGCGATTAGTAAAGTCCCAATTTAAAATAATTTATCCCATCCCAAAATTCGTTTCATGGCCCCTTTAAAGGAGCTGTGCAACGATATTCAATTGGAATGTTTTTCACTTTACACGAGCTTACTGGCATTAGTGGGACTCAAGGATACTCGCATGCAATGCCACTGGCCAAGAAACTCCTTTGTTGCGGTGTAATTTCAAGGACAAAAGCGATCATTTTCATTCAATCTCTCCCTTGCAAAATTCGATGACGTAACGCGGGGATCGCAGTACACCCGTATGACGATATTTGAATGCGGTTCATAGATTGGACCCGAGCATTGCGTGGGCACTCGATTTAGGCTCGTGATAATTGATAGCTCGAGAAGCATTCGAGTAGTGGCCCGTGTCCAATCGCTGCAACGACGACAATAGCCGAGCCATAACAATGTCTGGAACTCAGCGCGTGTCCTGTGCTTTGCCAACCCCAGCGCGTGGCTATGATCAACATTGGCGGCATATAATCGGCTCCAGATCACGTGGCCGCTTGTTCTGGCTGCGAGTTGAGGGCGTGAACGCTGCTCGTTGTTTTTTAATTTTTTTCTGGGACTTCTAATGCGTCGGGTGAAAAACGAAGGCGTGTTTCATAGGTCATTAACGTCAGGGATCCGTTCTAAGCGGTATTTGCGCAAAGTAAAAAAATTGTTGCATAGCCCCTTTAATTTTGCGCTTTGCCCCGATGATCTTCCCAAGGGCTGCACGTTGCACGTGCCTCATTAATCGACGCACCTTGCGCTACTTTTCAACCACTTCGATCGCAGCGCCACCGCGCCAACTTTCCACATTCTGACCTTCAACTGAAAACATGCGTGGAGTCTGTAGTTCGCCCCACTCAATCATCTCTGTACTTCAGATGCCGCCGATGCTACAAGCGCGAGGGGGGATCGGTGGCCGAGTGCGCTAGCGCACACCAGCCATACACCAGCTGGGAGCAAGTGGAGCGAAAGCTCGCGCTGCAAAAACCAGGGATCCTAGGTTCAATCCCCACCCTGCCCGTTTCGATCTAGATGAGCGTCGTACCGGCGTGCGGTCGTGTGTCACCACTGCGTGGTGCACTAAAGACCGCAGGCTAGCAGTCGTACTGCTCTGGTTAAATTGCTTATCTACAGTGGGTAACAATGTCGCCATGTTCTGGCAGACTAAACGACTAATTTGACTTTTTTTTTTTTTTGACAAGCGCGAGCTCCAGGCTTTTAGTGTCTCTGCCATGCACACGTGCTCGTGCAGTGCAAGCACTGTTCAGGGCCAGATGCTCGCGCTTGTAGCATCGGCTGCGTCTGGAGTTAAGCTAACGAAGTATAGTTCACTGTGCCACTGCCACGGCCAAGGACGTTTAAATAGGGCAGGACCCGGCATGACGTCATACCCAGCGACGCCGGAAGAACAACCCAATCCCAGACTGCCCCGCGCACCGACGCTCTCTCATCGAAACTAAATTCAACCATGCTCCCATCGTCTGCTTTCCGCTCGGTCGTTAGGCTTAGGCTACGTCTGCTCCGTGCCTGCGGTCTGCTTTGTCTGCTCGCTGTCGCGGCTGGCTTTCGATCCGATCGGCGCACCAAAAGATGTTTCGATGCGAACCCGAGCAATGGCCGGCAGCGTTCCCATATTCTGCTGGTTACGACGTGGGGGCGTGGCCAAAACAGCGCGGACGCAAGGGCATCTAACCTTCTCACCACTAATGAGATGCGCCAGAGTGCCGTTAAAGTGAAACGTGGGTGTGGCAGGCTCTGATAGCTGTAGCCGTCTCCTCCGCTGGATGGAAGGTACACGCTTTGCACACCACCTTCGTATGCAAAACCAGTAGAACTACGCTAGCGACTACTTCCAATATTCACAGGTGTAGGCGAAATATGCGTACGTTTCGGTACTGATCCAGTTTATTACGTGCATTAGTTGCTTTAATTGTACTCAAATGGCTTTGATTATAACATTGCGAAAACCCGAGACCGGATTTTCGCAAACTGGACACGACACACGAAAGGTTCGTTCTATATTTTGTCTGTTTCCCCTACACCCCGGCATGGCATTTTGCGAATCTGATAGTGCACTAACTGACCTCTCTTCACCGTTGTTTCCATCCGATTCTTTTTTTTTTTTTTCATAGATTCTGGGTCGGGGTAGCCAGCCGCCTACCATCGGTGGTGCAAAGTTAGTAGGGAGTTTTAGAAGATCGTTCCGATGACTCCGATAACGACAGCCGATAACGATGCGACGCGCGCACAAAAACATCGGTAAAGTATCGGGTATCGTTTTCTGAATTATGAGAACTATCTACTGAAACTCCCTCGTGAAACACCTCTCTAGCACGATTCTGTCAAAACAAGAACCTTGACAAAAGCGGAAGTCCGCCACCACTGCGGCGCACGTCCAGTGAGGCGTTCCTGTCAGTGTTGCGTCCTGGAATTCTGCATGATGGCCCGCACTCTAGTCTTGAACCTCAAGGGTCGCCTCTGCGGAGACTGACGCCTGGGCTTCACTTCGACGAAGATGGGCAGCTCCGGTCCCGCGACGTCCCACGCCAGCGTGTCGTCGAAGAACCCGTGCACTTCCACGGGGTCGAAACAGCTCAGCCGGAGCAAAAAGCCTGTGAATGAGACGTCGCTTCAACGGTTCTGCGGCAAATCGACACCAATTGGATTGTTCCTGCGAGTCCGAGTTTTGATGTCACCACACTACGTCGGAGTGCGCGCACACATTACAGAGTTTTAGTATTGCGTATTCGAGTAAACACGAGCGTTGCGCGTTTGCGTTAGCGTTGCGTGCTCCCCACTGCGTACGCGCGTCGTCACCATGCGCAAAGCCAAGACTCCGTTTTTTAGAGCGCAGCTCTTAGGCGCCCGTTTCCGGCTTGAGCGGCGTCGGCGTCGCCGTCGGCGTCGGCGTCGGCGTCGGCGTAACCGCAAGGTCACGTGACCCCAGGTCACGTGACCCCTAGGCCACGTGACCCCCCGAGGTCACATGACCCCCAGGCCACGTGACCCCCCAGGTCACGTGACCCCCCTGGTCACGTGGCCCCTAGGTCACGTGACCCCCGAGGTCACGTGACCCCCCGAGGTAACGTGACCCCCGAGGTCATGTGACCCCCAGGTCACGTGGCTCCCCAGGTCACGTGACCCCCCCCCCCCTCCGCACCTTCCCCTCTCCTCAAGAGCTGCGCTCTAATTCGGCGTTACAGGGAGTTGTAAACGGCTTTCATTTTTTTGCTCCGCGCACGCGAGTTATAAAATACACAAAGCTAACTCTTACGCACAGTACTTGCGTTTGATCGCACACACAATACTAAAATTCACTATTGTTAGACACGAGTCTTGCGTCAGTGTTGGGAACCGACAGCAGCGTCGAAGCCGTTATATCGTGCAAGCGTTTGACGGAGAGAAAACAAAAGGGGGGGGGGGGGGAGGGGACGGAAGCATGAGCTTTCGTCCCCCCCCATGAGCAATAAAGGAGGTCTGCAATTAGTTAAAAATCAAATACTACTGCTCGATAAGACTTCGTCTTTGTATATACATCTTAAATATAAATAGAGTAGCTAGTCGTGCCCATACGGCGGACAACATGGTAATTTTAATATAAGGTTATTAAGTATATGCAGGGTCGCGGCGCGCAATGAGAATAAACGTAATGCCCGGCGAGGAGGGACGAGACGTAGCCTCCATAGCGTCACATCGCTGTTTTTATTAGGACTAACTTCGAACGAGGGAGAAAACACAGCACACCAAAAAAAAAGGTCTCGCGCGCTCCATCTGGTGGTGGTGCATGACACTTGCTAACACCCCCCCCCCCCCTTCATGTGCCACTACACCCATTACACATCTGAAGACCCCAGTGTTCACAAAGTTCACGGGTTCTTCTTCCATTGAGTGCCTTGGTCAGGGCGTCGGCACAATTGTCTGATGACTTCACATACAGTGGTCTTATTCTTCCTTCTTCAATCTTCTCTCTTAAGAAGAAATGACGCAGGTCAATATGTTTGCTGCGCTCTGACGTCACTTGCTTGCTTGCAAGAGCGATAGCTCCTTGGTTGTCAACTTGCAAAACTTGTGGCTCAACGACGAACTCCTGGGCACCTATTTCGTTGAGAAAGTGTTGGAGCCACAGTATCTCCTTTGCCGCTTGGCACATTGAAAGGTATTCAGCTTCCATGCTGGATAATGCAGTGGACCTCTGTTTCTTGCTGCTCCACGAAATGGCAGCTCCAGCCAGCATGAAAATGTACCCACTAAATGACCGCCTGTCATTTGTATCACTCGCCCAATCTGCATCACAGAAACCTTGTACACAGCCTCCTGTCTTCGTGTAAGTGAGGGTGTAGTTCTTTGTATGTTGCACATACCTCAAAATGTGCTTTATGCCGTTCCACATCTGCAAGGTGGGATGCTCACTGAATTGGCTCATACAAGCGGTTGCGAATGCCAAGTCTGGCATTGTGCCTCCCGCTAAGTGAAGAAGCGCTCCAACCGCTTGTCGGTACTTGGGCTTCAAATCCCTGTCTTCATCGGCAGTAGTAGATCTCTGAAACTTCATTCCAGGATCAAGCGGTGATGCCGCCCCTTTAGCAGTTGTCATCCCAAATGACTCCAAGATTTCTTCGGCGTACGCTGTTTGGTCCAATGTGAGTGCTCCACCTTCATGTCGCACAACCCTGATTGACAAGATGTGGCTAACCTCTCCGAGGTCCTTGGTGTTGAATGTACGTCCAATGCTTCTCTTGAAGCTCTTGATCGCCTCTTCGTCCTTTGCGAGAATCAGGAGGTCATCCACTTAGACACCTACAATGATGTTCCCCCCCTGCTTAAAGTACACGCATGGATCCGCCTTGGACCGAGAAAACCCTTCCGTCTTCAGAAACTTGTCCAGTTCCAGGTTCCACTCCCGTCCGGATTGACGTAGTCCATACAGGCTCTTCTTCAAGAGACATACGTCGTCCTTGCAGTGCTCGTACTTCGCAGGTTGTTCCATGTACACGGTCTCCTTCAAGGTCCCATTTAAATATGCAGCAGTAATATCAACATGATGAATCTTCCAGTCTCTTCCAACTGCTACTGCTAACAGTGTTCGGATAGACTTGAGCTTCACCACCGGTGAGAAGGTCTCCTTGAAGTCAACTCCTTCTACTTGAGAATAACCACAGGCAACAAGTCGAGCCTCGTAACGCTCTAGGTCACCATTTTGGTCGAACTTCTTCTTGAATACCCACTTGCATTTGATGACTTGTTGGTCCTTTGGTCTTGGAACCACTTCCCATGTGTCATTTTTCTTCAGGTTGTCTAGCTCCTCTTGTATGGCTTTTTTCCATTCCTGCGCATCAGGCATTGAGAGTGCTTCCTCCACTGTTTGAGGATCTTCTAAGCTGCTTTGTCTCGTCAGACAACAGGTACGAGAGGGTTTCGGAAGTTGCTTCTTCACTGCCAGCCTCTCCGAACGTCTTAACACATTGGTGGTCTCTGCCACTTGAGGAGTAGGAATATCTTCCTCTTCTGAGATCTCGTCTTCGTCACAGTAGGTGGTACCATCATCACTACTCTCTTCCACTGGTAGGATCTCTTCATCAACAGTGACTGTGATCAGGTCTACAGCACAGTCTCCGCCTTCTTCAGTGAGTCGACCTCCAGTCCCAGTCTTGCATGGGAAGCTGTTTTCTTCAAAGGTCACGTCACGACTGACGAAGAACTTATCGTTGCGCCAGTCCCAGAGTTTATACCCTTTCACTCCCTTTGGGTAACCTACCAGCACACACTCCACTGCCTTTGGGTCGAGCTTTGTCTTCCTGCGCTTGTTGTCAACCATCCATACCTTGCATCCGAACACTCTTAGGTGGCTCAACTTGACCTCTCTGCCAAGCCACATGGCTTCGGGAGCCGCTCCGTCGAGTGCTTTCGATGGACACTTGTTGCGAATGTGTGATGCAGTCACCACAACATCAGCCCATAGTTCTTTTGTGATGCCCGATTCAATCAGTAGGCACCTCGTTGTGTCCAGCAATGTTCGGTTCATCCTCTCAGCCACCCCATTTTGCTGAGGCGTTCTGAGCACCGTCAGCTGTCGCAAGATACCATGCTTAGCAAGGTATTGGGTGAATTCCCGGCTGATGTATTCACCTCCGTTGTCACTGCGTAGCATCTTCACTTTCGTTTTGTGAAGGTTCTCGACCATTTGTCTGTATTGGTCGAATCTGTCCAGTACTTCATTTTTCGTCTTCATTGGGTACACTACAGTGTATCTGGAGTAGTCATCAATGAACGTTACAAAGTAGTTCGACCCTCCCTTCGAAACAGGTGTGATTTTTCCAACAACATCCGAGTGAACCAGGTCTAAGGGGGCCTTAGCCCTCGTTCCACCAGTCTTCAGAAAGCTGTTTCTCTTCGATTTGCCGAGTGCACACGTCAAGCACTTCGCGTCTTCACTGCTTCTCCCACTTTGGCAAAGTTTTTCGACAGCTTCATGGTGGAGAGGACCGAGGCGTCGATGCCACAAGGCAACGTCTGTCGCCTTTACTGCACACGACTCACTCACAGTGTACAATTTACCATCACGCTTTGCTGTGAGAATCAGGTCACCGTTGGCTTCACTCACTTTAGCCGTTCCGTTGCTGAAAGTCACGTTCAGTCCACGTTCCTCAATCTTCCCAACTGACAAGAGGTTACCGTCCAAGCTGGGTACGTACAGGACATCTCTAAGCTCGATGGGAATGCCACCGTTGTCTTTCGAGAGTTCAATCTCCACTTGTCCTCTCCCGAGAACCTCCATGACTTCCTTGTTTGCAGCCTCAACAGACGAGTAGCAGGACTGGAAGCTGGTGAATTTGGCTCTGTTTGATGTCATGTGGTCAGTTGCTCCACTGTCAAGGTACCAGATGTGTGACCTTGACGAACTCTCACCTCTGGCACAGAGAGCCTTCTTCGGTCCACTTGAATCTCTTCTTCTCTGTGAGCCGCATCCTTCGTCATCAGGACCCTCCTTGCATTCTCTGGCGATGTGTCCAAATTTTCCGCACGCAAAACACCGAACTCGTCGTTTCGGTTCAGAGGACCTCATACCAGTGCCAGTTGCTTCTTTCCTTGAAAACTGTTCTTGCCCGTTATGTCTGTGCAGCTGACTGCTCTGGGTAGTGGGCTTGTTCTTCGTCATGAGGGCCTTGTTTTCTTCACTCTCATTTAGTTTGTCTTCTTCACGTTTGACTTGGCGCTTTTCTTCCACCAGCAGCCTTGCTTTCACTTTCTTCGTCGTGAGCGTTCCTTCGTCTTGCTCGAGATTTAGGATAAGTGGTTCATACGCTTCTGGCAAGCCCATCAGCATCACCAGTGCCACTTCCCTGTCGGTGAAGGCGTATCCTGCCGTTGAAAGCTTCCTGTGTAGATTCATTATCCGACCCAGGTAATCCTTCATGGTTTCGTCTAGCTTCATTTTGGTGTTGAAAAAGTCTCTCATCAACTGAAGAGCATGCAGTAGGCCACACTTTGAATGTATTTCTTCCATTGTATTCCAGGCCTCACGAGCTGTCGAACATTCCCCAATGTCGCCCAGGTAGGTGTCTTCCACTACTAGGAACATGAATGTCAAAGCCTTGTTGTTTATCTTCCGCTCGTCGTTCGTCATTTCTCTTCCACTATAGCCAGGCTCGATGGCTTCCCAACAGCCTTTCTGGACGAGTGCCGCTCTGGCTCGAATCGCCCACGCATGGTAATTTTCGCTTGAGAGTTTTGGTATCTTGAATTCGTCCAGCGACGCCATCGTATCGCTTCGCTTCGTCGAGAGCGGTTCGAAGTAGGCTTACCGCGATGAACTTGCGTTGGGTTCCCGTTGAACGTCTTGCGGCACCCAGCGAAGCAGGAACACACGTACTGGTTTGGCGACGTCTTTCACAATCCGTCGACGCAGTGTTTGCTTAGTTCGCTTCTTCTTTTGCAGCACAGCCGAGCTCGTTATCCGCGTTTCCAGTTCCACACCAGCGGCATGGTTTCTCGTCGGCGTCTTCGTCGTAGTTGAGTCGTTCCTCAGAGGACATTAATATCGCTCACCGCACTGCGCACCGGCATAGCGTCGTCCTGGGCCCATAACCTGTTGGTTATTAAGTATATGCAGGGTCGCGGCGCGCAATGAGAATAAACGTAATGCCCGGCGAGGAGGGACGAGACGTAGCCTCCATAGCGTCACATCGCTGTTTTTATTAGGACTAACTTCGAACGAGGGAGAAAACACAGCACACCAAAAAATAAAGGTCTCGCGCGCTCCATCTGGTGGTGGTGCATGACACTTGCTAACACTTTCGTGGGGCCCCCCCCCCCCCCCCCCCATGAGCAATAAAGGAGGTCTGCAATTAGTTAAAAATCAAATACTACTGCTCGATAAGACTTCGTCTTTGTATATACATCTTAAATATAAATAGAGTAGCTAGTCGTGCCCATACGGCGGACAACATGGTAATTTTAATATATCTACTGCGATAATACGCTTATCCGGCATGATAAAATCAGATTTGTATGTAACGCGTTACCTTTATCTAGTTACCTTATCCGGTAACGAAGTAACGAGTAATGTATTTTCGTAACTATTTGGAAGAGTAGCAAGTAACGATATTTAGTTATACATCTGGAGAGAAACGTGTAGAACACAAGTTACTCTATTTGGTTTTCAGCCCAGCCCATGCCTATATTTCTATGGCAAAAAAAGCGCCAACAATAAAATAAAAAAGATGCCCATGAAGGCGTTAAAAAACGACACGTTCAAAGTATACGAAAAAGTAACTCGTTAATTTTGAGCTGAAGAAACGGGTCCCTTTTGAATCTCAGTAGCGAGTAACGTTCAATAGTTTCTTTTTGAGCAAGTGACAAAAACGGTATCATTTTTTTTTTCAGTAACGTGTATATATGCTTGGATAAAATAAAATATATTAACCTCGATATAATTATTTTTAGCAGGTCGCAGTACTAATGAAAGAAATTAAAACTTATCGTTTTATGGCCGCTTTTTGCGACAAATGGAGTTTTTCGCGAATTCTAATTTGAGGGACGTATTTAGGCTCCAATGTAATTGTTGTTGTTTTTTATTTTAAACACTCCTATCGTAGCCAATCACTACCCTCAGTATATCTTAAATACACAAACAGATAATTGCAGATAAACATAACAAGAGGAACGGTCAAAATAAGCGTGTTTACACAGAAAGCACATGATACTAAGATAATAAGCTTCGGAGAAGCGCCATTACCCCATGCTGTTGTTTCGCTAGTGGAATTGCATATCGGTCCCTAATCACGGGACAGCGGGTTATAATCAGCGGGCATGTTCTGACGAAAGAGATTACAACCTTTTGCACAGTTGTTCGCAGCGCAAGACAACAAGGACAGATAATTAGGCAGTTGATACTTCCTCGTACGGGAACCATAGACTAGGTGCGGGCAGGTACTAATTAAAAGGACCATGAAATGAATTTTGGAGTAGGATAAATGGTTTTAGATTTGAATCTTACTAAACTCATATCGTTTAGTGTGCTAAATAAGAAAATCGTACACGAAAATAGAAGGCAACTTTTCGTACGAAGGTTTGAAAATATAGCGAACTATTTCTTACCTGCTTTCCTTTGAAATCTCTCCACCTTTTTACTGTGGTACATACGCGGTGGCCAACCACGTCATCCGAACCCAGACCACGCATTGGACACAAGCACTGCGTCCCTCAGACTTATGCGCTCGTCAATAATCAATCCGTCGACGAATATTTGGATTCGCGTTCGTGGCCAATGAGAGCCGTGATGGCCTTTATCATCACTTTCGAATGACAAGTTTCAAAGTGTGCTTAAAAAGCAGGGTGGAAGCTTAGAGTCTTCGCATCCGATGCCCAAGCACGTCACGACCATGTGATTTCTCATTTCGGTTTTGATTTGAGGAGGAAAGCTGACGAGGAAGAAGTTGAAAAATCATTTCATGGTCCCTTTAAAAACCTAGTAACAAAAAAAAAAAAAGAAAGCCAAAGGTCGTCGAAATGACCTGTTGCAATTCCACCGCTAATGGCGATGGTGACGGTGGATAACAACGCCCAGAGCTGAAAGACGGCTTGATCTCCGTTTGACCTTCCTGCGCCGGGCTGGAAGGCCACGCTGGTGTTGAGGGCGAGGAACTCGGTCGAGTTGGCTTGGGGCACTCTCGCTGGGTACATCAAGTAGAGGCTGAAAGCAGAACGCAAGTATACCTCTCGTTTCGAATCATGTTTGGACTTAAGACTACCGAAAGATATTTCAAGAAGTTAAAAGAGCTGGTCCTACGACACTTTCCGACATCACGTAGGGCCTCAAACTTGCATTGTTAGAATCTTGAAACAATAGGGCGACGAAACCCAAACACTCCTGGCAGACATATAAAATACGCTTTGCTACCAATCTTTTTGTTTCTTTTTTTTTTTAAGCATGAGGGGCAGCAATTGGAACGAAATAACAAGTTTTTTATGAACGTTTGAACTTACTGTATATCGTTCGTGTCGACGGAAAAAAAGTCGGTGTTGGTTGCGTAAGTGTGAAAAGGTGACTAACAAGATTCGCTTTTGTAGAATACAAGCAACAGCAACGAGCGTCGTCTCGTATTCTTTCGTTTTCTGCAACTCGAGCATAGCGGTGCAACATATGTGCGAACCAGATGTAGAGCTCATACGACCCTGCACAACGCAGTCGCTTGGTCAGCTGACGATCAATAGCCATCGTTTCGGCGGTGAGTCACCTTTCACCGTGGGTGTCCGTTGAAACCACCGCAGCCACGATGATGCTTATGAGTCCAGCCAGGAGCCCCGGCATGCCGTGCAGGTTGTTCACTCCGCACGTGTCATGGATCTTCCATCGCCGGGCGAGGAAGGGCTGCAACCACCGCAACTCTTTACATTACTCCGAGGGTCGCTGCCCTGAAGTCGTGGTAATATACCACTTGTAAAGTTACACCTTCATAGATCTGTGTCTGCGGAATATCTTGGCATTTTAATTCATCGCTCTTCTGACAGATAGGGAGTGTCGTCAATTGTGAAAGCGTTTCCCAATACCTTTGTTCACTCCTAAGCTGAGAGTGTGGTAGAAGCTACATGCTCATTGGACCATTCATATGCGCCTATCTTTCGCCCCGTGATCGCGCTCACGCCCCACGCGCACACAACGTGGTAAGTGGATGAAAGATGGTTGATTAGTCTGACGAGCACGCAGCTTCTACCGCGCTGTCAGCTTAGGGTTGAATGGAGTGTTGTAGGTCACAACAGTACATACACACAGCTCTATTTGAAAGTAACATGAAGGTGGATTGCTCTCCGATTGAGCTGCCGACACCCGCATGTCTTAAATTGCGTGTCTCAGGACATGGGGCATTAGCATGTTCCACAACTGTTTATTTGCAATGCTACGTTTAGTTTCTATCCCTCCTACGTTTATAAAAACAATGGTACCGACCGTGAGATACTTGTAGCCCAAAGCAGAAATGACACCAGCCACGCTGCCCACGATGATAGCGCTGTGTGGATCTGCCATAATGTTGGCCGTGGTTCCTATGGCGACGCCACCTGCTAGTGTTGAATTCTGTACGTGAACCTAAACAAATATGAAATAATAGTTTGGTTTCTCCGGAATTCACATGGGGTGACTGTAAACGGTGGAAAAGTTGACAATATAGATCGCAATTAACCGGTACAAGATTTTGTTTTCTTTTTCGGATGCACAGTTTTACAATGCGCCAAAAAAAAATTGAAGTTCTTTTCTTTAAACGCACGTACTTTGAGAAAGGTACAACAAAGGTTTTCGTGAGGCCAACTTTCGACAGAGTTGTCTACAGTTTTGTGGGATAGAGTACGGACCAAAATTATATTCAAAAGTATAGTTCGAGATTTTATTTCGCACAAAAACCGGCGTTGTGGGGTGCGCAACCCACCATGCCAAACTTTCCGTGGTCATCGACGCTGGACGAGACGGCGAAAGCGGCTACGCAGGAGGCCGTCAATGCCAGGTACGTGTTGACGACCGCTCGATGCCTCTCGGCACCGTGCACCGAAGCTCCGTTGAAACTTGGCCAGAAGAGCCACAGGAATAGAGTACCTGTCGTTCAAGGACGCTACAGACAATCTATGTGTTTGGGAAACAAAATACACTGATATTACGCATGAGAGTCCACATTAAGGAAGGCCAGATGCTGCTAACAAAGCCCTGGACAATATGTCCAACCGTTTTACAGAATACTAGACCTCAAATCACGAGAAACAATCACAGGCATGCAAACACTTCATGAGAGGAAAACGTGAGGTGCTGCTAACCAAACGCATGATAGAATCCAGCGCGACCTGAAAAACACTCGGTGGCGGTGTGTACAACAGTGAACCTCTGTATCTGAAGTATTAATCTTATAACTGTCTCAGCCGTGTGCATTATTGTTGAGCGCGTGCCGACAGAATTCTTCCAATACATACATCACCCCACATCCGTCTGTTACCTTTGGCAGGTGATGAGTTGCTTTACCCACATTTCTTAAACACAGACGCTGTAAACACAGGTTGTATTTACGACGCGTAAAAACCACCTGCATGGTGTTTAACATAAAAATGTCATGCAAGCGAAAAGCACAGAGACGGCGGTGCCTCAGCACGAGCTCTTCAGTTTGTCCAGCAAGCAAGGACAATGACCGAACACACGAGTATTCGAATGGGGCCAGAAGCGCTCTGTCTGTCGGCCTGTCATTATCGGTGCCTTTAGAGTGAAACCGATGCATTCGTATGAGTTCCATCAGCTTTATCACATATAAAAAGTTTTCCTACCATCGTCCATGGTCACAATACTATACAGCATACCGAATTTTCTGTAATTTTTGTTGCTATCAGAAATTTGTTACCACCAGTATTGAATGAAATCAACGTCCAATTCAGTCATGTGTACTATATATAAATGCTCTGAGGAGAGTAGACTTTTCCGCGCACCATAAAGCAGACTATGTCGGACGAAGCGTACCATAAAACCTGTCTCACCTGATTCAGGCCTAGTCAAACCCGAGCCAGGCGAGGTAGTCACTCACCCATCACTTCTCACTTACCAATCATGGCGAAGATGTCCGAAGTGTAAACAGAGCCCTCGTTCCGGTGGTCGACGAAGTCCTTCTGGTGAATGACGACCGCCACCGCAAGGCCAAAGTAGGCACCGAACGTGTGCAGAAAGATCGAGCCACCCGGGTCAACGGCCTGGGCAGTAGATGTGCCTTGTGTTTAGTCTCCCTCATCAAGCACCGGTGTGAATAGACACAAAAGAACGCGCTCTTCTTTCGTAATTTAATTTTATAAACATAGTTTCAACGTAAGATAACATGAGCGAGCAACTGCAGCCGCTGCGCTCGATTATAATAGAGTGATTCGAGCACTCTTTTGTATAATGCATGAGCAGTCTTACTGCGGCTTGAAAAGGACGACTTTATATATATATATATATATATATAAAATTCGTCGTATGCACATGTTTTAAGGATATCGTTCCCCGTAATTTAAATGACTCTCGTAACTAAGGAGGTCTAGGAAGCCCATTGAAAGACACCCACCTGAAACACTTGAACGCCGAGGTATTCATTGCTGGCCCCGATGGCTGTCTCCACGAGGGCCATTACGGTGCTCTGAACGACGCTCGTCTTGCCCAAGACCACGCCAAACGATATGAGGAAGGTGACCACCGAGAACTCTGCACCAAGTAGGCTGGAACAATGCACAGGAAAGCGAGACAGCAGCGCTAAAGAGTAACGGAATACATCAGCGGACGTCAGGTGTACGAGAGAATAAGTCTAAAATATTACGAAGAAGAAGCAAGTGGGCAAACAGATATGACTTTTCGCCTATGCCTTGGAAGAACTTGGCTATTTATCGAGTTGTTCCAGAGCGGTAGTCAAGTTCCTTTGAGTCTCGGTTTATTTCTCCCCGTCTCATAGACAATAAGGTAGCGTTAATGCTGCACCACAAATAAGAGTTTTGCTTTTTAAAGACGTGACAGATTGTATCAACGCACGCGCCTCTATATATTTTAGCAGTACTCAAGCATTCCAGAGCACTCCTGTTGCGCTAACGTGGGTGTCTTTCAGCACACAGGCTCAAACAGACAGTATCTCTAGGCAATTCAAGCACTCGATCACCTACGTGTACGCCCATGATTGTTGCACTGTTTTAATTGTTCTGCGGGAGTGCGCCATTTTCAGCGTTCGTGCATATGGCACTTTCTTTACTAGCTTTCCAAAGCGACGACCATGCGCGTGCTGAGCTGTGGAAATCACACACTGGACCGTGTATTTGTAAACATTGCAGCGGCGCACAGCTAAAGAGATTGTATTTTAATCTGCACGGTAAAAGAAATCGCCATTGCCCTTCTCTTTTGATAACCGCAGTTTTTTACCAGAGACTTCCTTGTCACTTTAAGGTTGCCAGTCATCATTGGCGGAGACTATTGCGTGGTGTGTAAATTTAGACAGTTGGACGTTAGTCAGCCCCCTTGGGCGCTTGGCATCACCGCCGTTGGTGAGAAATTGTGCTAGTACGGTATCACTGATAGCCTCGGGTCTTTAACGTGCATAACGCAGAGTAGTGATACACGAGCGCACGTCGGTACGATTCCCAATCAGACTGATACAAAGAGCGGTGGGAATCAAACTTTGGAGGGGACACGCACCTTTCCACGTCGAGGAGCACCTTGGCTTGGCGCACCTGCCATATGCCCCTCATGAGCACCGCCCACTGCAGCACGATGGCGCTGAGCAACAGAGTGTAGCCCACGGCGCCGTAGCCGTAGCGCTTCAGGAACGTCATCAGGTAGCCGAAGCCCACGTACACCATCACGTGCACGTCCTCGAACACTGAAGCACGCCCACAATTCGGGTGCTTACTCCACTGAAGCAGCAAGTAGGTAAGGGCATCTAAGCTAACGCTATGAATTTAACACTAAGCCCACACGCACACAGAGCAAAAAAGGAAAACAATTGATGCTCGTAAAATACACAAACAGGCGCCCACATTCTTCAACACAACTATGATCGTTTCTTGTGTGTAATTGTGTCTGCATATTAATTGCACGGCATTCATAGGGCCATCCCTTAGGGTTATCGTGTACGCGCCTTGGATGTCGCCTCGGCGGTGACGACACCTTGATGACGTCACGGTGTTCGCAACAGTTGGTGTCTGACCATGGGGCTGGAACGGTGACGAGTCCTAAGACGAGAAAGTCTCGAGTCGTCTTTTTATGCGACACGGTGACGTCACAAAGGTGTTATAAACGATATACATTTAGAGTGCCCTTGTGACATACTAGAGAGAAAGGCAGCATTTTTGTGTAAGTCGTTTTATGGTTATTTTATGATTTTGGGTCTGCCGTGTCACCCTACGCGTTTTTGTTTCACCCGATACAGTGTACGACTCTTCATTCCTCAAGCCTTTACTAATTCCACCTTTTTCCTAAAAAACGTGTTGCAAATCAGCACCTTACAACGGTGAAGTGATCCGTCTTTTGTATTTCCCAATCCATTTCGATGCAAGCCAATTTTTAGATGTAACCGCCTGACAACGCCCGTGAAATACACGCCAGCCTCCACATCTCTTCACGCTGTGACGTCACGGGCACCTTGCACTAGATCAGCGTCCATTTGCCAGCGGCAAGTGCGCTCGGTGCTCAGTGTAAACGCAAGTTGTACGGTGTGGAGACAAAGTGTCGAAATAACAAAAATTGGCTCACTAGGGTAGTACTCGTTGAACACTCGGCTCTCCCTGTCCTCCGACAGACGTAAAGATTTCGGCTGCAGCGATGTATCGAATCGAACGCAGACACCGAAGAGGACGACCAACGTTGTCTCCACCAGAACCAGCACGAACGGCACCTTGATGCGTGGATCCATGAAAGGCGGCTCGAACGCGACTGAGCAGCCCTCTCATGTCGTTTCGTTTCGAAAGTAGTTCAGTAAATATTTTATGCCGGGGAAAGACAATTACGCCTTTTCGCGACCGTCCTCTCAACTAAACGATCTTTTCAAACGACAAGGTTCCAGGATACCTTATTACCAACTTAGGTCTCTATTGCCAAGACCACAGTTGCCAAGGATATCAGAAAATAAAAATAAAAATATCAAGAACAATTCAGACATTTTCGAAGACATTAAGACGAGGACGCCGAGGTAAACATGTTAAGTACATATAAAAAAGTACATGAAGTTCCTGAGCCCCGCACCGAATGAGCTCAGGCCGTGTCGAGCTAAATATCGAAGCTTTCCTTTTATGCTCCATCATGTCTTTAAATGAAAACAAACATCGTTATTATAATTGCTTGCGTTCAAGTAAAGTAACCCAGAGGTACGAATAGTTTTGACACACAGCCTTCCATGGAACGCATTTGCTTCCATGAACTCTTCATTTGTTTTTAGGTGGGGAGGCCCGTAATTTATGGCGTAGTTTGATCTGTGATTGGGGCCTTCCATTATTTATACTCGTTCAATAATAAAGCAAAAAAAAACAAAAAAACAATCCATAGATTCAGATTTCAATCAATCGATAAAACATGTGCCCTGGAAAGTCACCCGGGAGAATACTTTAGTAGGGTACGTTGCTGGTGGGCTAGTTGGTTCATCTTAGTTAAACATATAAAATAGCGCAAAAAAGACGAGGACAAGAAGTATACCGGACATGTATACTTCTTGTCCTCGTCTTTTTTGCGCTATTTTATATGTTTAACTAAGGGAGAATAATGCAGTGACCACATTGGAACAGAGGACTAAATGTGACAAGAGTCGAAGGAAGGCTGAGTTTTGTGCTAGAAATAAGGTACTTTCGACGCACCTTCCAGCTCAGCAGTGCAGAGGAAGGGTACCCCAATTCTCTAGTAAAACAATTTAATATATCTTTTTAGATCGAGTCATGATCAGCATACTGAGTGCGACAGCTTGGTAACGCACTACATATTAAACCATTAATCGAGCGAATTCCGCCCAACGAGCGCTGCGAACTGGTATTTTTCCAGTATTATAACTAAACGCACTGCATCGCTGTTTTTTGTTTTTTTTTAAAGGGACCATATAACAATATTGAGTTCGAATGTTACGCACTCCACACAAGAGGGAAAGAGAAAGTAAAACTTTAAAACAGAATATAATATATCCTGGCAGTTTTAAGCAACGTATAGATTCCTGACATTAAAAAGTGTCACACGACAATACAACCGGATAAAAAATCACAAGTTAAAATGTGGAAGCGCTCAAATAAATATAAAAAAAACTTTTTTTTTTTTCATCCGGCATTTTTGTTTGTGCTGGTCAAGGTATACGCTAGCAGCGAACGCAGGTAAAGCGAGTTTAAAAGGTTGCCGCTATACTGCGGGACTGCACACACATATCCTGGGAGAGTGTACAAGAAGAAAGCGAGGGGGGAGGGAACAAGTATGTGTTTTTGAAGAAACGGGGAGACGTGAAATAGCAGGATCAAAGCCGAGATGTGCGACCGCAAGAGACTTGAACTTTGTGTTACACTCTCTCTGGAGCGCTTACTTTGGCAGCACTTATGCGTTTTTTTTACTGCGTGCTCTGTAGAAAAGTAGACGATGGACCTTTCCTTTGAGGCAATATGAGCATTGTGTAGTACTCGGTTGTTAACAATCGCACAACTACTTCCATTTTCATACATACCAACAAGCGTGAATAACATCTCAAGCTCCCATGCGCAGCAGACACCGGTTGTCTTTACAGTTGGTATTTTTGTTAAATCATGAGTGAAAACATTTTTTTTTTTTACAGTTGGTATAAAGGAAAGCACACCACACCGGAAACTCGAGGTACATCTGGAGCTCTAGACTCGCCGAACACAAATCTGAAGCAAAAAGTTCGCGGACCGCCCGATTAGACTTCGGCGTCATCGACACGAGTCCAATCAGCGCGCCCCGTAAACTTTGTGTTTGGCGAGTCTAGGGCCTCCAGGAAGGAAGTGTAGGTGGTATAAAATATAAACTGCTTCAACGTGTCACGCTGTAGACTGCAAACTAACGTTTGTGGTGTTTCAGCGTACGTCTAATGTATGGAGTGACACTAATGACGGTTGTATCAAATATATTGATTTAAAGACAAGTCTGCTTAATTCAAGTTTTTTTTTGTGTGTGTGGTGTCGCTTTCTTCCAGACAGAAGACCGAGCAAGGACCACGCAGATGATGTAGCGTTACTGAATTATTATCTTTTACGCATAATCGAGTGTTCAGTGATCTTCTTTCAGATGTGTATGTCGTGCACTTAGAAAAGCACACCACGATGTCACCGAACGCATCGCAGGATGGACATATTTGATATTCAGCTCGACCCACTGTAAAAGAATTTCCTCATTCTGCCTCAATTTCGGGTTAAAATCGCCACGGTAAACTTCGCTGCCGCTTCGCGATTACCCCAGATCCAGAAAGACCAACTTGGGAGTCGGCGCCGCCTGTGACCGAAAAGTCATCCTGGCCTGCAGTCTGGCACCTCGTTAATTTCTCCGGATTCGGCCTTGAGTGGACTGAGATCACTTCCCAAATGCACCAAGGGGCTCGGCCTATTCGCTGTCCTGCCACCCTTCCGAAGGCGTGCGTTCGGAACGGCCCTGTAACTCGCACCGAGGGGGATTTAGCACGCCGCTACGTGACAGTTGCAGTGCATCATTGCTCGACTAAGTGCTTTGACTTCAAGGAGGGCTCCATAAGGGAAGGGCGGAGTGAAACCGATTACACCATTCGACAGTAACCCACCTGTGGATAACAGATTTGCGAGAGAACACACATGCGTCGTCGCTCCGCTAACCCTGGAAAACTTCCGGTCTGGGTATCAAATACTTAAAGTTGGTCAGTATACGCGAGATTAGATATACGCACCCCCTATGAGAAACGGTTGCTCATTACGTTGGCAGAATTATTTCTACCCCCCCCCCCCCAAAAAAAAAAAAAAAAAAAAAAACGTGGTGTAAAAAAAAAAATGCTGGAGGGCTATTTGGCAGACGCCGCCAATGCGTTCTCGTCGTAAGCGATCACGAGAGGGCACAAAAGCGGTCACCTCGGACAGAAAAGGCTACATGATATCCACCAAGCAGCCTTGATTTTAATCGCTAATAGGAACGAAGCGCCCAACCAGGGGGCGCTTCTAAATTGCGATGGTAGCGCCACCGCGATACAAAACAAAGTCGTGTCGCGTCGGTCGCGTCGCATTGGCATCGAAGGTGTTTAAAGCGTACGGTAGTGATATAGAAAAAAAAAAGATAGAAAGTGTGCGAGACTTATTTCACATTGTGAGTAAAACAAAAACGATAGACAAGCTTTAATAGCATGCATCTTTCGTCGAGAAAGCGGTTGATTGCCCCACTAACGAGTCGGTCCGCCTCGCAAGTGCGGCCGCACGACGTCTACGAGATCTCTTCACAGTTGAGCGATGCTTGTTCAAATTTTGCGCTGAAATAACGTTGTGCCTTCTCCTCTTAAAAGAAAGACTACTTACCAAAATGAACCACTGTTCTCGTCCGTCCTGATAGAGCACGTCGGGATTATCTTTTTCGGTTGCTGAACCAACGGCACGTTCTCGGGCTACAGGCTACGAGTGGGATAGCTTTTCGGACTCGTCCACGTCAAAGAAATGTTAACGTGTCGGGGATCGTGCGGGAATAGGCTGATAATTCCGGGAAGAGATAAGACCCCCGCGTACAGTTGCGAGTTCAGGTTCTCGCTGGGCTGGAGTCGCGGACCGGTGCGAGCATTGTGCCGAGGATTTTCTTAATTGCATTAGTATTGCTGAACACGCTTCCTGCACCAGTCTGCTTCAACAGTAGAAAACTAAAACGCCAGGGCACGACCTGAACAAAGACCTCGTGGATTTATTGACAGGTATCTTGGTCCCACTTCACCGAGACAGTAGGTTGCGGTTGTTGGGACCTGCTCCCGCTGATTAATTGAACTACTTTTTCTGCGAGTTTGAACAATAATGTGCCGTGAAATTCTCACGGAAAGAGGGGCGAAACAGTTGAAAACGAAAAGAGGCTAGCCTAGGTTACATCTCATGCATAAATGTCTCCTATGCAGATGACTGCACATAATTTTAGTCGAAATTTCGTGACAATGTTCAGTTGAATGCACAGTTATAAAAACTTAATTTATCTTTCAGGTTCAAGATATCCAAACCACATGCAAGATTTTCAAATATTGGGTGGGGGCTTGATTCATACTCTCCTGTGTGGGATATTTTAGGAAGAAAATGTTGTTTACCAAAGAAAACACCAGTGACACATGTTGTGTTTCCATTATTAGAACCCTTTTTATTTTCTGGAAACATAGTCCATGCTTGTCAGTGTTTAATTGCTGCTTCCCTGAATAAAGTTTGTTTCGCATTATTTCCTGGACACACAAATTAATATTATAAAAAAATAGGTTGCTGATATGTTTTCAAGAGTTTCCAGGAATGTACTATAGCATAATGCAACGCTTTCGGGAATGTCTTCTTGACAGTGAAACACACTTTTATTGACAGTTTTATCCCAACCACGAGTAGGTAAACATACACAACCTTATGACAATATAAAAATTCTTCCCGTGCTCTTAGCAAGGTGACATTGGCGCAGACTCGAAGCATTCCCGGCAGGACACTTGCAGATGTTGTACACATCTCGAGGAGCAAGGCCTAGCTGTCAAAGAATTTGTAGGACCAAGACCCCTGACTACTGCAGGGATCTTGCACGGCAGATCAGGTGCTCATGATATTCTAAATCTCACGAAAGATGTCTCCCAGTGCGTGAAAAAGCAGTCAACACCTAGACGTATCTGTATCTTTAGCCAGGTTATACTGAAACTTGGGGTACAGACAAAACCAAAATATGTAACTCGAAGACAGAAGTAGGTTACAAAATAACTAACGATACTTGTAACTGGTTTAGAACCGGGCACATCTAGAGAATGCAAAATAGACGAGGAAAGGTCACCTGTATATTCGAGCAAAGGAGTGAAAATTAATTTAAATACACTACGCATCTTTCACAGGTAATTACACGGGTTACGTTCCCTGCAATTAGTATCCATTAAATTAAAGTCACCTCGGCTGTCACCTCGCCTAGTAACTTGTCGCATGATGAGCCTCAACGTCGTACTTGTAGGTGTTCACGAAGTGCACGCTACAGATCCTCGCCGACGTTGGCGGGATCTAACTGAACCGCAACCACTGAAAAATTAGTCAACAATATAAAATCTCTGGCGCGATCAGCGGAAAATCGACACGAAATAGTAAAAATATTATAGTCCCAGACGAGCAATGGCGTAGCCAGGCTTTTTCTTTTTTTCGGAAAAGGGGGGGGACTGGCTGAGATGTGTATTCCTTGTGTGTGTGTGTGTTTGTGTGTGGGAGGGGGAATCCATGTGTATATTATAGGGTCGTACATGATGGAGATAAAAAGCTCGAAAAACGGGGACAGCGATTAAGGAACACACATGGCAGGACAAAGCTGTGTTCCCAACCCCCATAAGCTCCGTCCCTAGGTACTACACTGCTAACAAAGTAAGAACGGCAGGGCGTCTCTTCTGAACGGTCGACCTCCAGCAAGTCTTCATTGCCCTTCGCTGCGATTTGGCTGCATGCGTACCCCCGAGGCTCGCGAGATAGGAGCCCTATCGGAGGTTGGAAGCTAATGCTGGAGGAACTGAAGCTCCTCCCTGCCGTCCTCCTCCTGCCGGTGATTATAGTTGAAATATTCATGCCAAAGGGATTCAACATCGAGATCGAGGCCCCGTCAAAAAAAAACAAAAAACAACAAAGGAAAGGTACGGACGCGCACGTAAATCAAGTATTTCGTCACGTAGGCATTGCCAACTGACTTTCCCGCGTTCGGTATTTATGCTGTTTTAGAGCGCAGCTCTCAGGCGCCCGTTTCCGCGTATAGCGACATCGCCGCCGCGGTCGCCGTCGGCGTTAACGCCCTCCTAAATTTAGCGAGGAAATTGACGTCACGTGACCTCAACACCAATTCAGTTTCCCCGCAAAATTTAGCGGGGAAAATGACGTCACATGACTTTGTGTGACGTCACCCATGAACAAATACAGCGGGAGGAGGAGGAGGGAAGAGGAGGAAACGAGGCGAGGAGGAGGAAAGGAGGGGAGGAGGAGGGGAATACCCTCCCCTCCTCCTCCTCAAGAGCTGCGCTCTAGTTCCGCATTACAGAGATTTGTAAACGTCTTTCATTTTTAGAGCGTAGCTTTTAGGCGCCCGTTTCCGGCTTAAGCGGCGTCGCCGTCGGCATAACCGCGCGGTGCATTATGGGAAACGTCCCATAATGCACCACGCCGAAACGTCCCGTGACGACGCGCGTGAAAGGAGGAGGAGGGGAATACCCTCCCCTCCTCCTTTTCAAGAGCTGCGCTCTAAATCGGCGTTACAGAAAGTTACAAACGTCTTTAAGTTTTTTTGTTTTTTTTTGTTCTGAAACCAATTTTATTTTGTTTTTCCGGCATACTTAGCAAAACTGAGCCTTCAACGAACAAGAAACTTACTTTTGTCGGAGCACTGCCGTGTTCCAGGCTTGGCGCCGTTTGAGTTTCGTACAGCTTTTCAGGGAAGCGGTAGAATTTCAAGGACCAACTACAACAATATCGGAGGTTGTTACTGCCATCAACAACGAAAGATTTACGCTAGCCGGGCTTTTATATCTTCTCTATCGCAATTAATATTATTGACTAGCGTAGCCAACCGCCTATGGCGGCGAAGCGGGGAGAAAAGCAACGCGAGCAGCTCGAGTTGGGGCGTCCCGCCAGGGGCTGGAATGGCGCTGTATTCAGCGGCAAACCTTGAGCGCTTCAGTCCTATAAGGCGTTAACTGGCAGACGGTCACAAGAGGTTCCAACCCAGCCGAGTATACTCAAATGCAAATGAGTGAACCAGCCTTTAAGTTGGCCGACGCGAAGGCCGCACTAATCGTTGCCGCACGTTCGATTGAGGAGGGGGGTTGAGGAGGGGGGGTTGACAGGACGTGTAGCAAGCAGCCTTAGCTCGAATATATCAGTACGGACGATATTTAACTGCCGCCACCATTACTTCATCATCCGCTCTTGCGTCACCACCCGTAAGTTCGGAACTCGACGCCTAGTCTAGATGATTCTCAGTCGTTACGATGAGGCAGAGCGCGGATCCATTAACCAAACCTACAAATCCACATCGGCTGACGAATTCAAGACAACGCTGGAGGTGAACTGTGAGGACAACGTGAAAACACCCCGGGCACTGTCCAATACCAGGGCTCCAGCCGCAACAACCTAGGCTGGACGTCCGTGTTGAGGAACTCGAAGGATACGAATATACCGCCAACGTTCAAACTCCGCAGGACCCGTGGCTCCAGTATCTCATTTGTTAACATACCTACTGTCGCACGTCTACTATAACTCACGCGTCATCGCTAATAGCGAGCGGTTCCGTACGGAAAACGCACGATAAGCCACAGCATGTCTGGGTGCCTTCCAAGGCGCCAAGGAAAGCCTTTTCATCGTCGAGACAGCCGACAGACTACATGAAGGCGGGCCTTGTGTTTCCGGTGTGGACCCAAAATATTATGTGGTTGCTCGTGCACCTTCAAGATCAGAGTCATGACCACCGCCCACGAAGGGGAAATTATGTAAACGTGAATAAAAACAAAGAAGCCTCGGGTGACACGTAACAATATTCTGCGCCTGGTTCACGAAGGGTCAGAACAATCCTGGACACCGCACAAAAGAAATCGTTTATGCTCAGAGTTCTACAGGGCTACACAGTGTAAGGAGAAACCCAGATAGCGAAAATTCTCTGACGAGAGGAACCTCGCGCTGTGCCAAACGACCAGCAGAAAGGGCCCTGCGTGCCATTTGTTTGTGACGTGAAAACTGTATGTGGTGCCGCGTGTTGCATGTACACCAGTCTTGGGTATATCGCGATACTCTAACTAGTTACTGTCTTTTGGAACTTTTAACTGTAACTCGGCACATTTTTTTAAAGTAACCCTAACGATAATTTTTTTTTAAGTAACTAAAAATGAAGGACGTTTACAAATCCATGTAATGCGAAATTAGAGCGGGAGGGGAGGGTATGCCCCTCCTCTTCCTCCCCTCCTCCTCACCCGTACCCTCCCCTCCTCCTCCTGCGTATCCTCCCATTCTCATCCTCCGCTCGCTTCCCTCGTCCCAGTTTCCCCGTTGAATTTAGCTGAAAAATTGACGCCACGTGACCTCAACACCAATTAAGCTTCCCCGCTAAATTTAGCGGGGAAAACGACGTTACATGACTTGATATCACGTCACCTATGAACAAATTCAGTTTCTCCATTAGATTTAGTGGAAAAATTGACGTCACGTGACACCAACAGCACGTGACATCGATTCCTCGCTAAATTTAGCGGGGAATTGAATTGCTGTTGAGTTCATGTGACGTCAATTCGCCGCTATATTTAACGGGGAATTGAATTGGTGTTGAGATCACGTGACGTCAATTTTCCCGTTAAATTTAGCGCGGTTACGCCGACGCCGCGAAACACGCAAACGGGCGCCTAAGAGCAGCACTCTAAAAGTATCTCCAAAGGTACAGATACTTTTAGCGAAAAAATGACCCTGTTTTGTGAACTACAGCGGGTTGGACCATGTGCGGAGGTTGGGTCCCAGATTAGACGCGTCAAAATAAAACAAGAACTCAGAACTTACTTTGTCAGAGCAAAGTGCCGGCGCAGATGGCAGACGTTTTTCTACTTCTGTTTTGTTTTTTTTTTCTTCATCGCCCGGAAAAGCGCATTTAGCATTTGCCTTATTTCAACCTCTTTGTGCGTGGCTCTCTCGCCCGGCCTCATCGAAGACCCCGCCTCTTCAGCCAAACGACAGAGCCACCTCGCGGAAACGCGCGACGCGTAGACACCGAACGGTGAACTGTTTAACGGCGAACGAGAGTTTCGACTTCAATTTCTGGATACTACCGCTAGGCATGCAGACGGAACGATGAAAGGCTGAATCCTCGAGAGCGCTCTCAATTCTCAACGAGTTTCGCACCATTAAAACTGTATTTTGTACGTCTGAATACTGCACCGCCGTCCAGCGCACCCGTTGCGCCCCTTTAGCAAGGATGTGTTCAGCATCAAAAGGAGAAAGTTAAGTTGAAAAGCAGTTGCTGCTGCGTTACAACACAAACTAAATAATGTAATATTTAGTCCATCTTGTATCGAAGTAGGAAAAAGCGCTTTGATTACCGTCGTGCGACGGTAATATATCTCAATAAGTGAAATGAGTTTCTGAGTTTCAAATATAAATCGTAGTCATCGTGTGCTGTCGTCAATGTCCTCATAATTAAATCTGTAACTAATTACTTTTTAAAAGTAACGTACCCAAGACTGACGTACAAGCGCAAACCATGTTAATATCTTAGAATGTTTCCTTTTATAGGAAAGTAACATTTTGTGTATGTCACCCACCATTTTTTTTGTATACTGTTAAGCAACCTCTTTAATGGCCTCACAGTATGGAAAAAAATAAAGTGAACATTCCAACGCTCTTTCACAGTCTCATCGACTGTCAGGTATGCCACCGAGCCGCGAATAATCGCCCAATACTGCAACGAAGCCGGACGTGACAAATAGCAGACAGGGAGGTTTAAGTCGCCCTTGAGACGACAGTTTTTCAATTGCCCGTTCCCATTTACCAGGTAAAAGGGCGAGACAAAACCCCGGAAGCTGCGGAGCTTCCCGAAATAGCGGCGGCGGTTTGCTTTACTCTGCGGCTGCTACTGGCCTGGTCGATACTCTCCCAAACCCCTCCTGGAACGATGCGCGGGAGCTCGCCACACCGACAGCTTCCCTCTGGCGACGTGACCTTTGGTCGAGGTGACCGATTGGTCACAATAATTTCAACGGCACACACCCTCTTGCCTGGGTTGACGTGAATGTGACATCAATTATACGAAACGCATTACAAGCAACGCGTTACTTCTATCTAGTTACCTTTCTTTCTGTAACGAAGTAACGACTTGGTTGCTTTTCGAGAACGAACGAGTAACGGAATTTCGTTACTTGTGGAGAGGAACGCGCACAGCACAAGTTAACCTTTTTGGTTTACCCCACAGCTCCCGCCTGCAAATTTCAAAGCGTGCGAAAAAAAAAAAAAAGTTTACGAATGCGTTAGGAAGGTATTTACCATTAACGACATACGATATTGGAAGGCGGCTACTGCCCCAGGAAAACGACACATCCAGAATGACGTGAAAATCGCTCATTACTTTTGAGCTGTCCCTTTTGAATCTCAGTAACGCGTAACCAACTAAGATACTTTCTGAACGAGTAACGAGGAACGATATTGAGCCATTTTTCACCCGTTTCGTTTGACCGAACGTTGGTCTCATGCCGACACTAAGAAACTAGAAATAGTTGAATGGCAGCTCCGCTCAATCGGAAATGTTTTTGGGTTGAAATGTGATTAAGGATTGTACACAATTCGTATCCCGAAATCAAAGTTTATACTCGGGTAATCGTGTTCTTTCTATAAAGTCTCTAGACGAAATCGAAACCCGGCGACAATGATTCTGCGCTCTTCTTCACAAAACCCGCAAGGAGCAAAAAAAAAAAAAAAAAAAGTCAAATTACAAAAACAAAAACAAAAAAAAAACGTGGTCAAAACAGTACAGCTCTTGACGTCACTAATGCAAAGAGGCGGAAATTGACTCAAACGCTGGTCCGTAAAATAAAACAAATAAATCGAAACAACCTTTACGTGCCACGAGCCTACCCTCCGGAATGGACTAACCCACGGAAAGTGTCACGAACGCCGCGAGTTTGGTAAGGCACCTGCTGTACAAAGCGACACTAGCACCACCCTCCGCATCTGGTTGGACACAGGCATTTGGTTAATTTTGTCCCAAAAATAGGCGGGCAGCTGACTGCTTTTTTTTTTTCTTCAGCACCTTCCAACCTTTCAGCTAAACGAGCACGTGGCAGATTATTAATGCGTCAAGCCGTGTTTTGATATCCGCTTATCAGATAAAGGCGGATGCTCGAAAACACGCCGCCAAAACAATGATATAACGACACTTACATAAAAATCGACCCCAACATGTTGCCCCAACAAAGATACCTCCTCCGCACGCGCAACTCCAGAGCGTTAAAAAAAAATATATATATATAAACTGGGTCAAAGCTTTTTTTTATTATTATTTTTTTTTTGGATAGTCGGATGCAAGCGGTGTTGTAGGCCTTACCGAAAGTAACGAAACAGGTTACTCGTAAATAAAAGGAATGCGCTACGGACCTAGGTTACCTGAAAATAAAAAGAATCCGCTACCGTTGCTGATAGAAAGTAACGCACGTTACTATTTATTTATGAATGAAGACGTTTTCCTGTTTTGACGTGGTTAGAGGTATGCACAAGGCCCACATTTCAAGAAATAATTTTAAGGGTATCTGGGATGAGTGCAAAAAATCGTGACTTGGCGCCTAGAAACACACACACACACACAAATTGAAGCGTAATGTTTTATGTTTTGGAAAGATGTAACTAGCAATGTAACTTCGTTTCCCGCTATTTGAAATAAGAAACCTAAGTACGTGATACGTATCTCATTTGAAGAAAAAAAAGTAACGTAAAGGTCACAACGTTACAGAAAGAAAAAAAAAAAGCGTTGTCGGTAACGCGTCACCATCGGAACTGGATGAAAGCTCGGAGTGCGCCAGAAGCTGCTCTTACAGCCCCACTACCACTGCCGAAGCTGTTCCTCCGCGATGCGCAAAGAGTCCGCTACCGAGATGCGGCAATGGAAACGTCGCGCTGACGTCACGTTAGTCGTCATGGATACTGCCTTTCCTCGTTTGCCCGCGGAGCATTAGACGCAGTGGCTGGTACACGGTGTTTCGGAGCATTCTTATCTTGCATCCGACCATAGTACAGAGCGCGACACTGTTAGCGCGAACAAGCGATCGCCGGTTTTTCCAGTTTTTTCTCTTTGAAACCAAGGGATGTCATCCAGGTTATTATTGCTACGGAAAGAGCTCATTTAGTTCTATAATGCAAGCGATAAAATTTCGTGCTCGCTAATACTGTTTAGAAGTAAAATGCTAAAATGCGCCGATGTCGTGTTCGCGCTAACAGTGTCGCGATGTGTACGTTCTAACCTCGCTAAATTCTGCCGCCGGCACTGGCGAGGGGTGAGGCATTCTGAAGGGCCTTAATTGTTAGGCGAAAACCAGGCAGATTTTTTCAGCGGCCACTAATCACCTAGGGGCGCGAGTGGGGCTCCACTTCAGGTGGAAGTCTTTTTTTTTTTTGTTTTTGCACACGAATTTACATGGGAATTGCTCCAAGATAATTCTATCTAATCTGTTTTGTTAAGAACGGAATGTCGTACAATTCTTGCACTTTAGTCTTCATAGGTGGTGGCATCAAATCAAGCTCTAAGAAAAGCGCCAACCCACTTTATATGCACCAGGGTCTGGTGTCAAATCAAGCGGAGGTTACCAAATTTTCTAGAGGAACTCGAGTGCCGTAACGCGGTCATAGCTTGTTGCTGCAGTAAAACTGCCTAATGAGCTTTAAGACATCTTGCGAGCCTTAATAATTATAGACGAATTTCCTTCGCTCTAGAGAAATCGTTTGTGGCGGTGAGCAAAAAGAGGAAGCGTCATTCTGTTGCGGGAGCACTTGATGAGATCTTTAAAACGCAGTGTTACCGTAACTTGACAGCGCTGTAAAAACTTGTTCGTTTTATTTTAATCTGCACTTACTAGTCTTTAGATGTTGCAGCCATCTTAAATATGACGAGTGCGTGGCTCCTACGCCACGCTCTGGTGGCGCTGGAGTCGATCCGGGGCACAGAAGTTTCAGCCCACGCGAAAATGCGGGTTTGTCCATAAACAGCGCGTTGGCGTAGAGGTAAGGAAAATATTTCTATGGCCGCTAATCGAATACGGGGTCGACAAAAACACCTATTGCCATGGTTTAGCCAAGTATACAGACGCGATTATACTCCCAGCGACATCCTGCTGAGCACCCCGCTGGATTTGCGCAAGAACCAGCCATTTGCTGTCGTGGTTTCAGCACATCGGGAACTTCGCCAAAAGAGTTAAAGATTTCGAAAGAGCACATCTTACCTGACATTACTAAAGCTTCCTCGAAGCGTCATAGTAAACATCCTTATAAAGAGGCCTCCTGCCGCCGTAAAAAGCAGACATACATACCAGTTTCAATGCACCATGCCAGCAGTTGAAGACAATTTGGCGGCCAATATGACCCAATTCACATACCAAAGAACACATTATATGAGACATCGGTGTGACTGACGCAAGGACTCGGTTTTAATTACAAAAAAGGCAGTGACTGTAAAGTCAATCGACAAAGATGAAAAGGGGCAAGAATTGGCCCCTTAAGACGACCAATGAGGTGGGATCGATGATTGGTGCCGTGAATATGTGGAGTACACGTTGGTCGCTTGAGCTTTCCCTAGAAGGCGCCGCTTAGAAGGCCAACTTCTTCATGAGCAGGTAGACGTGGTTGTCCACCTCGAAGCCGTGCAGGTTGTTGGGGTCTCCCTGCAGGCGCATCAGCAGGCCTCCAAAGGACACGTACGCCGCCCTGCAATCGAGAAACGAAACGGGACATGATTCGTGTGCACCGACCGACCACATAAATGACAGTGGCGAGTGGCAACACGACAAAACCACACACCGCTAAAAAACACTTTATTCCGACGGAGATTTTCCCAAGAGAAACGGAGTAACGTCAACTTCAGTTCTCACTCAAACGAGGGGTCGGTATGAAACGGCATTTTATCAGAACACAAAACACAACGAATGTCTTCGTTCGCTACGTCTGCGCTGCGGTGCGCGCGAAATACATGATGCTCTAAGCCGGCAACCAGAGATCGACCCTGCCATGAAATGTCAGATAAGCCAAATGTACGGAAACTGCGGCGTAGTAATATGAGTTACAGCGCGGGTCCACTTAACATGACAAACGCGAAGTAGAAAAAGAAAAAAATAATGTGGCGAAGCGATCATCGTTTGGCGATAGGAGGAGCCACCGTATCGGCAATACAGCTAGTGGTTGTAGTACGGAGCACACAACCAGCTAACCACACTGCCACACGGGGACAACTCGACGACTCCAAGATGCCCGGACACTTCCGACGACTCCAAGGGGAAAACCATGCAAGCCTACTTACCCAGTTTTCTCCGCAAGAACCGAGCAGGACTAAGGAGGCAAGGTAACACTCCCATGTAACATACGAGATGCGATCAGAAAGTCCCTAGACCGGTTTTGTAGCGCGAAAAAAGAGGGCAGCACGGGGATGCACGCGCAACCGTCGAAGGAAGGGACCTTCATGCGACATTGTGCCACAGGGCGTTGTTCTGTGAGCAGTTGGGGCTGCTCTACGCGAGTATGAGCACATCGACGAGTTCACCATTGACTGCAACCAGAGCGAAGAGCGAACATTAATTCTGCGACAAACTCGGCAAATTCGGAACAGAGACATTGAAATTAATCGGCAGACTTCTGGCGAAGAAAGTCATGAGTCGTGCGGGGTGCTTTGGGTGGTGCTTGTTTTTCAGGATTGGCACAACGTTACTCGAAGACGAAGAGACGCCGGGGAAAGTCAGCCCACCTCTCTTTGTGTTCCAGTGATGTTCTGCCGTTCATGAAGTGCGAGTGCCACTCAAAACACCTTGCACGACTCATTGCTTTTTCGAAATCGTCGATTTTCTCATTCACGTGGTCCCAAAAACTCATGAAGCGCAGCTTCAATTGTTCATAGAACGACGGCCTTTGGCACAATTAACGTCCCTAGATAACGCTATGCGAGGTACCGACAAGTCCTCCTCCCACCGCTCCTGTCGTCTGCTAGCGCGCGGTGCGCCATGTTCTTCCTAACTCGACCAGAATGGCTGTGTTCGAAATCTTCAGAGTTACTCCGGTGCCTCATGTCACGCGACAATCCAGATAGAACAATGATGGACGCGGGTAGGTTTTCGAAAGCCAAGGTACCAAACCGGTACTCGAGAGCGAAGTCGAGTCAAATCCGCCATGCTCTTCCAAATCGGAAACGGAACGAGAGCGCGTAAACAAGTTCAATCGCTGTCACTAGTTAGCAAAGCGTTGATCGAGGGGCTTTAGGCATAATGGCAGATGAAGGTCCCCGCCTTCGACAGTCGCAAGCGCATCACCGTGCTGCCCTCTCGTTTCCCGCTTCGAAACTAGTCTCGAAACTTCCGGGTTGCATTTCGTAAGTGTGTCTCACTTTCCACGAGGAAGCGATAAAACACTGTTTCGCGTTGTAGATGTTATGGTCCCTGACTGACATCTTTATGGAACAAATCGTTCCCAATCTTGCAGTGCTTGAAGGGAAACCCTCGAGCTTTAAAGGAGTTTAAACTGTTAGTGAAACGCAGGCGTGCCACTTTCCGCTTTCTAAGTGTGTGCAAGATAGGTTGACGATTGAGAGCTGTCCTAAAAGTGCAAGGAATTCACGGTTTCATGGCCGATAAGATTTCACCGATGAAATACTGGAAACTCCTAGCATCTCTTTCGGCATAACTTCGCGGTGGAAACAAACACCCTTATTCGGTAGGTCATATGCAACACTTATACCCACAGATGCAGCTTTATAAAGTCATTAATTACATCTTAAATGGTCGGTGCCAAAAGACGAATAACAAAACTAATTAAGCTTTTCAAATAATTGCAATAAATATTAACTAGGACCTAAACATCTAGATATAAACACTTAATTAGATGCGCCACCTATAAAATAATAGACAAATCCCCCCCCCCCTCCAAAAAAAAAAAAAAAAAAAAACTGGTCAAAACGGAGCCGATATTGCGCGCGGCTTACGACCGGAGATTAAAAAGATCTAAAAAAAAAATGCGGCGTTTGTAAACAGAGCTTAGGGAACAATTCGAACAGAGGGGAAAGCGTTCGGCGACTGGTGGACACCATTTGTCCTGGGGCACAAAGCTGGCAAAAGCGTCCCCAATTCGTTCCTTTCCGCTCGCAAAAGCACGTCCACGCACGGGATTACACTTGCGCGCGGGAACTCGCTTCCCTAATTCTACCGAACATAAACCGCAGTCCCGCGCAACGACATAAAAGCGAGAGCGCAGAAGGGTCCTGCGACGCAAAGCCGGACAACTGACAGCGAGCCTTCCTTCGATCGGCCGCGCGGTCGGTCGACTCCGGGACCCCCGCAGCGATTCCCACAAACAGGATTATACGGCGCATACACCTTCTCCGATACAGCGCGAAGCTCGAGTGACGACCTCGTGAAGGTCAAAGCCGGCGAGCATGACTGATGCAGGTGTAGTCCACTTCACCTGCGATGGACGGCAGCGAACGCTTACAGCCCAGCCAATCCATTGCTGCGAACGTAGCACGTGACTCCTGTCACGTGACCAGACTTGTACGTCACGCGTTACCCATATATGGTTACGTTTTATCGGCAACCGAGTATAACGACCTAGTCAATTTTTAAGAGTAGGAACGAGTAACGTATTTTCGGCACTTTTTGATGAAGTAACGATATTTCGTTGCTCTATTTCAGTAACGTGTACACTGTCTGCGTGTGGGCATTGGAGTAAAAAGAACTATAAGCGTACCCTAGCCCCGAGGCTCCTGTTTTGAATAACGACATGGACCTATCTCTCTCGTTACACCACGTTTTGGAACCCCACGAATGTTCTCGTAAACAAAACAAAAACACAAAAAGGAAGCGATGCACGACAACAGGTTCCCGAGAGAAGAGAACAGATACCGAGCGTCGTCGTGCTCCTTTCGTATGTTTACCGACCTTCCCGTATAAAATGGGTACGGGCCTTCCGGAGTTCGATGGTGGCTCAGTCGTGCGAACATTTCGGGCCACGCACGCAGACGAGGCTGCAATCGCGTAAACTATAGCGCGGCTCAGCAGGCGATTCCAAACAATAAAAAATAATGGGAAGATTTCTTTTTTCCGCATTCAATCTTAAGCAGATGCAGGCGAGTCGGTAGAGAACCAGCCAACACCGAATCATCCGAAACAGTTCTTCGGATGTTTCGACCGGAAACGAATATCGCGAAAACTTCCCGGAACTCAAACGCAAGCATATACGCGCAAGTCGGGAGAAAACGACGTCGACGAACCACACGCAGCCGTCCCTAATCTCGGTGTTATTTAGTAAAGATTAAAGCGGGTCACCAGTACCAATACAACGACTATAAAGTTGAACATGCGGACACCAATTCGAAAGCAGCATGTTCCAAAGACACTTATCACGGAGACGAGCAATGGCAAGGCGACACCGTATAAGCGAAGGAGCGGGAAGAAGGAGCGTTTCGGCTACCAACCGTGGCAGGAACGGAAGAGGTCAAGTGTCACAAGCCCCAGGTACTCATCACCTGTCATGGCGGCGACCGGATGAGCTGTCCACGAGCACCGGAGTGCGGTTACGTCGGCGGCGGACGGCAGCGGTGGGCGGGCGGCCTGCTAGCACTAGCGTCTATAAACGAGAACGGGCAGGCGAGCACGGTCGAGTGGGGGCCCCCGAGTTATTTACTGCGCTTTCCTATACAAGCGACGGGAGCCGCAGCGCACACACACGAACGCGAGCGAAACAGCTGTGAGCGGGCGCAGCTGCGGGCAGCGCGATGCAGCCCCGCCGAGGTTTTTCACGGTCGCTTTTCATTCACGCGCCGAAGATTCTTCCCTCGTTTTGTTTTTTTTTTTTTTTTCTTCTCCGCTTCCGCCGCAGACCGACGAGTAAGTAAAAGCGCACTGACGAACGAGCGCAAATGACAAACCCACCTGAGCGCAACTTCATAACGCCCTTTCCGACACCCGTGAAATTGTTCTCCAATTTTACACAAACCAGCCCATACGTTTCAACGCTTCACTATCGCCACTGGCACCAGTCTATCCGTTCTCTGTGCCAGCACCTCAGGCCGACATGTTTTGAGAACGGCATTCCACACAAAGCGTTTATTTAAGCTATAGCCAGAGAAAATGGCACGGCGTTCATGGTTCCTCTTCGGCAGCTACAACGTGCTATAACTTCGGCTGAGTTCACGCACGGGCTCCACTCAATCCCGTCTTCACCGGCAGCCGTTCTAAACCCCCCACGTCGCAGCGCAACCCTACAACCGGGGTCACACCGCGAATACAGACAGTGTGCACACACTGCCTGGGGCGTATTTCTTCCCTATATACGAAGGACCTAACACATGGGTCATACAAACAACTGCCTGCAGACAGTTTCGAAGCACAAGACTGTATGAAGCAAACAGTATATGCTTTGAGCATGATGAGTCATGCTCGCAGATAATTCCGTCCCCGCATCTGCAGTGGACACCGTGTCTCTTGTATGACGTACGAGCAGCTAGTGGGACTAAGGGCTTAGCATATAGCGACGCCCGATCAAGAGCCTCTTCTCGTGGGCAATGGGAAGTCCACGATGGAACAACTCGCTGGTGGGCTTATCGCGAGGAGAGAATAAAATGTTTTTTCCGCCCGACTGCAGTCGACTGCTGAACCGCTGAACGGACCTGTTGTTATCAGCCCGCCACAGTCGACTGCGCTTCAGATCCGCGTGTTCGCGCACTGCTACCACCGCTGTTGTCGAGAGCCTCGGCGACAAGGAACAAAAGGCTTCTTTCTTTTCTTTTTCTTCTTCTCTGGGCTGAGCCCGCAACGAATGCAGCATCCACGTCGCCGCGATTACGAAGTGCCATTGCAGCAGCGTACGCCTAAAACTGACCTGTTGACCAGACAACAGCTATCTGAGGCGACGAGGAGAGTGATGTGCTAAGACCCACACGCGTCCACGTCAATACGCTCGTTTACACCACGGGACGGACACGGAGGTAGATTCGATTTTTTTGTTTCTGGAACATGTTACTGCGCTAAAATAACACAATACAAAACAAAAAAGGTCGAGGCAAACATTTTGAGTTATAAATGTTAAAAACGTGCCCAAAACGTCCGATTTCATTTAGAGTTAAAACCTACATTTAAAAAGTGGGCCCAATTCGACATGCAACCTCTATACTTTCCGCTGTGACACCTAATCTCACGCATCATATAAGCTTGTTTCTTCAGAAGCGGTCATGGCAAAGATGGTAGTTTCGGCATCCTATCTCAGAGAGCGAGACCATGCCACGTCTGGCTGCCACTCGCTTCGCACAGTAAAACCTCGGTCGCACCGTCGCGTAATCCTCAAAGTACATCGCAAAAAGCTAAATTCCTTCATTATAAGTTATTAAAGCCGACGCAACGATACGTCAATTAAAATAGGCACATGCCAGAGTTCACTACTCAGACACTGACGGGGAGTTAACTGACACCTGTTGAACACACGTGCGCCGAACTAAGCTAAGGAAGTATTTTCCTCTGCTCCGCTCGTAGAGCGTTCTCTAACGAACTCGATACGTGTCCCTCGCACCGGTTACGTTCGAATCTCCACCCAGCCACCTGTTGAACTATACGCGCACACACAAAAAAAAAGAAAAAGAAAAAAAAAGCGAAGTTTAAGCATGAGGGGGAAATGTTTTCATCTGATTCAGATGGCCGGATGCGAGAAAGCCGCAATTCTCCAATTAAACGAGCGCTGCGCGAACAAAACGTAAAGAAAACGACAATAGCAAAAAGGACACGATACCCATGACTGCGAGACGTGGAATTTACAGGAAGCGGTCGAGAGAGGTAAAGCGCTTCACCGCCAAATGCACAAAAAGAAAAACAAAATTAAATATAGCCGGGGCAGAAGTCCCGGGAAGACGCATTTCATTACCCCGAGGGAAAATACGTGGAGCAAATAATAGTCACGGAAGAGCTGGGCTTTGAAACGAGGACGCTATCCATACGATTGTGAAGATTACAGAGCTCTCAGGACGATAGAACACTAAACACTGCGATGCCGATTTCAGAATATCTGGGAGTAAACATTTTTTTGTTTTTGCTAGTTCCGAGGTTTATTCACGTATTCTTTGGAGATATTTCTATCGACCAAAATAAGTCCTGCATTTTTTCCACCTCGCCAGAGTCGACCGCCCTTGGCGCTTATTTCTCGTCATTCTTCAGCGCTCGGCAGGTTTGCGTGGAGTGAGAACGCCAGAAGGCAATTGTGACTGCACAGCCCATTCGTAAGACTGCTTGGGTGGCACAGTTCTCCGAGCACAATCAGTGACTCCAAAGAGCAACGACTAAATTGATCTCAGAAAGAGACTTCAGAACCTGTCTTACGCGTCACTCACCTTAAATTCAAGCACGTCAGGACTCGCATGTCGGTTCCAGCGGACAAAGGTACAATAAAAGTTGTTTGACACCGTGGTTTCGTTTCTTGGAAGACGGAAGTACTATCGCGTTCAATTTAAGCTGAAATAATCATTCACTCTTCTTTAACGTACCTGCCAATTTTTTTTTTTTTTTTTTTTTTCTTTTAAGGGTTTTGGTTAGAACTAAGAATGAAATGCGAAGCTGCGGTATATACTTCGGACTTTGACTAATTGAGAGACAGCAAAGCTTGGGGGGCCGCAGACGCAGAAAAAAAGGCCGGATCCAGTGTTCCAGGGTATATTGATTGCGATAGGAGTTGCATCTAGAGTATGGAAGCCTTGTCCATACCATAGAACACAACACTTGAATTACACAAGGTGAGTTCGGGTTTCAAGGTCAAACAGCTGCAGCTGAACGGAACGAAAACAACAAAATTCAATTACTTCAAACTAACATGCCGCAAGGCGGAATGACCAATAAAAATATTAAACTATTAAACTCAATGAAAGCTCTTGAATTGTAAGAAACCCAATTCACAAAGCACTTCATACATGCCCGACTTCAGAATACGGCAAAATATTAACGCGTTAATTATTCCAACTCGCATTATGATTTTCATAAATGGTAACTGGTTTCTTATGCAGGTTCCATAAAAATCGCCAAATGAGCACAAAGGGCCGAAAATTTGTTTTTCTGCCCCTAAAATCAGTAGCAGCCGCATTTTTCTTCGCATCAGAGCGAAGCGTGTAAACGTCGGGTGCTTCAAGGTCGCGTTCTCCATTAACGCGAGTCTTTATTCTACGACCATTTTCTTCTGTAATGACCGCGTCGCGAAAACCATAACGGCAATCCAACAGCGACGCAAACTGCTTCAGCCGTGCGACCTTCGTCCCGTATTACATAAACAACGAGCTTCGTCCGGTAATCTTCGCCACGCTTCATCCAGACCGTGAAAGGAACATAGTAGAATAACAGAGTCGAGCCCATCGGAGATCAGGATCGCACGGAAAAGAACGTGAGGCCGAGAAATGACAACGTACAGTTTCAAACCGGAAGCAGCGCTTCGCCGTTGCGCACCGGTCGTCCGGACGCAACTGCGATTCAGAATAGAGTGATCAATAAGCTCGAAAAAGGTAACCTCTCTCTTTCTTTCTTTTTTTTTTTTTTGTTTAAACGGCCGCCCGTCGACACAAGGTCACTGCGAAAGGTCTGGCTACCTACATCTTCCAGCCGCTGATTAGATGACCCAATTTCAAGCCGGAATTGAAAGTACGGAGTCGTGTTAAGGGTGAAATGTTCTTCCTCTCGCCAGTTTAAGATGTTGACTTGGCGGAACGAATTCTGAAAATGACGTAAAAAATATCATCAATGTCGATAAGAATTTAAAACCTCAAACCAACACTCGATGGAGCAGCTCTCTCTCTTCTTCCGCAGAGTGAACAGGTTGCGCGAGAGCGGACGAGAACATTCCAGAAAGAACGGCCGTGACCTTTATCCGAAACCAAAAATACGAAGGAAATGAAACGGCTGCGGGCCGCAGGGCGCTCATCTCTCGAGGCTAAACCGACTGTCGCGAGGTATCCTTTCCCGCAAACCCGATGACAACCACGCCATCTGGAACACAACGTCGTGAGCTAAAAAACAAAACAAAAACAAGAGCGACATATCTCGAAACCGATGGGCTGACAGCGGCACGGCCCGGTGGCGCAGCATACGGTAGCTGTATACACGTTCGACCCCCCGCACGACACCCACCGTGGCTTGTCCGGTGCATTTTTTCCGGACAGGATCGGAGTACGCGCTACTGCGCACCAGGGAGGCCCACCGGTGTCCCGCCAGCCGCGGACATCGGGACAGCCGGACAACGGGAAACGCAGACGGCCCGGCCGGCGGGGGCAGCGGCTGCCACGACGCGGGGGGCACCTCGGCACACGTACGGAACAGGCTGTCACCTGATTCCATGGCGATGGGAGGCGACCGCGGCGTTCCGGACGTCAGCTGAGCCGGTCGCGGCGGCGGCACCGGGTGAGGCCTCCCCGCTATCTACGCATCGCAACTTTCTCGCCGCCACCGCCGGTCAGTGCGGCGGCCGGAGACGGCGCAGCGCCGCCGGAGGGACCGATCGAAGCGCGCCATCGTCAAGGTGATGCGCAATGCCGCCAGTTGGCGCCACGCGCCCTTGGCCCGCATCCCAGATGAGCTGCCCCCCGCGCGCGCAACTCGCCGTCCGCGTCATGGCAGTTGCCCGGGGTTTCTCGAGAGCGACAATCCTATCGCATCGGGATTGTCGCTCCACTGTTGACACGGCACCTGCTTGCACACATGCACGAGAAGACCTTGACTCGCCGTTCTTGTAATCAGCTGAGATTAGAAGGATTTTAGATCAATCGCGAGCCGTTCTTTTCGACGACAATTCGGACAGAGGTGCGTTTGATGCGTGAGGACTGCCGAACAATACTCCGGGACAAGCGTCTCTTGGCGTAGTTCCTCCTTATTGGCGTTAACACTGAGCTTCGCGAAAACTCACTCTAGCAAAGAGGCTCGTGTGCAGAGGTCGTGAATACGTCGAGTATCAAGGTCACAGCGGATCCTATAAATACGACAGGGCTGTGTTAGCAAATAAACATCTACTAAGAAACGAGCTTCCGCTACAATGTATGGTTTTAATTGGCAAATCCCCGCAACACTCGTCAGAGCTTACGGGGAAACTAGCATTCTTTGTTTGGTACTACTTTTTCGCCTCGCTTTTCTGCATCATCCGAAATTTTGTAGACAAGAGTGTAACGTACATGAATCTACACGAAACCCCGTGAGAAAGTATTGATAATAATTACGAAAGTCGCCAGGCTAGTACAGACCGCCACTCTCATATTCTAGGACACAGCTTGCGATTACTCTCCCAGACAAGACATCATTTCTTTCTAAGGCAATCCGAAGACCCGCGAAGCAGCTTTCAACTGCACTTCATATGTACACTGGGCGACACAATTAGCAGAAACACACATAGGCGGTGTTTTTGCACTTCGTCCAAGCAAGGTATTGACGAGCGCCAAAGTTTACCACCTAAGTTGTGAACAAAACGAGCACATTTGTTCCACGCTATCAGTTTAGCCGCTTTTCAAGTCTAAAAGAAACTCACGAATAACCGGCGATCCCTTGATTGGGCAAACTGTGTCGCGACCCGTGTGATACTTTATCAAAATGATACAGTTTTGTATCATTTCGATAACAAAATTATACAAAATATCGTTCTTTCCTATCTCTGTCTCCTTCCTCTTTTGGCCTTGAGCTACATTGTAAATAGACCCGTGCGAAAGTATAATTTTCCGAGTAAATGCATCTTCAGTTTACAGGCGCAACTAAAAGAAGCAAGCCAGACCGTGCCGACAAGGGTGCTTCCCTGACGCGCCCGGGAGCGTTGTGTGAAGCCCCCCAACGAAAGAAAACGCCCTCAGTCGTTTTCCTACATTCAGCAGCACCAGCAGCCTGCAGATAAAATCGTAGGAAAGAGGCCCGGCGGTAAAAGCGGCAAATGAACCTTCGAGGCAAGCGGGGGGAAAACCCCGCGCAGCTCTTCTCCAAACAGCTCATAGGCTCGTCGCTGGGAAAAACCCTTTGAGACGGAGCGAAGCAAGTGTCATGCAAGACTCAACAAAGGAACAGCAACAGTGCCAGATGCGAACGCAACAGGACGACGTCACGCGCGTCGGTGTTTAGCGTACGACTTCCTGAAACGAACGTCTGACGCAACCGAAGTCGACGCCGATGTCGAAAAACATGGCATTTAACGTTTCGAAACCTCACGGCTTACAGAGAGGTAAAATTAGGAGAACAACGCGGAGCTTAACGAGTCTGCCTCCGAGGCTCATTGGCGAATTCCGGTCCCTCGCAGCAGCCACCACGCAGCGTCACCCAGCAAAACAAGTCGCGCGAGCGACTTAGGAAGTGAATCCTGCGCGGAATTTTGTCAACAATTTCGTAAACGACGTGTCGAAATCCACGAGAGAGATTTCGAGACTGTTGTTCGATAGTGCGTCCTAACCGGAACCGAAATACTACCCATGATAAGGACTTCAGACATAGGTGCTGACTGCAATCGTATGTACTTTACCCTCACGTTCAGTGGTCATGTAATCTGGCAACTTATTAAATATTTAAAAAAAAAAACGCCAACGAAGGCCCCTTTTCATTTGTTAGAAAGAACAAAACACGAAGGCAAATATAAACTGAACCCGCGATACTAACCATTTGAAAATTTTCTACTCCCTACGTGGGCGGTTCCCACACCGTGTCAGGCAATGGTAATATCGATTATTGTCACTAAGCGGCGTCCTTGGCAATATTCCCGCGTAAATCTCAAACGTTGCTCACCGATAGAATCAAAATGGAACCCTTCCCCACACTCAATAACTGCTATCCCTCCTCCCGATCCGTGCAGTGAAAGCATGCCACAAACCTTTCCATGTTTACGCACATGCGACGCGACATAGATTTTGCTCGAGGGGCAAAAGCTATCGTAACCAAACGGTGACTATTTCGGTTACCGCATCTACCCGAGCGAAAGACGGGCCGGGCAAATACCCCAACGGCAAACGAAAAAAAAACAAAAAAACATCGAAATGTTTCGTGAATTAGGGGCGATTTATATTCCTCCCCGTCGCTCGCTCATCGAGTGCGCGACCCTAACGGAGTGACTGGCAAGACATCTACCGGATGAATCGTTCTCGAAGATCGCGAGATTCGGAAGCCGCGTGCGATCGAGGTCCAACGATGCGGAATGCGCCGACACGCGCGTCGAGCCCTCGAAACCTCTCGATGGATCACGGCTCGTGGCTGTGGAAACGGAGGACGCAACGAGTGCGCGGACGTGTAAACGCAGAGAACCGCGCATCGTCTTGGCTGCCCGCCAGGGCGTCTTCGGGCGAAAAGAAGACTGCGGCCGGCGGCGTCGGCAGTGGCGCACTGCGGACGAACAATGGAACGAAAGTATTTTTGGAACGGACGCAGGGGACCCGTGCAGTGCGCGACGCCGAATACAAGCTGCGCCGTCGTCGTCGTCGCCGAGGAGACGCTCGCTCGCTCTCCGCCTGCAAGACCCATTAACAGTGCAGCTCTGCGCTCTGCCCAGAGTCGTCACAACGACTCTCGGTCAAGGTGTTATTATACGTGCGATAGCCGGCCGAGTCGCGGTGTTCCTGCTAAAAACACTGTTTAATTTACCACCATGCCGCGATACCTATGGACAAATATTACGTTTACTAAAGCCTAGACTTCGAATAATGTACGTAAAAAGGTAAAAAATAACTAACCTTATATATATATATATATATATATATATATATATATATATATATATATATTAAAAAATTGATTTTCAAGGTGATGCGTAAGACTAGAGACTTGTCATGTCATGTTTAAGATGAGTTATATCGATCATTATTCATTGTTACTCGATTCACAGCGTGCTTATTGTGTCTGCCACATTGCAGTCTATTTTGTTAGTAGGCCCGAGACTATCCCAAATCCCAAAACGGATTGTGTACTGATAATAGATATAATTAAACAAAATTTATTAGTTCACGATTGAAATGAAACTGGCTGTATGTGTTTTTATACATCGGAAGACTAATCTGCCCGTAACTACGCCGACTCGTGCGTCCGCAGAAGAGGGGAAGTTTGACCAGTGGGGTACGGCAGCTAACTTGGGACTGCCTGCATCGCGCGCTGGCGAATGCATCGCTCATGCACGCTGAAACCGGCTCGGGTGAAAAATGGAACCATGCGATCTTCGAGCCTGCTGACTGCACCGCAAGTTTACGCTTCACGCACTCACCTATCGGCGACGAGAGCCGTACAATAACTCACGCGTCACAGATCCCTCTTGAATTAAACTGAAGGTCCTCGAATCTCTGCTCTCTAAGAGACCATAGTGAAAATGTGCGGTTCGGCAGTTAGAGAGCGTCTCGGAGACGATGCGCGAAGGCGGGACTAGTGCTGTAAGGAGCACGCCGCTATGGTAGAATACTCCCGGGGAGCGGGAACCCACGCAGAAGAAGCGCAGTTTTCTATCCCAGACATATGACTCGGAGAAGTAGGAAAGTCGGCCGAAGTTTCACGCGAGGCTCTGGGGGCATCAATGAAGGGAAAGCGCAAGTACGAGATTAATGAATGAGCTCGTGAAATTAGGAATCACAAGGGCCGTTCTTTCCACCTTTAACACAAATAGAGGCTTCAGCGTATAAGCGACATGGTGTAACTTTTGTTGCTACCGAAGTTACACTACGTAACCGCCGACCACGAAGTTTATCCTAGAGCCAACAAATAGGCTATATTTCTTCAGTCACAACACTTCGGACATACTGGCGCTTAAAATCGTCGTTGCCTGTTATCCTAAATTTTAAGAAACGCTTTCCCGTTCCGCAGAATTGTTTAAACAGCCCGCGACAAAGCGAAGCGCTATAACCTAGGAGCTTCTCGACTCCGTGTGCAAGGCTCAGGAAGTCGGGAACTTTCGCCAACTGCCCCAGCTTTACACCGACCACCTAATAGGGCGTTTTCGTAAACCGCTTTCCTTCTTCCGCTAAGCTATCCGCAACGAAGAGACAGCTACTGCGCTTGCGCCCCTCTAGCCTTGACCGAAGAAACCCGGATCTCGTATCGGGTTGCGGAGAGCTTTCCGGGAGGGCGGAAACGATCTACGAAAACTCAATATTGATGGCACCCGCAAGACAGTCACGGAATGAAGTGCCGATACTCTAAATGCCTCTTCACACATAGAGCACAACCGTATAGCGTAGCGCCGTTAGTTTACGCTGTAAATAGCGCAGACCTTGCTTGACAGCGCCGCCTTTGCGCTATGTTAGCGATACAGCGCGGCATTAGTGCTGAGTTACGCTTAAGTCGGCGCTGTACCAGCGCTGTTCCTAGTCTTCATTTGGCGCTGCGCTGTATATGTGAACCGCCGTTAAACGCAACTTATTCCGTGGCTCTAGAAGCGCAATGCAGAGTGCTACTACTACGCCTGCCAAAGCATTTGCGATAAAAAAAAGAAAGAAAGAAACAGAAGAAAAGCGCGTGCCTGGGCAGCGTATGTGGTTTTCGCGGAAGCATGCAACCGCCAGTTTTCTCTGGGTCACGTAGCCGCAACCGTCGCCGTCGAGTCGCCCGACACGACGTTCCGTGCGACTCGCTGTCTTCGCCGAGTTGCTACAAATAGAATGGGCCTTCTTTAACCCCCTTCTTCGTCGTCGAAGCGAATTACGAGGAATTAGTGAGTCGAGGACGCGCGTTCCGCGTTCTTGAGTGCTCGCTTCAAAAACGCATATACACGCGAAAAAATAAAAAAAGTTTAACCGCGCAGAAGCGCTTGGAGCGACGCCGGAGTCACATCCAGGTTCTGCCTGTATGTGCGTTCACCCCTGCTGTTATACACCAAGATATCGGGTGCGTCTTCTAATCCCAGCAACCCGCAGAGGGAGCTCGGCAAATAGCGAGGCTGAAAGTTCAGACCTTAAGACAAACGACCTACGCTGTGACACCGGGCACCGCGTAAGCACGCGAAGCGTCGCGCTCAGTGCCACGATGCGGACTGTATTATTATTATTTTAGTCCCAAGCATACTTTCAGCGTCGTCATTCGCCCAGCTTCTCCGCAGACCGCAGCGATTGGCTCCTCGAAGTGCTGTGAGAAAAAGGAGACGCTCAAGATTTCACAGTGTGTGCTATCGTGAACACTATGAGCACCCTTACTTGGCGCAACCGCCAGTTTTTTGTTTTTTTTTCTATTTTCTTAATGCGTTTTGGTCTAAGTTAGAGCTGACATTCTAATACCCCATTCACACAATTAAAAAGGTACCTTTAAAGGGGTACCGGCGATTTTTTTAGCTACCCCAAATAAGTGTAATTTCGGAATCACCGCCCTTTACTCTTTCAGGTAAGCTATTTAGTATCGCAAAATTTATTTAGTGTCGCTATTTCACAATAGTTATTGCGAAATCGGCAAGTGAAAATGATGCCAAAACAAACATGCAAATATACCCGCACCTGTCAGTGAGGTGGCGTCAGGGGAAGGCAGGCTTGGAGGTCGAGCGGGCGGTCCAAAATTGACTATGCCGAGCATTTGTTTCGTGCAGCTGCGCGGGTGCTAAAGCGAGCTTCTATAGCATTCATATGACACCATGAAGCTTGACATTCAAGACACCATGAAACTGCTTGTAATAAGTTGGGAACGAAGTCTATGGTCCAAAAAGTGAATCCCTGCCTTCCCCTCACGTCACTTTTTCATAGTTGTCGGTAGAGACCATCACTATGAAAAACACGGTGAGGACCAACATTGTAAATTCAATAACTTCGCGAAAAAATATGTATTTTGGCCCAATATTAGGGGTTACTATTTCAGGGATAGTTGTTTGTTTCTGTGTTTAACAAATTTTCAGGCACATCCAGGACTGTAAAGGCAAGGGCCTCATTCGCACGGGCATGCTGGCTGTGCGAATGACGCACCTATTTCTCCGAGTGAGATGTATGGGATAGAAAACTGCGCTGGGTCCCCCTCCCATTCGCACGGCCATGCTGGCCGTGCGAATGAGGTATCATTTCAGGTTCATATCATTCATCTATTTTACAGAACAAGCCATAATGACAGACGGCTGTTGCCTGAAGTATCCGAGACAAGAGGAGGTCAGTTTGCTCCAGCCCAATGCGGTGATCGCTGCCGACACGACCAGACTGCAGACTCCATCATGCTCGAAGCTCATTTGCTTCATACGTACGCGTGATTCCAACACGCCCGCACACAGTGTTTCTACGACCAAAGCGGCGGGACCGCCATACAAGGAAGAAACCCGCCCGAGACAAGAGTCTGGGGACTGTCTTTCGTACAACGTACAAACAGTAGGACCGCGGCTTTAGGGAGCGGTTAATTGCGATCGTAACACTCCTCCTCCTAACGTCACGGCGGCATTCAAGGCGGCGTTGACCCGCGCCCTGCCGAGAGATGGCGGCACATACTCCGTAATTCTCGTATCGCAGGTCGGCTTCATGCACCAAGCAGAGGGCGATCTCGTCGTTTATTTAGAGTTCGCTCGAGCCGAGACTGCGAGGGAATGTTTACAGCGCGCGTTATTCCATAAGTCGCGGCCCACTTTACGACCCTCTCGATATACTCCGCTTCATTCTTACGATGGGGACCGCAAGCACACAGGACGTTACGAGCCACCAAAAGCCAATCGAACGCCTTGTGAGCGTCACGTGACATTCGGGAAGGGCGGAGCGACTCGCGGGACGTGCAGTCACGCGATACGTTCGCAGTGTTGGACTGGCGAAGATGGCTTGTAACGTGCGTTACGGTCCGTCGTACGGTACCTCGGAGTCCAGCGGCGGACCGCCGAAGGTTGAAGCGGTGGGCCGACCGAACGAATCGAGCGCTGCATCGACCGCTTTTCTTCGCGTCCCCGACTCATCGAGCACTGACCGTAGTACTCTCCGGTGCATAGCAGAGATGAGCCGTTTTCGTTCCTTATTTCCGTTATTCGGAGCTTTGCGCTGCTATACGTGGATGTCGTCGAACATCGCTCGAATAGTTAGCTGGATCTCGGCAGTACCGACTTCGTGTGTCCTCCTTGCGACTGGGTGCGAAGACGATGATTGTGAAGGTATCAAAGAGGTTTTTAAAAGGATCACCATGATTCACCGTTGGCATCGGCGAAAGCGCCGTTCCGTCCTTCTCAACTCGTTCGGTAATGCTAATCTCAGAGCGACTCCACGAAGATCCATTAAGGCGGCGACCTTTCTGAAGCTAACAAGTGTGGGATTAGCGCTTCGTAACAAAAGGTATCGTAAAAATAATATACAAAACGCAAAAAAATCGCTGTCAATAGCTATTGAAAACTGGGCACCCCATTAATTATCTGTAACAATAAGCGACCAGTGTTTAGTCAAACATCCAGAAACAAAGTTTCTAAATCTGCTGGAACGCTGCTTCCCCACAACAAAGTATACCCATAACAAATAGGCGGGGGACCTCCCCAACCCCCTTCTTTTTTCTTTTTTCACAACAAACTTTCCGGGGGCCCTCCCTCAGTTTCCTCCTCACCCACTCCTCTCTCTCTAATCTTCCTCTCCTTCTTTCTTTACTCCTCCTCCTCCTCTTCTCTCTTCTTCTCTCTCTCTCTCCTCCTCCTCCTCCTCCTCCTCCTCCTCCTCCTCCTCCTCGAGCGTGGTGCGACGCCAGATGAATCTGTACCGAAAACTCTTCAACCGCCGAAGTGACAATTGTTTTTTATTTATTTCTGTTTTGCAGTGAAACTTTCGTCATTTAGAGATGTTTTAGGCTCACTACAACGCACGATCACCGCAGTGAGAAACACGTACCCAAAATCGTCTCATGGTTCCCTTGTAAGTAGATATCTTGAATCCCCTTGATGACCGGTCATTTGTCGATAAGAGGACAACTCAAAAGTCTTACGGCCACGCAGTTGTGGTGGAGCGTTCCAGCCAAGAGTTTGGAGTTTTTGGTCAATTTATTGTTGCGTAAATCTTCTCCACCTCGAAAACTTCCCCTAAAATCATTGCATCCAAGTTTGAAGAACACAGAGAATCACACCAGCCGTGATACTAAAACTATCGGGGGACTAATTCGACGCGTCCGCAGGACTCGCAAAACTATCCAGTGACATACAAAAAAAAAAAAAAAAGTTAGGAGTCTTAAAGCGCCCGGCCTTGACACGTGACAGGTCCGAGAGCCAGTCTCGACTGCCGACACGACAGTCGGCCGGCTCGTCCCGACAGTCAACGCGGACTCCTGTCAAAAATAACCGATGAAGGGGACGCCTCGGGGCCCGGAACTCGGCAGACATCAAAACGGGGCCCGCATTCCTCGAGTCGGTGTCCCGCCGTCAGGAAGAAAAGACAGGAAAGAAGACGGAAGACGGGCGGCCGGTAACGGGGCCGACCGCACTAATTTGGGGACCTCGCCGCGAACGAGGACAACAGGCGTGCACGGCGTTCTATACGCGCTGGCATGCAGGAATGAGCGAGTCTTCCCTCGCTGACGCTCGCATTCCTCCTCGTGTGCACCTGCCAGCGTCAGGCGGTAGCTCGGATCCGCAATAGCCCGGTCCTTCTAGAGCGAAGAACACAGATTCAAGTCCGGCGGCATAGTCGAAGCAGCTTTTCGGCGATCAGAGCGACCTGCTGCGGTAGCACTTGTTCACAAAGTTGCGTTTTTGCGACAGGTTGCAGTCTAGCGTGCTTCTGCTACTAAGTCACGACTTGACAAAAATACAAAGAAAATAGTACCGTGCGTGAGACAACCAAACAGGCATAGCATATGGGAGATGACAGCAAGGCCCGTTAAACAAGAGGATGATCCTGCACGTGGTTAGTTTTTGTAGACTACACGTTTGAAGCCCGTCGAAGCCCACAATCGTCATGCCGAGGTCAGAACCAGACGAAGATCAAAGGGTATGGACACACGCATCAGCCAATTGGTTTGTTTCGAAAAGTATGGACAACTGTTTAGTTGTTTGTTTTGGGGATGCAGAGGTCTACCATAATCGGGCTTTGCTCGACTTCTAGCATATTAGATGTCAAATAAAGGGGGTAAATTAAATATTTAACACAACGGAGCAGTTAGCCTAAGGTCGTGTCTCTGTCAGGCTGCATTGACGAGGGAGAAAGAAAGCGGGAAGGTAGCACGCGAGAAAACGGATTCGACGGCTCGATATCCTGGCTTTTTCAGCATGTGTCATGAAAGTACAAAGAACCCGTAAGGGATCTCTCACTTTCGTGTGTAACTCTCAGGAAGAGAAAAGTGAGTCTCGAACTCGTGCTATAGTTTCAGATATTAGTATTTTCCGACGTAACATACGTTTTACGACGTAACGCTGTAATACGGCGTTAACTTGAATGACTATGGGTGCGAACCCTTTGCTTATGAGTCTTTAAGAGGATGCACCAATTCCCCAGGATTGCTTTTGACGAAACAGAGAGTCGACTGGTAGTCACAGCTAACAGTGATCAGCTAAAAGGAATGCCCAGCCAAGTTGACGCGTCTAGCATCCGTATTCTGGAGGGCTGTACCAATTATTATGTCATTCGTAAATCCAGTATGCCCAGTCATTAAGGTAAGAACAAGGTTTTCAAACTAAACAAAGCAAACAATCTTTAAAAAAAGACTGTAGTAAAAAGTCAAATGTTAGAAATTTTAAATACACGATGAAGGAAAGTAGACATTCCGAATCCTTTTTCTTTTCTTTTTTTTTATTCCAACCTTTCTTTGGCGTCTTAAGATCCTAATCAAACTTCGCATTCCACTGGACACAACAACGCGCCTCCTCGGGCGCTTTTGAAGCACGTGACGTTCTTCGATGTCATCAGCTCGCGTGATCAGCCCGCTGTGCCCGTCGGCGACTTCGAGATGGGCAGGGCCTCTTCGAGCTGGGCTCAAAGAACCGGCACGTGAATTCACTTCAGGTGGCGGAAACAGCCGTCGCTATTCCTGGACGCAAGTCACGGCTGCAACGGCGGCAACAGCACAGGACGCGGCAGCACAGCAACAACAGGAGGTTCTTCGCAACCACCGCCAGGCTGTCCACATCCCCGACGAAGGCACGGCGGCGACACCACGCCACTGCTGCCCGTGACGCAGAACAGGAGCCGTCGGTCAACCGGATACGGAGAAGGGGCTTTGCTTGCCGCTACGCCGCCGCCCGCAGCTTGCCTCGATCGTGTTACACCACGGCGGCGCGTTGCGAAGGAGACCCTCGGCCGAGAAGACGTGTCGAAGTCCTCGGTCACAAAGTAGTGTGTACCGTGGGTTAACATGGGGTACACCGTCATGGGGTATAAACTGCGAGCTAAGTGGAGGTTTGAAACAAAGGAAGTACAACCCCCAGAAACTATATTCGTGCGGTCTGATGATGACGCGCGTGAAATCGTATTCGATCTTTTAGCAACCGCGTTTACGCAACCGCGTGGCGAACGCGGTTCAACCGCCAGTGTGAAAACGGCGTTAGAGTGACAAGGTGCCCCGCTCCCTTTGGACAGATGCAAAAAGGCCGGAAAAGGGTACTGAATGGCCATGAGCAGACGTGGCATCTATAGCGTTCTAAGGGAGTGCACTTCCTTGTCTCGAACACCTGCACTGTTCTTGAACACTTGTGATTAGCCGCATCCTAGAAAAAGAATGAACTCGCAACGTGACGGACAAATATTCGCGGCTCGATGCTGTTGTCTTTCAGTTTCATGACACAGCGACTCGACGCCTCAAAACACCCCCGTACCTATCGATAAGCAAATAAATGCTAAATAAATAAATGAGGTTACTATATGCTGCACAGCCATACGCACAACTCCGACTGTGACAAGGTTCTTCGGGGCAACCAGAACACAACTGAAGATTATTTGCGAACTTGGCGAAAGTGGGCCCACCTACGCTTTGGAACTTCGTAACGCCTCAGCTACATAACAAAAATACACAGGCGGCAGAGGAACCGATTTCAGCAATAACCGATCACGCGAGCGTTTTGTGCACTCGTACCATTTGCAGGCTTATTTCTTTCCCTGAAATTACTCAATTTCCATCTATTGTTATATAAAAAAGAACATATAACCAGTGAGATTTACTCAGCTGGTAAAAATAACAATAGGCGAACACTTACAATGGTTATTACAAGAACTGAAATATTATTCATAGGGTCATACAAGGCAGCCAAACTCATTTTCCTCTATGAGAACTTCTGTCAGGCTAGAGCAGCTGCGCGAGTAACGGATCGCGCGCGATAAATTTAGGAGTATCAATTAAAAAGGGCGGTCGTCGGACATTACATGCGAACCTAAATCAACTAGTTTTCCTTCCCTTAGCAACTGAACCAAACTTGGAAAAATGACTCTCGTGGAGTTGTATGATATACCTGGCTGCGGCCACGAAAAATATTGACATTACATAACTAATAGATCGAGCAAACTTCATACAGAAAACAAGTAGGTTCACAAGGTGACGTGTCCAGGCAATAGCATTAGTTCAACGATAACGCAAAAAGCTAAATGTTGTAAAAAAAATCAACTCAGTTTTAGCGTTTAAAGGCAGATTAGACAACCCTGATTCACGCCCTCTCACGCCTGCGCATTGTTTACAATGACAGCCCCCAACAGATTATGAAATCCGACTTCATTCACCATATGACTTATGAGTATGACCCACATTCTTCTAGGTCTGCTTCCAGTGGGTGTATGCCAAATTATACGGATCAATTCACGGCACGAGAGCTGGTTGAAGGTTGACCAATGAAAGATAGAGGTTAGCCTGGACGCTTGTCCTAGTCAGAATACAAGAAAGCTCGACGTCGCACTGGACAGACGTCCACTTATTCCGTAGGGTTTCTAACGAAACAGGCCCGACAAAACCACGAATCGTGAACGGAACCCGGTACCAGTCGGAGTGCCTGTCATGACCTATGACTCGAAACCCTCTCTAACGTCTTACTCTCTGTCTTTTAGGTACAAGCTAGCAAATTTCGGATTCTGTTCACGGCGGAAAGGCTGCCGCACCCTGCCGCTAAAATATTCCCCGTCGAACTTCACACAATATGCCAGCCCGAAGTTTGAACAAAAGCGACTGATTCGCTGCTCCCTCACCGAAATCGAGAACGCTCACGTGACCGAGTTACTATGCTAAAGGGGAAACTTCCCATGGCAGTGTAGAAGCGAGCGATGTTTGTCTAAAGCTTGGATCGACGCACATTTCTACTAATTTGAACAACATTCAGGGGAAACCGTAGCGTGCAATACACTTACACAAAAAGTTGTCAGCGGGTAGGGTAAACTGCGCGACACAGCGAGCGCGAACACGGCATCGCATTTTAGTCAGACAGGGCGCTGACTTAGTTTTGCCACTCCAATATGCGCCTAGGACGAGCGTTTTTCACCACCCAACTCGTTTTAACCATAGCCTTTCAAATTTAAGGGGAAAAAAAACACGAAAAAACAACAACAACGGCGACTGCTTGTTAGTGTTAACCGTATCGCGCTCTGTCAACTCCACATAAACAGAAAGCTGTATCGCTGAATTTTATACGTCACCAACTGATGATGGCCAACGCGGGTCAATCATTGGGCAAGATGTCATCGTTCGGCCGGAACTCGGGCCCAATCAGTCAGAACACGAATCCCAGCCAAACGCTGAACAACCATTCGTGTCCGATAGGTGACCGGCGCTAGCTCTCAGTAGGAGACGCACTACTTTTTAACCTAGGTGACGTTGGCTCTATACGTGCCTTGCTACAGAAGAGCGGAAGGAAAGTTCCGAAGAGAAGGGGACCTCCCCACGCCAACTGCGGCGTGGCGCCCGATACCTCCGACACTGCAGATATCTCCAAGCCGTGGTCAGGTCTTTTATTGGTAGGCACAGCCGGCGGCGGAGTAGCACACTCCGAACGCGCATCACTCGCACGGTCGCGCACGGATTTTCACTCACGGCCGAACACATCCACGTGGGGCGGCAAGTGTTCCGGTCGGTCGGTCGGTCGCTCGCTCGGGGAAGAAACAAAGGAAGGCGGAGGAGGAGAGCGGGCGCGGACGCCTTGCATTCCAGATAATGCATTTACAGCCATCGCTACGTCACATTGTAAATGCAACACTGGAACGAAGCCACCCGCGCGCTGAGCCAGGATAAACTTTCGTCCGGTCCTGCTCGTGGGCCGTTTCGTGAACGGCACTCGCCAACGAGCGGCTCGGAGAGAGTCTTTGGTCGCTCCCAACGGGCAACGAGACGGCGCTTCTCTTTTCCCGCCCCGACACAGTTCCGTCGGCACCACACACTCGCTAGCGCACTGTTCCACTGCCGTCGTTCGTTGCCGTCGCCGAGAGCAGGGTTGGGGCGCAAGCGGGAAGCAGACTGGGAGGTTAGGAGAAAAAAACAGAACGAGGGAGCGTGCAGGTTGGTGTGGAGACGCATTTCCGGCGTGAGCAAGATGTCTCCAAAATTCTTCAGGCCGCCCGGTAAAAAGCAGGTGTGCAGCCCGCTGCGAGCGGGTGCAAAGCGGTAGGCTGCAAGAGGAGCTGAGTGAGTCGCGGGCTTCGAGCAGGTGGATGCGTAGCCCGACTGCTAGGACCGACGCTGAGCGAACCACTAACAAAACTTAAGAAACTAATATTTTGAGTGCAGACTATCTCGTGTAGTGACGACGTCGAGTCGTCATTCGCGCCTCCTGTCATTTCACTCCTCAATTTGTCCTTTTTTGTCCTAGACATTCCCTGACATGCAAGCGTGGAAAAGTTTGCCTCAAAGAAAGGACGTTACTAATCTAAGGTAAGCGCCAATCCACCTCAATCGAGCAAGACATGACATGCAAACTCCACTGAAGCTCGAACGCTCGACGCCGTGGAAGCCAGGTACGTTGCCACGGAAAAAGCCAGGCCATCACGATTAGGAACGTGTTATGCAAGAACACATAGAGGGCGAGCATTTGGCGCAACGCTGCACAGAGTTATTGCAAACGTTCGAACAGTAAGGGGGAAAACAAATACCCCTGTTTCACGGGCACTTGAAACACCTGCAGGACGAACTCTTTTAAATCAGCGGACCAGCGCACGCCGACTGGCATGCGCAAAATCGAGCACGCAAGCTGATTCGAAGATTCTTTGAACGACTTCGTTCTGGAGGTCTTTTGAGGGGTACAATGCCCCTGTTTCAAGGGAACGTTAAAGGCCATCAGAACTAACTCCTTTAAAGAAATGACAAACCAGTACACGCCGATTGGCGCGCGCAGAATAGAAATAACAAGTTGATTCGCCGATTCTTTAAAGGAGTTCCTTCTGAAAGCAAGCCCCTCTTAAGTGTCCACAAAACAAGGGTATAAGAAGCACCCGGCCACTGTCGCATACGAAAGCATTCCGCGTGTAAGTGGGAAGAGTCAACTCCGCAAACCAGACAGCCAGTAGTGCATACAGGCGAGACGAATGCCAGGGTGAGGCGTCGCAACTCACAAACCGAATTTTGTCTTCCACCACGTCGTTCCCCCAGCAATAGGAACGAGAAGCAAGAAACGAAATAAATAAATAAATAAAAGAAGCAGGAGCACGTTAACCGAAGAGGACACGGACGGACGATCGGAGTAGCTCGACGCTTTCCACAACACGCACGAGGAGCACAACACACACACGAGCGCGCACACACCACACGCAGGGCGTAACCGATCGACGAGCGCTAGTGGGAAACGGAAGACGTCAGCCGGCGAAGCAGCCGAGACCGCTACTAGAACTTTTTCACACGCGACTTGGGGCTGGCGGAAGCCCTCCGCCGGCCACAACACGCCGCGGAGAACCGAGAGAAGACCCCCACGGCGCCGGCGGCGTCCGACGCACGGCGAGCAGAGAAGCGCGCGCGACAAACGCCAAAGAGCGGGGTCGCCTTACGAGCCCCCCGGACGAGCGAGTCGAGGAGGAGGGCCCGGGGTCTTCCTCCCCTTCCCGTCTCTCTCCCCTCTCGGGCCAGAACTCCTCTCCCCGGGAAAGATAGGCCCGAAACGACGCCCCAAAAGAGCCCTGCGGCACGGCGGCGGAGAATAAAATGGCCAATGGGGAATGTAAGCAGATCAGGAAAAAACTAAAGAGAGAGAGAGAGAAAGAAAGCGACAATTTTTTAGCTTTGCTTCCGCCCGTACAGCGAAAAGAAGGTAATAAAAAGAAGGGAAAAAAATAGAGGCGCGTGTCTCGCCGCGGAAGCACTTGACATGCACGGCATGGCCGGCGGTCCGCTGCACGGGTGGTTCCGGACGGCAGGACCCGCAGGCTTGGCTTTCCTCCTCGCCGGCCTCGCCCTCTTTTTCCTTTTCAACCCTTTCCTCGATCTCGTTCTAGATGGAAACAATCCCTTTAAATGATGATCCGAATAAATCTAGGCAAAAAGAAGTAGGAAAATAGTTTGGGTGCAGGCTGCAACGCAGTAATGCCGGGAAGGGGGCTGAGAAATAGAGGCGAGAGCGAAAAGGCGGGGAAACCACGGCGTGTTTTTTTTTTTTTTTTTTTTTTTGGGGGGGGGGGGGGGGTGGAGCAGCGGAAGCAAGGCCCATACGGTCCGAGATAAAAAAGATCGAACGGGCGAGACCTTAATTAGGCCGTAATAGGCGCGTCGCGTAATGGGAGACTGTACGCGGCGGCGTAAGCGCTCGTTCATGCGATCGCCCCCGCCAGAGATCGCTGCTGCTGCTGCCTTTACGACGCTATTTGCGGCAATCGCGTCCGAGCAAAAAAATAGTTTAGAAACGACAAGCGCCAACCGACCCACACACAAGGTAGAGGCTACTACCGCCACTTAGAACAGGTGTGAGGTGTGAGCGGTGCTGAAAAACGACCCCCGCAAGCTCCATCCTCAAACGTTAAGAAAATAAAAAAAAAAAAATGTAGGGGGTTTAATGTATATCTTCGAGACCAAACCCATTTCCTGTTTCTTCAACGGGAATACTAGGGGCGAACCCGGAAATTCTAAACCATTACTAAATAAAAAAAAATTAAAAAAAGTAGGCAGGTGATTATTTCCTTTTACACAATCACGACAAGCAACTCGACAACTATCATACGGGCCCAAGCGGCGCAGAACGAAGATGCTCCCCATCCCGATACTCGCGACAATTATTTACGACGAAAAAGAAAACCGAGCGTTACGGATAACGCAGTTTTCACATCAGGCGAGGAACGACAAAATAATAAAATAACCTTCTCTCCGTTTTTTTTTTTTTTTCTTTTTGGAGCGGCATTACGGTCTCCTCTGGGCCGCCGAAGAAAGAAACGCTCTACTCTTCCCCTAATTTCCACAAACAGGACCCCCCCCCCCCCTCCCTCCCCTTTTGCTCTTACTACAAACGGGCCAAGACGACGCGCGCGCGAGTCGGCCGCCCTTGCCAGTAACGCGAGCAACCGAGGGACCCTCTTCACTTGGCTCCCGTCCTGAAGCTCCTTCGTTCGCGTGCGCGCGCACACACACCGACGAACGCCCCGCAACCCATCCGGAGTCTATTTCCGAGTCGCGTGCTTTACAGCCTCGCAACGACGCCCGGCATTTCCCGGCCCGTTAGAGCTGCTCGCGGACGAGTATCTTGGTCTCGTCTCTTCCGAGGAGCCAGTAACACACAAACAATCTAGAGCGCGGAAAAAGGAAAAAAAATAAAGCTTCCCGGCTGACAAGGAGACGAATGGCGGGTCGACCGCTAGCTACTTCTCGAGCTCCGACAACCAAAGTCAACGCGGTGACCGTCCCGCAACCAAAGCGTTGCGCCTCGTGAAACCGGGCGTCCCCCAAAAAGAGTAGCGGCTTCGCCGACGGCCCTCTACAACGAAGCGCCGTTGTCCTCGACGGACGAGTTGGGGCGAAGCACCATTTCTCATTCCTCACGACGTCAGCTGCCTCCGCGCTGCTGCTGTGACAAAGGCCGTTAGCGACTTGGGGGTTCCTCGGCGCCGTAACAAAGCCCCGGCTATTCCAAGGCGGAATTGAATGTTCGCGGCCCAGTACGAGAAAGCGATGTTTCATCGGTGGTTGATGCAGAACCACTAGCGTGAGCTACGAACCACGGAAAGGTTTAAATGCCAACTAAGAAGGGAAAAGTGCCGCGCGTATTATATACAAAAGTAGAGGAGAAGCCCATTCTAGTATCCCTTATGTATTAGATGGCAATTAGTCGAGTAATTATTTCGCCATACTTCTTTCTGATTATAAAATTTTCAACGGGGTATCTAACGCTCGACAGTTTTCACGATTCGCCACGGTCGATGCAAGTTTCCAGAAGAATTTTCGCGCGTCGCATAACTATTTTCTGTTTTACATCACCACCGCCCGCCCCACGCGTTCTGGGTAACGCAGACAGCCCAAAGCATACCGTAAAAATGTACGACGATAGCAACGCGAAAAACAAACAAACAAACAAAGCACCGGTCGAAATCAAGTTTTCCACGTGGATTCCGGCGACACGGCCAAGATAATCACGGCAACCGTCATTAGAGTAATGGGCGTTAACGAGCACGGCGCCCCGATGCGTCGCTCTGCTTCTTGGGCCGACGCGGCGACCCGCTCGCCGTAAGCGTTCAGGTCACCTAGGGGACGGCATGAACGCCGAGCCGCAGAGCCCGCCACTACACCGCTGCAGCGTCAGCCGAAATCGATGGCCAAGCGTCACACGATCGTGGCAACTGGCCACCCGAAACGCGGGTCGGGGCACCGGAGGGAACGAAACGCCCGTACGTGTGAAAGGAAGAGAGGGGGGTCGGAAAAGACGTCTCCAATTTGAACCCCTTCCCGGGTATCTCCCTCGCGATTCCGTCCACAATTTGTCTTCCTCGGTAACATTTGGCGGAGAGCAGCGCGGTCTACACTTGCTCAAGTCATCGTGCAATTTAAGACTATAGGAAAACCGAGAAATGAAGCGTGATCAATAGACCTTTTATGCTTGAAACGGATTGAGCGTAAGCGTTTATATGGCACGGCCCGGACACGATTACAAAAAAAAAAATAAGCATCGTTCAAAACTAACAAAACGCGGTCGCAAAAAAAACATGAAGTAAAATATTAATTATATAGGGAAAAAATAAAGGGAAAAATAAAGGGAAAAAATAACCTACGGATTTTTTTTTTCGTAAACAAGAGCAGACTAAGATGCTAAAGTTTTTTTTTAGATGAATATTTGAATTATGCACATACGTATTCATTCGGATGTTGGGGGCAGCGCGGAAGTCGATCTCTGTCGGGGTCATGGCTGACAATCCTGGCACGTATCGCCTACCAAAAAAATAAATAATTTAATAAAAAAAAAACACGCAAGGCAGTAATACCAATAAAGCTAATTATTCCACCTTTTCTTTCAGAAAGACGAATGCACGCAGTCCCAATGTTGACCTCGTACAGTACGCCGGACCAGGTCAAGTGCTGGAGTCACCAAAAGGGGTTCGCCCACCGAAAGCGGGTTTTCCTGCACTGCAAGTCTCACAGTGGGGAAGCCCACCTCGCGGAAGATGAGCGCGCGCTAGATCGCGTAGCGGACACACGCGAAGCGTTCATTGTGGACGACGTTTAAATAATAAAAAGGCACACAAGCAGAAAACAATGAACGAGGACGAGAGCACACGGTGCGAGAACGAAGCGCAACGTTGCACGATACGCAGTGGAGCAAGAAAAGCGTACCGGTATTTCAGGGTAAGCTCTTTAAATCGCACGAAGGGCAAACAAGAGGCCGCTAGCTACGAGAGAATACTCAAGTCGTACATAATCACAAGCAAAGACATTTTAAAGTCCTGACTGATACTGAGGGCGAACACCCGAGTCACTCCTGCGACTTGAAAAGTGCCCATCAGAGGTTCGCTGATCATTACTTGCTGGTCAAGGCTCCTTCGTGCTACCGAAATCTCCCACTCAGATACTCAATGCCAAATAGACTTCCTGCGTCATGAAGGCAATACTTCAATAGCGCTTCTGTGTTTTGTTAATACACTACGAACGTTAATTTATGTAATCATTATAAGCATTTATTATAAGCAACTGCATATTGCGTATGCAGGTTGGGCTTTGCTTTTCACCCCAAGAACCATAGCTAAAAACGTTCCGCTCCCAGCGGAGCGTTACTAATTTCGTTGAGATATCTGCTTGAGCACTTGCTTGGGATCACTTATTGTTACTTTATCAACCCGCACAATCTGAGAATGATAACATAATAGTCTTTGTATTTCTCTGATAACCAAATCATTTAAGAAGTACTTTGAGCAGCGCATAAACTTCGCGCAAAACTTGCTTCTTTCTAGAGGTGATAACCAGTACGGTTCCCAATTCGTGATTTCAAGATGGCGTCTTCGCCAGCACGCCCTTATCGGAAGGAACGAGCAGAAATAAAGCGATAAAGACGCCTCACACGTTGCGACACTCACCACTGGCACAGCGTGACGCAGCGCAGGGAAGCGTAGACGCCGCGACTGACTGATATACCACCAGCTGTGTTCACACTGGGCAAACGCACGTGGGAACTCAGGGTGGTACACTGTCAGGCGAGGCCATGCCGAAGTCACGCTCGAAGAGTCAGCTTGTCCTCGGGGCGATGACGCCTTACCTTTGTGGTCGGTAAACCTCGACGGGAACATTGTGACAAAAAAGAACAAACAGACAAAAAAAAAAAAACTTTCAACAAAAAACGATGTGGCGATGCATGATAAAACCCGAGAATCAAAGAGAGGTCCGATCAATAACGAAATGACAAGTTTTCCCATTCGCGATTCGAGGGCACGTGGACGAAACTTACGTTTCAATCAAGAGTGCGTTCCCGCAGCACGAAGCGTTCTAAAAGATAAAGCACTTGTACACTGTGTCTCGAGCTGAAATTAACTTCCCTCAGACTGAATTTGTTCACCCATAAGCAGTCCCGTTGTTTCGTCGCTGTACTAACCACCACCTAAACAATAGTAAAAAGAAGAAAAAAAAACACGACAAATTTGTAGCTTTGGATTAGAAATATAATGCACCACCCATGCTTCGAGTTATGCCCGCTGCCTGCACCCCCCCCCCCCCCCCCCCCTTCCCGCTTTCCCTCTTTTTATTATCAGAAAAAAGGAGAGAATTAAATTCTAGGGATTAAACATTTAAACATGAGTATACGCATCCACTGCAGGAGCACGTGTACGAAGTGGGCATTGGAGAAAATGCTCACCTACAAAATCCTTTTACTTTTGCACGAGCGCAGTCTCTTTATTGCGCCGGGATGCTCGAAGCACACGCGACTTCATGCGTCGTTAAACAGGCTGCAAAACACGGCGGACTTGTGCTGCAGGTAGGACGAACCTACGCTGCCTCGATGCCCTGTCTGCGTCCCGTGATGCCTCGGGATAGAGAAATCCTCGTGGGTCGGAAGCGCGAGCCGGCGTTATTAATTAAATCATCCGTGGCCGAGATAAGCAGAACCGAAGCACCATAGAAAGCTACATGTAGGTGCTGAGAGACGCCAGAGCACGTGTACTTCGCAAACACACAACATCGAGCGATAAACTAGGTGAGATGTTATCTTGAGGTCGTGAGTGATTCCAGATCTTCTAAAAGGACCTCTCTGGGAACCTTCACTGCAACGTTTCCGCCTTTTGCACGGGAATTTTCTTGGTAACCGTAATAACAAGCTTTCACTCGAAAAAAAAAAAATGGTTAATCACGTTAGGATTAAATTTTGTGAAGAGCGATACGCTCCGTTTCACGCGCACTGGGCACTCCCCGACATCCTTCACCAGTTACGGGGACCGCGACGCTAACGCGCGGCATACTTACAGCCTGGTCGTTTCGCCAGAAATGTCGTCCCCTTCGATGCGGTAGATCTTGCCGTACATCACGTACTCAAAGCTGTCCGACCTCGAGGGTCCCGTGTCCGCGGGGTTGTACTCGCCGTCGTCCGGGTAACCGTCTTCGCGCAGCGTCGTTGCGATCACCAGTCGGAACTTGTCACCTGCGTTGCGCAAGCGGGAAAGAAAAACGTGTGGGGTTGAGTGCATCGTCCAGGAGTAACAGGCTACGTTCGGAACCGCGAAAAACGGGTCGACCCTATGGGCCGTTTCGTACATGGCGTACAACGCCGTCAAGACTACTAGTGCGAGCGCGTGGCCTGACCTATAGTTCCCTAACAAAATGAGAACGGCTGGGAGGTCTTTCTCTCGCCTGCCTCCAGCGTGGGCTTCCTACCTTCGGAGCCTCGGTAGCCTCGAGTGTGCACGCGCAGTCAAAGCACGGTGGAAGGCAACGAGCCTTCCTGCAAACGAGACGCTAGATGAAGCCACGCGCTCACGCCAGTAGTTGACGCGGCTGTATACTATGCATATAAAGAGTAGAATGGAGCGCTTCGGACTTCAGTTTCTACGACGATGGCGTACGCCATGCGCCCACTTGTACCTTCGAGTGGCAGCTGGAGAAGTGACCGGAATATGATCGCCAACTCTCTAACGTATGCTCCGTTAAGACGATCACATCACAACGTGGAGCGTTCTCACATAAACTGAGGATGGTGTCGTGTATTAGAGCATTATACGACTATTGAAAGAAGGGAGGATGTTGGCAATGAAGGAACTCCTGGTCGTTTGGCGGTGCTTAAATCGACAGCGAACTTTATATACAATATTTACAGGCAAAAGAAGGACATCGAAGCCAGGCGAAACGGATGGAGCCGGCCTGCCCCGCTGCTCCCGGTGCTCGTGAAATCGTCCGTCGATTTGCTCGTGCCCTGTCTTTTTCCCCCTGGCTTCTTCATCGTCTGCGAGACCGATGTGGAAGTTTTTGCAGGCAATGTTACATTCAGTAGCGACTTTTTTGAACTAATTGTGTGGCGTGTTTCACGAACTAAAGTCCAACACTTGGAATGTTATCTGCGGAAAACAAAATGGACCCAATACACCTCTACAGAGAACGCAAAGGAAAGACATGTTGCAAAGAGTTCGTCTTTCTATTCTAGCTTATAGGCGAAGGCAAGGAAAGAGACGACGTCAATTGAGGGGGATAAATAAGAGAATAATTGACGAAGCTCGGGCAAAGAGAAAAATAGAAGCTGTGCCAAAACGAACAAGAACACGAAGCAAAATGAATAATGCATTCCAGTCGGCCATTGACCACTAGCAGCTCCCCAGCGCCCACAGAAAACCTACTATTTAACACGCGTCATAAGCATAACAGGAAACAGACATGTGCCTAAAAAATACGCATATTATCGGTCCTTGCTTTTCTCAACACACAAACAAAGCCCAGGGACCTATCAAGCACGTGACACCTAGGCCTAACGACACACCGCGTGGCTCACCCAGAGAAGATGAGAGATCTCCCGTTTAAAACGTTTACGTAATAAATAGGACGAAGCTCCACGAGTCGAGAAAAGCGTTAAACCAAAACAAGAAAGACCCGGAGAGAGAACACACACAAGCAAACGTTCCCTTCACCGGTACGCGCCCCGTAAACCAGTCCGAGACGATCACGACCGAGCAGACACAAAAGCGCGCAACCACATGTGCGACCGCGCGCGGGCGCGCGAGCAATGGAGCTCTCAAAGCCAGGCTGCCATTCACGCTGTCCGTGGATCGCTCCAAGGCCGCCGCCTCCGCCGTTCGCGCCCGCCTAGCAACCACACAGTCGTCCCAGCGAGCTCCCCGCGGTCCGTCGACGCGTAATGGCCGCCCATTATCTACCCGCCGAGGGCCTAAGGTCTCCCAGAGCGGCACACGCAAGTAAGACGCGTTCCTAAACCAATCCTGTCCCTAAAAAACAAAACAAGAAAATAAAAACAATGGCGGCCACAGATCGCGGCGTGCGAAAGTCCTCGTCCGCACGACAGCGCGGGGGAGGCAGACCGGCGTGCCCGCCAAACCGCGGGGAACGGCCCACCACCGACTCCCGAGGCCTTATCGGCAGGCATGACGCACCGAGGCGCTCGTGACACTGTCCGCCATTTACACCCATTCCTGGAGAATGGGTGAGCGCCGAACTCAAGTCGAGAGGCAAAAACAAGAATCGAACAAAGGTCACGAGGTACTGCGACGACTGGGTGCGGATGGGTTCACGAAAGAATGAATCGGACTCGTTTGTCTTGAGCAGGTTCTCTGGGCTTACGTTATATTTTTAGAGCGTGACGAACCGGACTGACGCGCCGATAGCATCCGGCGATGATTCAGGCCCCATACCGGAAAAAGACACGGACCACTAGCACCGCGCAGAAACTTCGGAACTTGGTTATCCAGGGCTGACGAGAATTCACTCTATTTCCCCTGTACGCTGAGCTAAATTACTAACGACGTCGAACGGCTCATGAGATTTTCACGAGACAAAACGACGCAAAAGGGCGTTCTCTCACAAAAGTCCTGAATAAACGGGGAAAAAATTAACCTGCGCAACAGCTATGGTCTCACATACGAGTGCCTGGGAGCTAGCTAGTACTTGACACGACCTCGGAACGGGTTTTACAAGGTCATACGCAGACTACAGGAGTCGGGAGAGAAACTCCGCCATCGTACCGCCAAGATAGCGAAACTGAAATAGGCGATTCCCACCGACATTCCACAAATGAACCTTATTTATCGCCCACACGTGAATACATCTAAGATATCGGAAGCGTGAAAGCAGGTACAAAACCGTTTAGGCACAGTAAGCGTGTAGATCACCGACTCATCCGAATAACAAAAACGCGACGGAGAAACAACAAGGAACGAAAGAAAAGACCCAATCAAAAAGAACCGAGCGTCAGCGAAGAGCCAAGTTCCGCCACACGTCCAAGGACCCGGTAACGGGAAGAGGCAGGCGGCGACCAGGGCCAAAGCACCAAAGCTGCTGCAGCGAGGCGAGGCTTAACCGCGGAGCACGGGAGCCGACGACGGCGCACTACGGCGGACAGTATCCCACGGGATCCCGGACGACAACGTAGAAGAAACCGCACGTCCCGGACGTCCCACGCAGCACGAGCACCAGAGTGAGCCCCACGGCAAGGGTCGCCTAAAGTCGTCTCCCGGGCCCTTATCGAATTCCGATAAGAGTCGCCTAAAACAATGGGATCTTTCCAATCATATCGCCGCACACGGCTCCATAAGGAGCGTCCCCGGCGCGCGGCACTGAGCGCTAGGAGACCCTCCATTGGCTATCAGCGGGGCTTCCGATACGACGAAGGGTGTAGCGATGCCGCGCCAAAGACCAATAAGAACAAAAGACGAGCACTGCTTTACAAGAGTAACGGCGTGAAAGTGGAAGTCTCTTAGACGTACCGCCAGCATCCTCGATCCCGATGCCGTGGACTGATAACTGAACAAAGGTCGAGGCGGTAAAACAGGGAGAAGTATTACACGACACGCGTCACACGTATTACATGCACATTATTACGTGTTACGGTTGTATCGCGGAAGTATTGCGAGACAGGAGATGGCGCAGAGTCAGTCATCCTCAACCTCTAACAAAAAAATCTTCCGAAGCCGCTATCATGCAGTACAGATCAGGCTTGGTCTCTACTTTGAGATGGCAGCATTGCAGACTGTAGATACGATAGCGGTATATCTAGTCTGCCGCCTGCGCTTTGTCCTTCACATCCCTCAAAATTTCACGAGTCGGATCTGTTTCCAAGGGCCCTCAGAAAGAACGTAATCTACTCGAGCATGTTCGTGTAAGTATTCCCCCGGTATCATTCGAGACCCAGGCCCGGAAAGAACACGACGTGCCACACCACTGCCACGGGACACGCCTCAGGCATTGTTCGAAGCATATGTTTGCTTCGTAGAACATATGCAAGTTTCGAACATGGCTGCAGACAGTGACTGTCTTTTGTACGATGTTTCAACAGTGTAACCGCGGCTTGAGGCCGTCGGCGAGCTGCGATCGCTGCCACGGTCGTCAGACCCGGGGGCGCCGCACTTTGTCGAGGCACTCGAACGTAACTCTAGAATATGTGTTACCCGCAGGCCTTGAGCCCCGGAGACACCGTTATCTGCGACTCGGAAACAATGGACGCAAGGGCACTCGGCGAGGTTTCGAGAGCCAAGCGCGAAAAAGCGAAGAAAGGGAAATCGATCCAGCGTCTGCAATGTGTGCACACACACCTGAAATCGTCGCACGCGCGATACTGCGATAGACGAGGGTAGGAGTGAAGTCAGCGTAACTAGGCAAATAGATAGACCCGCGAGACATAAAAAGAAAAAAAAAAAAGACGAGGAAATGCTTGAATTTGCAGAACAGCGAGAAGAACGAGAAGTGCCTCCTCCCTTCCCGCCCATACAATAGCAACTACTGATGACCGAAGTTGCATAAGGATGACCACGACGAAGTAGAATGTAAGAAGCTCAATGAAGCATCTTCATGCTTAAATTTTGGTTTCTCATGAAGACGACGAGCGACATCGCTCCAATGATGAGTTCGATCAAATCAGTAACGCCATTCCACACCCAGGCCCTTTCTCTCAATATCGCTAAAACGCGGGCGGCCCGCTCGGTCGCGACGGATTCCTCGAGGACCGGTTCATCGAATAAATCGACATCCGAGAATCAGCGGCGGCGTTCGGAGATTATCCGAGATTCCTTCTGGGCGCCCCCACAAGTAAGCACCCTTCCTCGCAGAACCCGGAACGTATCGATTCTTCGCGAGGCGCGCCCACACGCGTGCCGCACCTTTCCCTCTTCGTTTGCGCAGCCCTGCCGACACGATCGAGTAAGGCGAGCAAAAAACAGGCGCCCACGAATGGGACCCAACCCCGACGCCTTCTAAGGCCTCGCGAGGCGCTCCTAATGGTCGCCCTGAATGGGCACCCGATAAGGCCCGCCTGTACTCGAGTGCTGCCTGGACAAAGACACTCGACGACGACTCTTCCGCGGCCTCTCCATGCACAGGTGCACCCCATCGGCTACATCGCCAGGCAATCAACCCACGGTCGCGACAACGACGGGATCGCCGACGACGCGAGCAGAAATCAGGGACGTAGCTACGTTACGCACACGAATGCCATCTTGGCGGCAGCGACATTTGGCCCATTGATCCCGCTGTAGTCCCCTGCACCTTTGCTTTCGTGACTAGAGGTATTTCGACAACCTCTCCCCTCGTCGGGCAATCTTTACTTTCAGGCGTTCACCGTGCGTGTCTTTGAAGTTCAGACGCGTACACGTACTCCTGTTGAAAGGGTTCACGCCAATGAAACCTCTTCAGCGCATGAAAAGGTCATATTGCGAATTTGCAGGCTTTCCAATTGGTTGACCATAGTTGCCAATTGGTTGGCCATAAAAGAAGCTTGTGAGGACGCAACCATACAGCCATCCCACAGATGAAGGACATACGAGGCTGATGCAGGTACACAAATGATTTCCAAAAGATTGAAAGGCACAACCACAACCAACTACAATTAGCGTGGAAAAAAAAAATCATCCTCGCTTCGATGTTATGCTTTCGCCATCGAATCACGGAAACGTTAATAAACAAGAAATAAGTGTGTGTATGTGTGTGTGTGTGTGTGTGTGGGGGGGGGGGGGGGGCGAGGGGGTGTTTTTAATCTCGGCAAGCACGCATTGAAAAAAAAAAATAAATAACGGCCTAAATATGAACGAATGTCTTCGGAGCATACGGAAGTTCCCTGCCTTTTTCATCTGATCGTCAGCCAATATATATCCTGATCGTCTCCTCCCGTCTCCTCCGCCTTACCTCGTTCTTCCTTCGAAAGATTCCGCAGCTAAGAAAAGCTGCCTTGCTGAAATAAAAAAAGATAAAAAAACCTTGGAGGACGTTTATGTTTTGCCTTTCAGAGTGGAACGCGATAGCTCAACATACAATCTCCCGCTCGTTCCCAAGCTGGCAAAGTGTCTCTGCGTGGCCTGGTCAGTAGCGCGTCTGGATCGCAACCCAAGGGTCGTGGATTCGAATCCCGTAGAAATTGTTCAAACGTTTCTTGAAGGCGAAATAATTACATTATAGAGTGAAATCATTTAAGACATGCGGCGACCTTTAATTCGCATCACATACCATATATTTAATCACTTTCATTCCACGCGTGACGTCGCGTTTTACGTGAGCGTTGTGGGTTGTCCGAAATTCCCGCGCGAAGTCTGTAGCTGTGACGCCATGACCCTATCGACCAATCAGGATTTTCCCATCACAACGCCACCGACGCCGACGCCTGGTTTCTGCGACACAAACTCCTTAACGCTATCGCGTATAAAAAAAAAAAAAGACAAAAAAAAGGGAAAGACGAAATGCTAAACAACGAGGAAAACACTACGAAATCTTCGTCACGTGCTAGCTCAGGAATGCATTCGTGGCTCGAACTTCAACGAACTCTGCAGTGTCGCACCGCGCCTTCGAGACAAAAGCCAGAGCCCTTCCTTTCCCCCCCCCCCCCCTCTCTCTCTCTCGCTCTCCATTTTTTTTTTTTTTTCGTGCAAGATAAGTTTTGTCTGAACTATACTTCGTTTCACCTTACGTCCGGACGCAGCGGACGCTACGAGCTATCCTAGCCAATCCCGCTCTGGGCAGGTAAACCGTGATACGCTTTCCATACGTCGCTGTGCCCGCTCTCCAAGGTCACGTGACACTCACACGGACTTTAATTGGTTCCGATGGCTCGCAGCGACCTCTGCGCCCCGACGCAACAGGAAACCGAGTATGGAAGCACGAGTCGGAGGCGTTTGGCGGCACACCACAAATCTTCGGAAAACGTGAATGATATACGAGAGCACGGAGCACATATATGCAGAGCATTCGATTCTTTCGAAGTTGAGGACGCGTGATTCGGGCGATTTTTCTATTCTTCCATCGCTGCTGTCAGAGAACCAATTTTCGAGCCACTGCGTGTGTCCATTGAACACGAAAGCCGCGGTCCCACCGCCTACTGCAACGTACAAAAGACAGTCTGCAGACAGGAGAGAGTTTTCGGGAACCGTCTTTGCACATCCAATACGGTACAATGGGTCCTCCGGTACGGAAAGCGCATGTGCGAGTCTTCTGTGGTAGCGCATGCGCAGTTCGCACTGCCTACTGTCTGAGGCGTGTTTCTTCCCCGTGGGACGGTCCCGTTACATCGGTAATCTAAGACTGTCGCCAAGCACGTCCGGAACTTACGTATATGCACGAAGCAAGCATGTTTCGGAGATGCTTCAGACGTGTCCGCGGATAATTCTCTCCTCGTGTCCGCAGAGAAACTCCGTTTCTTTTGTATGACGTACATGCAGCGTCACTGCGTCCTAAGAGTGTGGTCAAGTTTTTGCGTAGCAATCAGAAGCAGCAGCGTATGCGACCTGGAGCCGTTCTCCTACCTGAAGTAAAATTTTGTTCGAGTGGAAGGAGAAAAAAGCAGAAAGAGAGCGAGGAGGAGAAGAGCCGGAAACGCGGTGTTTTTCCACTGCCGCAATTTATCTCTGGTCGACACAGATGCTGCTGTAGTAGACGACGATTCGCGGAATGAGGTGCCCACGTCAATCCCGTCATTGTTCCAGCGTTAGCGGAGCGCGTGACCCTTTCAGAAATGGGAATTCCCTCCTCTTCTAAGCGGCAAGAAGATGAAATATAAAGAAAAGACAAAGAAAGGGGAGAACTCTTCTGATATCAATGCGTGGAACGATTGTAAAAGCACCTAAAAAAACAAATTAGGAAAAAAAAAAAGCACGGCAACCATATATAGCTAGCCTCTGTAGCACGTGCACTGCGCGACACTGTGGGGGCGAAAAAGAAATCAACGGGACTTTTCTTGTTTTCTCCTAAAATCGAAGGGTTGCTGTCATCAAAAACACTAGTGCGATGGAAAGTGCCCATTTGAGGCCCAAACCTAAGCGGTAGAATTTGATGACGAAAATAATCCCTGGAGAAGGGGAACAAGGGGCACAAAAGACAAACACAAATCTCTCCAAACACAGCTAGGTGAGTGGAGCGCGACCGAAAAAAAAAAACAAAATCCGCCTGGTTCAGGTATCGAACCAGGGACCACTCCATTTCCAGTGGAGCGCTCTACCAACCGAGCTAATCAGGAATTAGACGTTAAAAGAGCAAATGGGTTTTATCAGCCGCTACCGGTATAACACCAACAAGGGTGAACAGCCTGCATTTTTAAGGTTATGATGATGATACAATTAAATGCAAAGGTGCCTGCGAACTGGACAAGAATTTTCGTATTTCTTGTCCAGCTCGCTTGCACCTTTGCATTTTATTGTATTATCAGAATTTGATGCCCGCGAATACCCTTTAGTAGTATCGTAAAATGCGAAAAAGTACCGATGTCGTGTTCGTGCTAACAGTGTCACGCAGTGTGTACACACGACGACGGAGAACTGAAAAGACACAAGCTGTCGTTTGGTAAATCGGACTGTAGTCATTGCATTAATCGTGTGAACAAATAAAAATATTATTAACTGTTAAATTCCTGGAATGTTTGGTAACGGAAAACAAGTTCTGCAAGAAGAACGTTCGAAACAGATATGCTAAATATACGGGTAAAAACGTAAAACTGAGGCCTCATGGTCTAATCACCCTTCCGAGAGGACTGCAAACACGGTACGTACGCAATAATTATTTCGCTCGTAATTCCCCTTACTGCTTCCTTCAAAAATAGATCCCAACAAACACAGATCCGGTATACCAGACCACTTCTGCAGCACCAATCAGGTCAGCGACTGTGGGACGTCATCACTGCGCAGTGATTACGAGTGTTCAAAATTGGATCATGAGAAAAACCGTATTCTAATATGTCATCATAAAAAAAAAAAAAAGCTTTAGGCTTAAAAAAAAGAGAGAGAAAAAATGGGGGGGGGGGGGGGGGGGTCGCACTGGCGTTTGCGTTCGTACGGCGTCGTTAGGCTTCATCCAGAAAATACGAAAACGGTTGTGGCTGTTCGACACAGCTGTAGCAGGGTCTCATTTGGTACACGCTTATTGCCACCAACCACAACCCTCTTTTACCGCCCATCTTCCCTCCTCCAGGCACAATATGTCCCGCCTTCGAAACGCCTGCCCGGCGTAGCATCAGCGAGGAACAATGCCGCGCAAGCTGGCAACCGCTGTCGATAAGTTTGCGCACAAAAAGATACAGACACAAGGTCCCACGGCGACGAGCGGTTGATAGTGAAGGTCGTTCGCTATCACGGGCCACCGTCACGGCAGCCCGGCATGGCCGCCCTCTTCACTCGATTTAAGCGCGTGAATGAGTCTGCTCTTGAGAACAGGCCCTCGACAGAGTTGGATCGAGACTCGTGACACTGAACTGCAGTTGTTCACACTGCCGTTCCCCTAAAGCAGCCTTCGATAACGCAAGCGCCTTACACTATCCAAGAGGGCCCATACCACCTAGAAGGCCTGCACATGACGTCATCGTTGGTGACTCCCCGTGTCGGGTTCCCAGTAAATAAAAAGGGGCACGTTGATAATCAGTACATGCATGTTCCTTTTTAGCACCCCAAAACAATAGCTATTGGGACTAGGCTTTCCTACACGACCCGGTTCAAAGTACAAGATCATCTTAAACAAACAAAAAAAAACTTTTTTTGTTTTATTAGAATTGGTTGCCAATTTTTGTAGCTCCTAATATTGGTCGACGGAATATTTGCGGCTCGCAACATGCTGAAGGATCCGGCCAAAATAGCGATGCCACCGAGTCCTCGATCTGACAGCGATGCCAACGTCAACAGCGTCGCGCAACGGGCCCTCGGAGGGTAAATACAGCGCGAGTGCCAACCTCGAGCGCTTTGTCACGATTCCAAGCGTCCGTTCTAGAAGCCGGCTGCGGTGTTATCGCAACGCGCGTGAGCCGATCGCACGCAAGGATCGGCGCTCCGACTGCTTTTAAATCAAACAACGGCAATTAGGCCAGGGATATAGCCTCGTTTATTTACGAGACCTTTACTCTAAACAATTCCAAAAAATAAAAGAGCAAAAAAAAAAAAAGCTTTCCAGCTTCTGCAGAGAGCGAATGGGTAAAAAATTTCTCCCTTAAGTCGCCAATCTGAACATAGCATATTTATACCTTCCAGAGCCTTAGATTCCCTAAGAGTCAAAGCCTGCGGACGAATCAGTTCGTAATCAGTGATAGGCGGAATATATCAAAGTTCCATAACTTTGTTTAAACTTGTGACACTAACTATTGCAATGACGATAAAGGAATTGAACATTTTCCTTTCCTCAACTAAGCAATTATATAAAAGGAAGAAGATTTCTTTCAAGCCCTACTTCTCGTATATTATTATTTTTCACCACATATATAACTTCAACTAACACATGGCAGAACACGTAGACAAAGCTCCAAGGACGGCCGGTCAAGTGAAGCGCCATCCGGATAAAAACTTGCAACCCCAAGGGCAAGAACTGAGCGAACGTCACATGATCGCCGCCGTGCAATCAGAAGCGAAGAAATTCCAGATAAGCGAGCACGCGGCATGTCCGTCTATAGAGGAGATATTCGGACGGGGGCGACGCTTCGTTCGTTAACATGAGCATTAACATGGGCTGATAAGGCGAGGCTGCCGTCGCCATATCGACTGCCTCCAGACTGAAGCGAGCCACTTGTACACGATAACGAAGACAAAAAAAAAAAAGGGAAAAAGACGACGCACAGTCAGAATGGCTTACCTCTTCTACAACAGAGGCCAGATTCCCGAAACTTACTTGCGACAAAAAAGTTCATAAATTTATCTTACGACAAAGTTACAGACTTTTGAGTATTCCCGAAGCAAAATGTTTGCAAGTTTTGTTTCGGGAATACTCAAACGTTCGTAACTTTGTCGTAAGATAAATTTACAAACTTTTCTGACATAAGAAAGTTTCGGGAATCTGGCCTTAGAGTTGTAAGTTTCCAAACACGTTAAAAAAACTTATATAAACGAAACTTTAAAAAAGAGAAGAAAAAAAAAAACATTATTAGTTGACTCAGTCCTCTAGATCAGGGTCCGGACCAACAAGTTGAGCACCAAACAGGCTGTCATTATTCGTGATGTTCGAAAATTAGAGGGAATCAGTGTGAAGGGAATGCCACGTACATGTTCGATCACAAAGTGTCGCCCGGTTTGAGAGCAAACGACGGCTCAACGCAGGACCAATCAATCACACAATGTATCACTGACACACCCTCCCCTGAAACTCGCTTTTGTTCGTCGCTCCTCACGAAGCCAGGGAAACGACGGAGAGGCAGATGGGAGACGGTCGATGTAACTCCCTAAAATATATTTATATAGTTGAAGCTCTTATCGAAGCTAACTTCGAACTTAACTTCTTTTTCTTTCTTTTTTTGCCTTTTCGTCGCTGTTTTTACGTCACCTCGTTCCGATATCGACTTTTGCTTTCTAACCAGGGTGTATAGAAATTAGTATTTTGAAATTCCCTGACTTTTCCAGGTTTTTCCCTGACAATTTCAGGTGAAATTCCCTGACCACTGTAGAGGCGGTGAAATATATAAGACCATTACAACACAAGGCATTGAGCATTGAGCACTGTGAGCATCATTTTGCACGGGCTTAATCCAACTTGCTTATTCCGAAATATTCGGGTTCGTCCAGTCCAGCTTAAACCAGCACTTTCTTCCCGCCGACATCGTCAGTGAAGAGGCCACTTCCGGAAACACTATGAAAACACGACGCCCAAAACACACACGTCAATAACCGAATGGCACCATGGCGCGTGGCCATGGCCGCCAGATGCACACTTTCGGATACTTTCGGCTTAATGCTTGCATTGGATTGGGGTCAGCGGCTTTCCCATTTGTTACTAATTCTAGCAGCTCTAACTGGATCTAGCCTAGTGTCGCGCTCTCAATCCAATCCAATGCAATCCAAGGCTTGGAATGGATTTGTCGGTTGCTCCCTTTGCATTGGGTAGCACACTCTACATCGGGTGAGCAGAGCCCGCGCTTCGCTCTAAGCAGAATTTATTGCCTATATTTCTTCCCCCAAGTCCTCAAGTCTTTGCTCAGCGCGCTCGATGGCGTTTCCGGCTCATTTTCCCCGACTGGGCTCGCTTTCTGACAATATCCCTTACAATTCCCTGATTTTTCCCGGTAATTAAAATTTCCCTGACAATTCCCGGTTTTCCTGGTCGCTAGGCACCCTGTCTAACGACCGCGCTCCTGTCTCAAAAGCCAAATATGACCGCGAACGTTTGGCATCCGGCATATTCCCGCACAGATCGCGTCATCCTTTCAGAAAATGAGAAAGGACGTCCGGCACACGCCGTACGCTCGTTTTACGGCAGCCTTTAAAAATACTGCAGTTGGCAACCGCTCCCCGCTCGTGAATCAAACACGGCACTAGGCAACTAACTCCTGAACCTGGCTGGAACTTTCACTCAACGAGAAGACGCCGTACGAGTGGACCCGTACAATATTCAGAGGGAACGGTTATGACAAGGTGTGACAGGAATCTGGAGACGGTTTCTTTTCTTTTAATTGTTATTATGTGAGTACTGAGAAAAGGAACCCGGAATATAGTTTTCACTTCAGCTATATCCCAATTCTCTCCAAACGACCGCGTCTATTCCAGTAGAGTGGATCAACCACTGTGTATCTTTGTGGATCAACTAGGGTGTATCTTCGCGGGAATTAAGTTTTCAGTGACAGGAAATCGTGAACATGCGCAACTTCGTGCACTGAAGTCATATAAATGTGTAGTGAAGTCATCAAAAGCATAAAAAAAATCGAGAGCTGTAGCGATATTGGCATTCTTGATATGAAGGAAATTTCACTTCCGAAAATCTCGATCTGCATTTCTGGGCTCATTTCAAATCTCACATGAAAAAAAAAAAAAAAAGACCTATTGCCATAGAATGATTAGATCGCCAGGATCAATAGATACAGCGCAGAAGCACTTTTCCCACCGATATTTGACGAAAATAATCGCAGTTCATCCCCGCAGGCATACGGTTTAGAGAAGCTCGTTTTAGCGAACGCCGTTTTACCGACCCCGGTTTATCGAATCTCTTTATAGAGAAACACAGTTTAGAGAAGATGGCGATGAGCTTCCTTTTAGAAAAATCGGCCGCCGCGAAGCGGTGTGTAAGAATGGATCAGGCGAGTTAACATTTTTGTAATGAGCCGCCGCAGACTGCCGCCGTGAAGCGGCGTAAACGCGGGGCGGCGGGTGGGTTAACACGCGCCCCGCTGATGCACGCGCGAAGTAGGAATAGCGTCCCCTTTTCGATAAACGGCGTTTCTCGAAATAGAGGCTCCGGTTTCTCTAAACCCAGCTTCGATAAAACGTGTCCATTCTCTAAAACGTGTTTCGATGAAATGGCGTTCGATCAACCGTAGCAAACCCGTTCATCCCCGGTAGCCTCTTTCACCTCTCACTACTCCCCAAGCGCCGAGGCTCGGTACGGTGGCGAATGCATGCGAGATTAAATACACGCTCAAACAGAACGCAGCACAGGAGACCGGTCCGCAGCGAAACGTGCAGCCGAGGCGCAGCTCTGGGCCAACCGGCCGGGTGCACGCAGCGGTACACAAGCCCTAGCAGCAGCAGCGCAGTCATTTCGTTAATCGAGTCTCGGCCAACGCGGCGTTACTAAGGCAGCGACGGGCTTTGGCCCAAACACAACAGGCGCGTCCGGACTTGCTCGGCGCTCGATGCCCTCCTCCGCCGGTGCCGTAGGTCACGCAGTTCGGGCAGGCTGCTGCTGCTATCGGCGCCAATCTCACGCGTCTTCACTCGAACAAACCGCGATGCCCAGCATGATTCACGGCGCTCTCCGCGGTCGACAATATGAATCAGTTCGCAAGGCCTTCACCGTCGCCCAAAACCGAATCCCGAACGGTAGCCTGCTTCGAACGCGTCCGGAGCAAATAAGTGTAAGCAAATCCACGAGCCGCTAAAGCGCGGCGGAGCCACTAAAGCGCGCTAACCTGAGCCTCCCCTCTCTCCTCTGCCTCCCCAGCGGGAAGCCAGAGGAGACGCGGCTTATAGCTGCGCAACAGTGCGGTTGTGACGTAATCAAAGCGCGCCTATCAGTGCTACAACTAGTTCTATGGACTTACTCCACAAGCTTTTCCGGATGCGCGTCTGGCGTGGACCGATTCAAATCAGTAAAAATAAGCAAAAACGAAACCGAAAAAAAAAAGCGCAGATAAGTTTGCGGAACAAAGTTGCAGCAAGAGGAATGAACGCAACAGCAATTGTCCCATGGGACAAAGCTCCCAGGCTTCGAAAGGAACCCGTAATCAAACCCCAACAAAACGTTTCACGGGGGTTCGCTGTACCAACCCGCAAACATCGGATCTATACGTGTCCAGAGGGATCTAGCCAATGACATAACGCCCGCCACCGGTCGCTGGTCATGAGATAGGTCTAACAATCTTCGTGGAGATCTTCGTTCTAAAGAAATGATTTCCTAAACTTTACGTCATTAAGAGAGAAAAAAACGATAGAAGCTTTTTCTCTGTACGAGTTAAACGGCAGCGGACAAGAAGGGCGGCGTATCTCACAAGATCTCGAAAAACAAAATAGATTGCAATTTGAAATTAATCGATGTAGACGGAGCTCCACCCAAAAATCTCAAGCCGACGCGAGTGCGCAAAGCGAATAAATAGAACCATCCTTTCAAATTGTGAAACAAATGAATTCCACCGTTCCCCAGCGTTAAACTAAATCGCGCTCTCATCTCAATGCCGCTTTCACAAAGGCTCCGACCCTCCGACACTTCGAAGCCATACAGTTGACTTTTGGTGCTTCTCCGCCCTCCGATAGCCGCGTTTTAAAACAACGCAAAAGTTCCGAAATGAAACCCGAAAATCCACTACGACCGGGTATCCACCGTTCTTAGAAAAACAGACTGCGATATGCTTTCCTTCTCAACTTTCAAGCAAGTCTCAAGGAACACACACACACGCACATTCGCGGCGCCGGCAACACGCTTTCGGCTTTAGGGACAAAGACAAACGACGCCAGGGCGCCACAATTTAATACAAGGACGGGACAACCAACGAAACAAGCGAACAGCAGCAACAAGAGGAACGAAAGCGGGGACGATCCAGTGCCTGCCGCGCCAGTTCGCGCAGCGCTCTGTCCGAGCCCCAATGGGAACGCGCTCCCACGCGCGCGCCTCGGCGGCGGCAAGCCAGCGGTGCACGCGCGTGCACGGCGGTGCATCCCCAAAAACGTACGTGCCGTTGCTCGGCGGCACACAGGACCCCCGCGCAGCCGTCGCCGGGGCGACCGAGGACGTGAGTCCCATGCGACTCCGTCGACCGGCCCCCCTCGTCGATTCTACCCTCGAGCGCCGCGACAGCGACAAGGAAACCACTCCACGCCGTGCGCGGACCACTGGCCGTAATCGCCGCTTTCTCCCGAATTAAGCGAATGAATATCGTGCCCTCTGTTTTTTATTGTGTTTTTTTTTTCGCTTTTTTTTATTTTTGCTTCGTATTTCTTTCTGCTTCGTGTCGCCCACGTTGTCTTTAATATCGGCGTACTTTTTTCTTTTTTTTTTTTTCCCGTGCACATCGCCACACCGTTGTTCACTGGGGCACAACGCTGTGCAGGTAGAGAAGAACTACATGTCCAGGTTTTTTGTGTGTGGAGTCGGAGAAAAAGGCGCATGACGTTGTCGTCATAATCGGCCGCGGTCGGCTGGTCAATTGGTTGGTCGGTCGGTTGGTCGCCACCATATACTTCCCATGTGGCGTCGTGCGCGGCGATGAGTTGGAGCGCAACCCCGAAGCGCATTACCGCTTCAAATGTGCGCTCAAGCGGCTGGCGACAATCTTGAACAAGCTAGCCAAACAAAGCGCATTGGGCGACACGTGCGATGGTTTTGACTGGAGCGAGAAAATAACTGCATTCCCTGCACCGGCGTTCGAGACGCTATATTGAAAGCCGTTGACATGCTAAGCGTTTAGTCTCGTTTCCTGCCCATGCCAGCGACATTACTGCTACGCTAACCTAGGGGACGTTAAAGAACTACGAGATACTAGTACTACTATCAAGCATTCGGCAGTAGCTCTGCCTCTAGCATGCTATCGTTGCCTTCAGCCGGGCTATGGCTGGGCGTGTAACGAAGTGTTATCGTATGTAACGAAGTGGTATCTGATGTCTAACTCCTGGTTCGCTCAGTTCGTAGAACGCTCCGCTGGAAATGGAGATGTCCTTGGTTCGATACCAGGACCACACGGAATTTTTCAGTCGCCCACCAGTCACCTAGCTGTGTTTGGAGATTTGTATACGTCCTTTGTCCCCGCTTCTTCAGGGATTATCATCGTGTTATCAAAGGCGGAAAGCTCGCGCTGAAAATGAAGCATCTACTGAACTCTCCACCTGTCACTTACGGCTCCCTGCAACAAATACTCCGCATATACGGCATTGCAAATACTAATAAAAAAAAAAGTGCAGAAAGGTTAATCAGCGAGTAAAAATAAAGTGTTTGTGTGATTACCATGACCCTCTCTGGCCTGAAAAGTGCCGTTTTTGGTGCTGAACTGACAATCGAATCTTTCGAGCTGACATGATTTTTTTTTTTTTTTTTTTCGCACGATTTGTGAAAACAATAGTCTGCCCTACTTACTTGCGTTTCCCTCGCTAAAGGCTGAACTCCATGGGACGAATTATGCGACGAATAACTGGCGAACGCCGCCCGACGGCACGCTCGTTTTGCGCGCGACGTAGCAGCCACTGTGTTGATTCCACGCGCAGAGCAAAAGCCGCCGGCCAAAATTCGTCGGTTATTCGCAGCATATTCGTCCCATGGAGTTCAGCCTTAACACATAACACGAGAAAACCAAAGACACGCGTACGCCAGACTGAAAAGGCAAATTCAAGGCGTACCCTCCGCGCTCCCCTGGACGAGGGCTGTCACAACAAAACACGACTCCCTCCGACTTCTGTCGGGCGTGATTTCTCAGGGCACTTGAAGAGCAAAAATGTCAACGAAAAAAATAAGAGGGAATCGTGTTCTGCAAGGAAGGCTCGCCGTCTTTATAAAGACGGCGAGCCCGTGTCTTTGGCATTTCGCAGTGATGTGATTGGCCCGAGTCGTTTCGGAGCACCTCTTTTAGCAGCGAAAAATCTGGTTTAGAGCAGCGAAAATAACTTTTGGAGCATACGCACACTTCATTTGTATTTAAAGCACCCCTAAAAAATTGCTCTCTTTCGGTCGATATTAAAGTACTGCAAAGTGGCGTACGCAAGAGGCACAATAAAAATGGCAAGTCTATTCTTTGTATAAACTCAAACTCACGCTTTATTTCTCTCCAACTTTAAGAAATAATTCAGATAACAAAAAGCAACTAAGGTGTTGCTTGACAAGCATCTGCCTTCCCCACAGCAGCAGCAAAAAACAACAATACTATTTTCAGCTCAACAAAACCCTCAAGATAAAAAAAAGGGAATTATACAATCGATTTAAAACTTAAGTATACGAAACATCGATAAACAAGATAGCCTCTTGGAACTTCCAGCTTGTTGGTATTTTCTTTGCGCACGCCACTTTGCAGTATTTTCAGATCGACCGTAAGAAGGCCTAATTTTCGAGGGGTCTATAGGGGGTATTCACTGGACGCCATATTTGAGGACGATGTTTAGAGCACATGCTCAGAAGCAGCTTACATTAATAGGCTGCAAAGACCGGCAATCTTGATGGTGCGGAATGCACGTTGCAAAAAAAAGAAATGTCGAAGCTCGCCGCCAGCACGCGCTCAGCAGTCGCGCACACAGCTATGGCCGCCAGTGAACACATACTCCCTATAACAGAGCGAATATGTATGTGTTAGCCTGTTCAACTGAAATACATTATGCAAAGGGTTCGATTGAGAAAATGAAACCAGGTTATTCGGCCCGCATAAATCAACTACGCATGGCAGAAAGCTGAAACTCCGTGAGAATGGGACGCTAGCGGTCATGATAAAACCCCAAACTTTGAGCACATGACGTTACCTAAATCGAAAGATACAAAAAGAAAAAACAGAATTTCTCAATGAGCCAACGTCCACCTGAGCCTAATATTCATTAAACCCTAATCTGAAATTGTAAGCGACTGTAACCTTTATTTCCGTAAAAAAAAAAAAAAAAATCGTTCAGCCTTTCCACTCTCGTGAAGAAGGAAGACCAGCGGAGCTGTACTCGATACACTGTGTGCTTCTTCTTCGTCGTCGTCTGTTTTTCGCGCTGTTTCCTACGATCCATTCTTCTATTATAGCTGGAAAGGTTGCCGCCATCTACGAGCGACGGCGGAAACCATACTGTTTGTGTGCTTGCCGCCGTCGCTTATAGATGGCGGTAGCTGTCCAGGCAGGTTTGTGTCGACATACCGGACACGATCCTGGGGAACCTAGCCCTAAACAGCTCCGCTGTAAAAAAAAAAAAAAAAAAAAAAAAAAAAAAGCTTTTTTTTTTAGAAAGACGATACTGTTTCCTCTCGTGCTGACACGTTTGTTCACTGACATAATTAATACAGGCGCCCAGAATCTCAAATTTTAGTTTGATGAAAATTAAGCTTGAGTGGACGCCGGCTCATAGATAAATTTGTTTTAGAGCGCAGCTCTTAGGCGCCCGTTTCCGGCTTGAGCGGCGTCGCCGTCGCCGTCAGCGTCGGCGTAACCACGACCTCCCCCCCCCCCCCCCCCCAGGTCACGTGACCCCCCCCCACCCCCCGAGGTCACATGACCTCGGGGGGTGGGGGGGTGGGGGGCTCAGTACCGGGGTGAGGGGGGCTCAGTACCGTTCCCTCCTCCTTCTCAAGAGCTGCGCTCTAATTGGGCGTTACAGGGAGTTGTAAACGGCTTTCACATTTTCTTTCTTTTTTTTATTCAGGTAACAAAATCGGCATGTGAATGATAAATATGATTTCTTAAGAGATAAAAGTCCAGCTAAACTGGTTGAGGTTAGTCATTCATAAGCTTATCCAGCAAATTTACGTTTAATTTACTCTGTTCACTGTGACATCAAACAAATGGAATCGATTCAAGGGTGGTAACTAAGCAGAGTTAACATAAAAAAAAACTAAATCTATAGAGCAGTCCATATAAATCTGGCAATGCCTAAATAGCCTTGCTCAATAAAAAAAAATTAAAAAATCGCATGAATATTGTTGGCTATGATGCACTATTCGGTTTTATTCCGAAATTTTACTGCAAGGTACATTAACCCTCATTATGTTATTATTATATCTTTTAACGTTCTATTTTGGAGGAGTGTTTTCCCCTTACCACGCGGCTGCGCTGCGTGAAAGTAAGGCGCGCAAAATCGCGGTGCCTATTTTGCAGTTGTTGCTTCGCCGCAGTACACCAGTGCGCGGTGAGAAGTGCACTCAATGAAGCTAACTTGCCAGAAAATGGACCACGAACGTGAGCAATATTGCGAAACTTCCGAGTACCGTCAGTGTTTGATAGAGATATCAAATCGTGAAGCACGTTATTTGAGGCGATCGGTGAAAGCTCTGAACATTCGCACAAGCTTACAGTATCGATCCAGCAATCCAGCGGGGTCTGCGCTATTATATTTTTAGTATAAATAAAGCGAAATAACGTTTATGCAGAATGCTGGCGCAAATTCCACGGATTTTGGCGAAATGTAGCAAGATGCAGCAGACTAAGCCCTTTGGCGCAGCAAACCCATCCCTGAATTCGCTTTCATTCGGGATGTCACCGTTGAAATAGTTAAAAGAACCTCCAGCGTCTTCAACGCAGACTTTCATCTCGAATCACACACGTTATTCTTTCTTTGTCGTGCAATTCTATGACACGCTGCTGTGTCAGGGGTGGGGCAGACCAAACTAGTTTTCGAGCAATTTTTGGAGCAGAAGAGTCCGCATTTTGGAGCAGCTTAAAGGAATACTGAACCGAAATTTGGATTTCGCAAAATAAGGCCGTAGAAGCGTTGAACGGGACGCTACGAACTCCAAAACATCAGTCATACATCGATATCTCGAACGGATGGCCGTACTTTTGGAAAAGAAGGGCGCGATGAAGCGAGGTCTCTGACGTCACTGTCCTCCGGGAGAATTTGAGAATGAGGGGAAGCGGCCTCGCTTCTCTCCTCCTCGCTTCGGTTCACCAGCTCGACGGGATGAAGCGAGGAGGAGAGGGAATGGGAATCGTGACGTGCCTTGTCTCGTCGGCCTTGTCGGCCGTGTTCAATCGCAAACTTCCTTTCCAAAAATACGGCGATCCGTTGGAGATATCGCTGTAGGAGTGATGTTTTTGGGTTTTGCAGCGTCCCGCCTATCTATCCAGCCCTGTTTTGTGAGCTCGAAATTTCAGTTCAGTATCCCTTTAAGAGCACAAAGCCTACATTTTAAAGCAATGTAGGAGCAAAAAAAAAAAACATTTTGAAGCACTAAAGTATTAAAAAAAGTATTTTGGAGTATTTTAGAAGTAACTGTGACATAATTAAAAAACAAATCATCTTAGCAAGTAATTGTATCATGTGTTACAATTCAAGCGAACTAGGTTTGTACACGTGTTAGAAAGCATTGAATACGGAGAGCAAGTCTTACAAAAAACCGCCTTTGGCGCGTCGGAACGCAGGGAGGGGCACACCAATCAAAGGACAACAAAGAGAAGGCCCAAAGAATGCGCGATGACGAGGCAGGCAAGCGCGCGCCTCATTAATTGAGGTCGGAAGGAAACAAAGCACGTGTGCTCATCTGGGGGGCTATGTTCGACAAAGGTTTCATTTCTCCTAAAAAGAAACGGAAGTGACGATATCGCGTCTGATAGATTAGAGGCTCAAATGACGAAAGTTCCCTCTTTCGTCATTTGAGCCTCTAACCAATCAGACGCGATATCGTCGCTTCCGTTTCTTTTTAGGAGAAACGAAACATTTGTCGAACATAGCCCATAGCCCCCCTGGAGGGTAAACAAACGCACGAAGTCCGCAAAGAGCAGACGCTTTACTGCGAAATGTCTGAAATTTCACACAGAAAAATAATAACTTACAGAAACAAATTTCGATCGAAAATGAAGGGACACGACTCGGCAACGTAAATGTTACACGCTACGTTGCATCATTTCATTCATGAACAGATAGATACCGCTGAACCAAGGAATTGCCATTGTCATTGCTCCTGGGTTCAATCCCCGCACCTGCCCGTTTCGATCTGGATGAGCATCGTACAGACGTGCGGTCGTGTATGCGTGGTGCACGTTAAAGACACCAGGCTAGCGGTTGTACTGCACTGGCTAAATTGCTCATCTACAGCTGAGACACCAGACGCCCATTGAGGCAGACTAACTTCCGGCTGTATAAGCATATACACAACAATTTGCTTTTTTTTTTTTTGCATTGTCATTGCCAGGCGGCGGCTTGTACCACCTGGCAATGGAATGGGAGTTGCGATTTGCACAGCATCAACGTGATGCGCCAGTGATGTTCGTTTCTCTGCGTTACGCACTTCTTTTAATAAAAACCGCGTGACTTTTTTTTTTTTCGCGTTTTGTCGGTTCTAACGGCTATGGCAAATTTTCTTAAGTATATAAACCTCAACTTCGCATTTCATTGCTAGTTCGGACCACAGGTCTTTCAGAAAGAGGCAGGCACACCAAGGAAGCACGAAGGACGTACCCTTTCAGCTCACGTTCTCCGCGACAGTACGCGCTCGGAAGCAAGCCCACAACAATGGCCGCAGATGTGACGTCAGTGCAAGCCACGTATAAAGAAGGTTAAAAGAGGGACGTCCAGCGGTTTAGATAATTTGTCTCTTCTGCGTGTAGAGGGAGCGAGCTAAGGCACGAAACTTTCGCACGGGCGTACTTCCAACAAAGGCAACCGAGCACGCTGACCACGGGAGGGAGGAAATCAAGGAAGGGGGGGGGGAACTGGAAGAAACTTTTTTGGCGGGCTTTTCCTTATCTACAGTGTCGCTACGAGGCGGTAGTGCACTCAGAGACCGGCGTCGTCCTCGTCCGAGGGCCATTGTTTCAGCCCCGCACGGCACTCGATCCCAGCCCGGAGATAAGTGCGCAGATAAGGTGACGCACATCAAGGGATCCTCGCCTCCCAGAGGACAGCGCACGGCCAAACTACTGGCAAAATTGCGACCGCGACAGAAAAGAAGAAAAAAAAAAAACCTTAATTCCCGGCTGGTTACGAGTTTGCAATTTTGAAATCTGGCGAACTCCTCGATCGCGTTTGCACATCGGACTGGCGCTATACCCCAATTAGAAATAAACGACAGTAAAAACTGGCCGACAAGATAAGAAGAAAGTGAAAAGGCTGGTTCACACGACTGCGACCGCTCACGACCATGTGCCTCAAAACCTGTTAAAATATCTTACGACGAGAGAATACGCTGGCGCCACCCATCGGGTAGCCGCAGAACACTTAGCATTTCCGCATAATTTCTATTTTCTTCGCGCATCATTCATTCTTTCTTTAGCTGCAGAAAAAAAAAAAAAAAGCTTTTTACAATGTTTGAGACGATTATTTCTCGTAGATAGTGCGTACATTTGATCTCGTACCTACTGCAAAACATTTGCTCTAGACTCTAGAGCACGGTGTTCTAGTGAAATGCAGTTCCAGGAGCACCTCATAGATGGCGCCAGCGTGTTCCCTCGTCATAAGAGATGGCAAGAACTCGAACATAAGCGGACGGAAGCGTCTGAACGGGCCTCGTATATGATATGTAGGGCCCTACATATCCACGGATTATTAGCGGATACCCGCAGTAAATTGGCGGATGCGGATAAAAATGAAACAGATTTGGCAAATTCTGGATCGGATGCGGATGCCAAGAGCTGCGGATGCGGATCGGACGCGGGTACCCACCGGTCCGGATCTACATTTTTACTGAGGCGGCCCGTAAATGTCTGCGACCGCGCAATGAATTCCATCATCGAATGTACTGCGGGGGCAAACTACTCTATTAGATAAAAGGCGCTAATCGGGGAGAAAATCGTTCTTTAGTCAAGAAAAATTTCATACTCATCAAAGATCGCTTTAGAATGTTCTATCACCAAAAATGCTGTCCCTTGAAAAAGTAAAGAATGCAGGAGTGTCAGTCGTCCCGGGAAATCGTATTCTTGTTCGGCAGGGGAAGAGCAGGAAACGTTCTTTGGGCAAACAAAAATCCAAAACGTACAAGCCGCGAGAAAGTAGACGTGTGCAAGTCCTTTTCCCTTTGATCCTCTGGAGTGGTGGAACTTGCGCCAGCACGAGTTTCCGCATCTTATTCTTATACACCAACTCATGTTTACAAACAAACGGAGCGCCCCTAGCGGACGCCACCGACGCCGCGCATGCGCGATGGGGGTGTGGGCAAGAAGCTCACCGTCGCCCATAAACAAACCATTGAAATGCGATGTTGTCGGCGTCGGTGTGAGTCCCCGTGCTCTCTGTCGCGTTGGAATTGTTGATTCTACGTCTTCCTGGCAATGTCTGTCTACTTGAGCGGCCTCAGCGAAATTAACGAGCCTCGTTACACCGCAAAACTTGGTGTGAATAATGTAACATGCGGCGATTCATTCCGCGTGGACGCCGCAGAATGGACGCTAAATCCTGATTCACATGGTGAGGTTCTGCTCGCTATTTTCAGTAATGACGTCGCTCGGGCTGCAAAAGCTTGAACCATAGCTGAGATGTCGACGGCGATACTGGGAATCGCAAGCAGAATCGGACGGAGTGAATCAGGCATAACATGTCGGTGATGGTCACTGGTAACAATTATCAACATCTCCTTATATCTACTGTTTACACCGAGCCTACTCACCCGAAGCAACCTACAAACTTAAACGTCTTTTGAGGTCTGCACTTCTTATCACAATTACCGGGTCAACGTTTGGTCTACGGGCCGCTGTCGTTTGAACGAGCGGACGACAAGCAGAAACGTTTGAGAGAGCAGACGACAGCTCGAATGATGAGGCGGCCGTTTGAACGTGATGACGCACTGAACGTGGTCCGCAGGTGGTCCGTGCAACTTGACGGTTTTCCCGCGTTCATGTCGGAACAAAACAAAAAAATCTGACGACCACGAGTATCCGTGAATTCAATCCAAAGTGCTTGCCGCCCAAGCAATCGTGGTCCGACGGCGTCTGTTTTTCCTTCCTGACGGGAGTCCTATCTAGGCAGAAAACGCATGAAAACTGACCTTCAAACCTTTCCCGACTCTTTTGGTAAAGCCCCAGTCGCGGCGTATTGACGAGAAGGCAGGTTTTTGTCCGTTTTCTTCTAAGTAACACAGGAATGCACGTGCCCCATGACGGCTTCCGCCCACAGCCACAGACCGAAAGTGCGCCCGACGCGCCACCACCGCGCCGTGACGTAACAGAGATGAGTTCGTGTATAGTGCAGTTCGTGCATGACATCCTGCATCAAGTGCACCAACGGAGAGAGACTTCTCATTAACAGGTATTAATTCAAGAGAAGCAAACCAGTCTGAATCTGTCCATGTTGACGATATTCTCTTTCTTCTACACATCAACCTCGACAAGTGAAACGTTGCGTGTCTGTACGTTTATTTTTCTCGACAGTTGGCACTGAGCAGTATTTAAGTATATGGTTCCGAGCATGCAGTTGAGGGGTTGTGTTTAAAACTGAGACCGATAAGAGGTGTTGCCATTATTGAATATTGTGATATTTTCCCGGTGGTGTGCTCGGGCCTTACCTTATATACTGCGTTGAGTGAGCGCCTTTTCTATCGCACTTTTTTATTGTTTGGCCTAAATAAAATGACACAATGTTATTAGTGTGTCCTTTGTTAATTTTAATGTTTATAAAATATGCGTCTGGTTAAAGAAATTTTAATAAAACAAAAATAAAACTAAATATTAAAATGTCTTTCCTCTTGAGCGCATCTTCTGGACAGCGTCAGTGTAACTCACTCCCAAGACGATCTCATAACTGCGATCATCTTTCCGGCGATGCAAAGTGTCTCTGGAAGGATGATCGCTTATTCTATAAATACGATAAAACAGAATACGATCAAATGACTTTCACCGTATTCTGACACGAAGAGTTCTTTCTACAAAGGTAAGCAGACGGTTTATAAGATACCATCCAGACGTTTTTTGTTTTGTTTTGTTTCTTATTTATATATATGATTGATTTTATAATGCAAAAATGAATGCCCGGAATGAGAGTCGGATACGGTTCCGAATTTGGCGGATGCGAAGTCTGCGGATGCGGATCGGATGACCAAACCGTTATCCGCGCAGGGCTTTAATGATATTGGAAGCTTTCCATTCAGGCGATTCGATTTTAATAAGGCTCGGAGAGCGTATTCTGTCACTTTCTTCCCCTTTTTGCTGGTATCGAACAATTTAAAATTCCGCCACCTGTCATTACGTTTTACGGATTCGTTTTCACACACGAAACCGCTCCCGTCCCCCCCCCCCCCCCCCACACACACACACACACACAAACGCTATGAATCACTGTCGGACACTCTTGTGTCATAAACCGGCAACACAAGCGCGATAAGTCATACGTTCGTAGAATGGCATCTGGCTTTCAACACGAGAAGTGACGAAAATAATTCCTGGAGAAGGGGAACAAGAGGGACAAAGGACAAACACAGCTTGATGACTGGTGCGCGACCGAAAAACTCCGCCTTTGCACCTTTGCATTTAATTGCATTATAATTATAACGAGAAGTGAGTTGTCGTTCCGTAACTAATTGACAGCAATTAAAGCTACTTTCATTCATTGTACCTTTCAAGTTAAAATAAAAATGAAATATCCGTAACCAAGCAGTCGTAGCGAAAAACCAGACCTACTCATAACAAATAATCAAATTACTTGTAAATCGTGTACTTCACAAAGTAATTTTGTCGTCGTTTCATTAAGTTTATTAATCGCAAGAGGGATCCTATTACTTTTGGAAGTACTCAAATTCCTTGTAACCGTCACTCTTTTTCCCCCTCCCCTTTCTAACGGCACCCCTTGATTGCACAGGCTTCCTAGAAAGGAATCCTCGAACCAAGTGTCTGACACGAGGATGGATTAAGAAGATAAGTAGGTCCTAAATCGGTGATTCTAATCTATGAACAGTACGAAAGTTACCCTTTCAAGTAACGGCCAATTACTTTTTGCATCAAGTGATCTAAATGAGTAAGGTTAAGCGAGAGTAATTCTAACTGATTACTTTTTTTTCGAGTAACAAGTACGAGACAAAAAACAAGAATATTCCCATTAATTTAGTTCGAACTCGAACGTGTTGTCATTGCCACAAAACTCTACTGTGAGATATAAGTAGAATGCACAATCCAGGTGAAGCTGCGCCGGTATTCAGTTGGAAACCGAACTAATGGTCAGCAACTTCGACACACCTCGACGTCAGGGAATGCTTGGAGAGTAACTTGAGTGTACGTAACCTCGGTTCTATCTTTTGTAATTGTAACTATAAACATTTATAAGGACCTAACTGCATTTGTAGCTAATTTACATATCAGCTCGAGTGATTGAATCTTAATTACCTCCGAAGAGTAGCTTTTACAGCAGTGGAGCTACGGCGGTGCGATGGACAAGACGCGATGGTGTCGGGCAGTCCCGACGACGAAGACGTTGGCGTCTTGGTCATTTTCCTCGCAACAGCGAAGATAACAGACAAGCGATGGATTAGTCGGCAGATAAGTCGTGGGAGAAAATAAAACATCTCAAGAGCCCAAGGTGAGGGTTTTGTTGACTCGACCTTTACACGACGAAAGAGCAAAGAGCGGAAGTACACTAGTCCCCATGAGTACGGGGACCGCCCACGAGCTCCAAGGAGAGCTACGACAGCTCTGGCCGTCGTTGACGATGACCGAACACCTCCGAACGTTGTTCATCACAATGTACAGTCAGCACGGAATGAAACCCGAACGCCGGAAAGCGTGGCCATCGATACAGGCTGCTCCACCTGGAGGGCCCCTTAGAACGAATGCAAATGCACGTGGGTGCGAGGGTGCGGGTCCTACTAAGCTGTCCTCAACCCTCGCGCGGGGCGTCTGGGACTTCCGCGTTTCGCCGGTGGCGCTCTGTAAGCGCCGTCACTCGGGGAGCTTTTGTGTCGCCGCACTGTCGACACCGGGCGGCCGCTTAACCTGGCTATAGCTCTTTGCGATAGGCCCTGCTCAGACAGGGTGATGAATTTATTCCGCTCCGGAATCGATACGCCTGGCATATCGGTGGTTACGAAAGAGGGCATCAGCAAGCAATTCCTCACTTTTTATAAGCATCGACTGATAACCTAGCACGAAAACATGGGCATTGCTCATAAAAACCGAGGCATCCGCGTCGGTCTGTTGCAGCATTTTCTTTCATAAAGAGTATGGTCGTGCGAATAAACGAATTTTATTTCACGTTGATGACGTTTCGCTAATTCTCAGAAACCGCGCGTGGCACGTTGTTCATTAAAATCATCTGGTGGGCTAGTTGGGTAAACATTACTAAAAAAATAGCGCAAAGACGACGGTGGGAAGAACGAGAAGACAGGAAAGAGCGCTAACTGACAACTGGCGTTTTATTTACAAGAGAAAAGAAGACGAAAAGAAGTGAGGTAATTCAAAGACAAAAACGTTGTTCACCGGAGCCCCACCGTGGTTCCAGTGACACGTCATCAAGCACTACGGGTCTTCTGTGCACGAAATGTTTCAACTTTCATTTCGCCCTTGCAATACACAAAGCGATAATGAATGACAGCGCTGAAGAGATATCGCTGGTAATCCGATACACAAAGGGAGTGACCGTGCTTGTTGTATCGGATGTGACGTATGTGACGGCGCTTACAGCGCGCCACTGGCGAAACGCGGAACTCCCAGACGCGCCGCGCGAGGTTCAAGTTCATCTTAGGACCCGCACCCTCGCACTCCGGCGCATTTTCATTAGTTCTCAGGGGCCCTCCAGGTGGAGCAGCCTGTATCAACGGCCACGCGTTCCGGCGTTCGGGTTTCATCTCGTGCTGACTGTACCTATAGGGTTTGTATCCATATGTGCTTACACGAGAGCCGGAATGGGGGGGGGGGGGGGGGAGAGATTATGGAGGGGGGAGGTTTGGTGAGGGGGGGGGGGGTGTTGTAGCCCACTGTTATTCGCAGCTCCAAAGAAGGTGACACCACCTAGCAGAGAAGACATGAAGGAGAGGGGCAGGAACCTGCCGCCTATCCAAGTGAAAGGATGGACGGATGAATGTAGAACCAATAGGGTGGTGGCTTGAGCGACTAGCCAAAGCTTCTATTTCAACAAAAACGAAATGTTTTACTAAACAAAAAAGAAAATAAAATAAATTAGTAAGGTTAAGCCTTTTAACAGTATACCGCGCAGGATAAATGGTGCAGCGTGGCTGCACCATTTATCCTGCGCACTACACCAGGGTTGATCCTCTCGACTCCAGTGAACACAGCAAACCTAGACCGCGGCTCACCATTGTCTCCAAGAGCGTTGCCACCGAGCTCGGACACAGTTGGTCCATTAAGACCTTTCCAGCGCTTATCACCCGGGCAAAAAAAAAAAAAAAAATGCTGAGTCACTGAGGTGTGGACGCATGCGCTGCGTCTTATATACCCCACAACAGAGCAACAGCCCATGCCCAGAAGGCGTTCCACAGCCCAGCAGACAAAGATGGCGGCGCGCAGAAAGCGAACTAAAAAAAATCTATTTAAAAAAAAAAATATTAACATTTCCGCGTTAATAGTATTGGTTACTCTAGCTTTCACTCCTGTACATATAGACCAGTGTATGCACTGTTCCATAGGCGCCGCCATGTTTGCTTATGCTGACGCCATGACACAGTAAAGGGGCTGCGCTTTTTGCACATATCGTAGTGCAAGAACGTCAAAAACGAATAGCCAAGAAGCCCCAAGAGTGCTGTAAAAAAAAAAACTTGTTTTACGGGCAGTTCCTCTCTTCACAATAGGCCGCGTTTGATGATAATATTTTCAGTTTTTTTTTTTTTTTTTCCGCTGGGGACTAGCAATTTGGACACTGGTTTATATGCTCTTAACGACACCTACAATTTTAGCCATTACCCCTCTCCCCCCCTTCCCCTAACATAAGAAATGGACGAAGTCGCGTTCTATACTTCGTTTCAGCTTAGGTCTGAGCGCGGCCGATGTTCTGAGCCGAAGGGCCAATCAAACATCGAAAGAGGCACAACGTCATGACGTACTCTCTCTAGTTGATAGGAATAGCCGGAATTCGCCGTCTCTCTATGCGTGCTCCTCCGCCGGCTTGTTCTATCAAGCGCAGAGAGCACGCCATGACGCTGCGCTTTTCGAGCTGTTTAATTGGCCCGTCGGCTCATAACATCGGCCGTGCTCGGAGCCGAAGCTGAAACGAAGTATAGAGATATGCGGAAGAGATTAAAAAAAAGTGGGGCACAGGCGAAAAAAACAAAAAGGAGAAAAGGAGGGCCGCAAGCGGTAAGCGATGTGTCAACGGGGCACGAGTATGGAATGCAGCCCATTCTGGAGCCCAGAAGCCGTTCGTTATCCACGCGAGGGCCGATCGACAAACATACGAAACAATGCAATCTAATCGCTTCGTCGAAAAAGAAAAAAAAAAAAAAAAACGCAATCTCTACGGACACGACTTTCGTTTCGGCGGTACGCAACGCGACAGCAATATCCTCCCACGCCATTCCATATATATGCTCTCCAGTGTTTGCTTTGACTCTCTGCCCTTTTCTTCCATATCTGATTTTTACTAACGAAAAAAGAAAAAAAAAAAAAAAGGTTTACGTGGTTATTTGAGAGAAAGCGGCGCTGAATAAACATCCTCGTTCCCATCAGCCGGAACTGGTCGAGGTAGCGGTTGTTAATGGATGGATGAATGCAAACGGCTAAACCCCAATACTCGGGCGGCTGCTTGCGCCACCTAGCCAGCAGTAGTGGAGACATGAATTTTTTTTTTCTTATTTGGCAAGGGGGGATTGAGGGGGAGGGGGGCTTTGGACCCAGAGGTGCCTATATCACTACTATAGACCCCTTTCAAAAATCACGTACCGGTTATTAGAGGGTCGGAACCACCTCACAATGGCGGAGCGACTGCATCGAGGAACGTGCAAGTCATTCCATAAGATAGCGAACGTCGGGGCGCGGTCAACACTTCGAGTCGACCATCCAATCAAACAGCGTCGAAAGTGCAACGTCACTGCGATCATCACCTTTTTTAATGGGTGTTTTTTTTAGTGTGAAGTGACGTTGAGGTTTTAGTCCGCCATTGTACAGGGATTTCACAGCTGCGAACAGAGTACCGTATTTTGAAAGGGGTCTATACTCGGCGACAACTTCTCTAGGCATTTCCGGGGAGAGGAGGAGAGCCCGCGCACAGCTTTAGTCAGCGCTCAAAATGGGAGAGGGAATCGTGCGTGTACCTTCCACTGCATTACCAAGAAAAGTGGTTTTTAACATCAACAGTTGACGCCTACTTAATATACGAACCACAAATATTAAGCCTCTTAACGGTAATCCTCACATAGTCACTAGAGAGTATTAGGGAACCATTTCTGCACATCCGGCACGGTACGATGGGCCCTCCGGTACGAACTGATCATGTGCTACCGCAGAAGATTCGCGCATGCGCAGTTCGTACCGGACGGCCCATCGTAGCGTAACGGATCTGCAAAAACGGTTCCCTCAAACTCTCTACTCACAAGGTATGAGCGGGAACGGTCTCTTTCGAACGGCCGGCCTCCAGCGCGCGCTCCTCGCCTTTTCTCGAAGCTTCCGAGACGCCCAAGCGGTATCGAAGTTAGGTAGGTAGCTCGCACTGGAGGCACTGAGAACCCCCCTTGCCGCTCTCCTCCTGTCCGTGACTAGAAAAAATACGATTCGTGCGATGGAAGCGCACCTTCCATCCAACGGATCGACGGGAAAATAAAAGAACCGAATACCTCGGAACCTGTTAGCGCCATCTGCGGGCGGGAACGAGAAGCGACGCCGGTCGAACATTCCCGGCGCCAGATACGGATCGGCTGATCGCGAGCTACTGTTTACAGACAAGCCCGCAGAAACCAGATTCGCGTGAGGCAGGGCATCTGCGCATGCTCAGTGCACGCAGCAGGGCCACCGCAGGGACGTCACGTCAGAGTCGAGTCGGTCCATAGACCCCTTTCGAAATTCGCGTGCCGGTTATTAGAGTGTCGAGGAAACTCCCTACACAATGGCGGAACAACTGACATTGTGGAACGTGCAAGTCATTCCATACGATAGCGAACGGCCGGAGCGCGGCCAAACGCTAGGAGCCGACGAGCCAATCAGACAGCGTCGAAAGTGCAACGCCATTGCGCTCATCACCTTTTTCTGCGAGTTTTTTCTTCTCCAATCAAACGCATAAAGTGTGCCGTGACGTCACGGTTTTAGTCCGCCATTGTGCAGGGATTCCGCAGCTGCCAACGGAGGGCAATATTTCGAAAGGGGTCTCTATCAGACCGAAAGACAAAGTCGTCACCAAAAACGAGCTCATAAGACGAGCGTACGAGCGGAGAGTGAAGGTGTCCAGCCATGCGACTACGCGAATGACGCCAACACGCATGCGTCTGCTCTGACGTCGTGTCACTGCGGCGGGGGCGCTGGCCCCGGCCCGGCGCATGCGCCGACACTTCCCCTTACATGAACCTGGTTTCTGCGCACGCCCACACCTGGTGTGGGCGAACGCGGGTTCATTTATAAACAGCGCGTTGGCCCATACCTAAAAGTACTATGTCCGCACTTCAATTGAATACTTCCATTTTCATTTTTTTTTTTCGAAACAGTATGTATTTAAAAGAGCTCGAACTTCCTTGTTTTATTTTGGTTTGGCTAAGTAACACATTTCCACTCGCTGCGCCTTCGTGGTCCATTGTGGAAACCTAAAGTATGACGCACAACCGAGCGGATTACGAAATTAACTTATTATACTAACTATATCTATTACTCTAATTATACTAGCAGAAGCTTGTTGAGCTACCTAGTAACCTTTAAAAAAAAATAAGTGCGGCTACCTAACTCACCGTAGTTAGTACGCTTGCTATGAAAGCCCTTCTGGAAATTTATGAAAAGCTATGCAGCACACTGCAGAGAAGCAACAGCGAATATATTCGCGGATTTTTATTGCGATATTTCTTAACGCGGTGTCACGGGAAGCTCCGAAAGAAATCATTTTTTCGAAGCAATATTCACTGCACTATGTTACGGAGCCGAGCCACACGTACCTTGCCCAAAATCTTTCACTCAGAAAGATTCAATATTTTAAATGTTATAATTATTGTCTAGTTACTATTCCTATAAATAAGTACTATAATACTTTAGCCCCGAGTTTGTAGTCCTGCTGCCCTCCCCCACAACAGCCCGCCTATGAAAGAGACGAAATGTCATTGTTCGAGTGAGACTAATATCGTTCTCCGGTGCAGTGCCGTCCTCAATTCCAACTTATTTTGATTCGTTAGACCATGTGGCGCCTATTTGAGGCAATACGAAGTTCGGTTTATGCAATACGTCGAAATTTAGAATTCCTGATCCAGAAACTAAACAGGGAGAGGAAACTTTGCTTTCTTTCTCTCGCTCTCAAGTTTTTTTTTTTTTTTTTTTTACTTTGAAGTAACAAAAATGTGTTTCCGGAGACCGCGAGCGTGTAGCAATGCTCGACACGGGTACGGGAGCCATGCGTGATTCTTCCTGTCTTTACGGTGTCAGCACGCGCTGATCGCCGCGACGCGCGCGCGCGGGGCGGTGAGAGGCGGTTTGGGGTCGGGCAGTCGGTGCTGCCATCCGACGGATAGAGACGCAACTGCCCCGGCGGGAACATGGCGGAAAGCCCGAAACCGAAACTACCTTCAACGGCGCGCGACGGCGCGCCGTGCGCCTTTTCAGTATCTGAGTTACGGGAAAACAACCGATTTCGAAGTTCATTTGTTGGCTTAACTTTGGAGCTCGGGCTTTGGCGGTGCAATAATCAAAGTGAAAGCTTTTGCCTTTTAAACTTGATGGGAAATCCACCTTTAAAAATCTCACTCTCTTTTTCTTTTAGTTTATGGAAGAAACGAGTCTAGGACGAGCTGACTTACGGAAGCTTGCGAAATCTAATTACGTAGTTAGTTCTCACACTATCTAATGCTACGTATCGCACCGACAGTTTGAAAATCGTATTAGAAATTGTACAGAATAAAGAATACAGAAAAAAAAGAACAATAGTTCAACGCAACGCCTTTTATGCCTTCAACTTCTTCCTTTATTTTCTTAACATTGCTAGAAAATTCAACAAAAAAAAAAACATTTCAGGAAAGTTTTTGAGGTAGGAACAACCACATATTTGTCGCGTGGTAACCGTCCCAGTGCACTTGGCGCTAGTAATTCAATGAGATTTATCGACGGTGGAAAAACACTACAAAAACACAAAAAAAAAAAAAAACTAATGACGGCGCATCGTTTATGCGTCCACGCTCGCAGACAGATGAAAGGAAACGCTGACGTGGCGGCTTCGTGATCGTTCCTCTATCCAAGTTACGGGAAAACAACCGATTTTTAAGTTTATTTGTTGGCTTAGGAACTTGAGCTTCGGCGGTGAAGTAATCGAAGTGGAAGCTTTTGCTTTTTGAATTTATATTTGACGGGAAATCCACCTTTAAAAATCACACCCTCGTTTTTTTCTTTAGTTTTGGGAAAAACGAGCCTAGGACGAGCTGACCTAGGGAAGCTTGCAAATTCTAATTAGGTAGTTAGTTCTCACACTACATAATGCTACGTACCGCACCGGTAGTTTGAAAATCGTATTAGAAATTGTAGAAAATAGAGGATGCAAAAACAAAAGGGGGGGGGGGGGGGGAGCGATTCCACGCGACGCATTTTATGCCTCTAACTTCTTCCTTCCTTTTTCTTAATTTCTGGAAATTTTAAAATAATTATTTAGGAAAGACTTTGAGGTAGGAGCTACCCCAAATTTGTCGCGTGGTAACCGTCCCAGTGCACTTGGCGCAAGTAATTCAATGAGATTTATCGGCAGAAGAAAAACGCTACAAACACAGAAAAACGAATGGCGGCGCATCGTTTATACGTCCGCGCTCGCAGGCAAATGAAAGGAAACGCTGACGTGGCGGCTTCGTGATCGTTCCTACTCCAAAAACGTCTAAGTACTCACTTTATACTCAGGGCGTCCACCGCAATTTAGGAGCTTCGGGAGCAAAGAGCAATCAATACAAGCTACTCAATGAGCTCATACCCAGAAACAGATTAATGTAGTGTTGTGGTAATATAGGAATAGTAGTTTAGGATAATGCGCTATTCGATATTCGCTTCAAGGTTAACTGCGATATACGTACTTTTAGAAGTGTTGAAGGCCCGTTCACACATTTGCGATCAGAGCGAACACTATGCTTACGAACGAATGCAACCGCTGCGACTTCAACGACAACTACGCGACGTGTACACACACATGGAACCGCATGCAACCAAACGAATCAACAGCCAATGAGAAACAAGCTTCAGCTCTTGCTCCTAGCCAATAGTAAGCAACCCAGCTACGCTTACAAACATGGCGGACGGTTTCCTGCCCGACGCGAGGTTAGCCGTCCTCACCGGAGCAGCCAGAGGTTTCGGCTACGGCGTACAGTCACGAAGATCTGTTGTGCGCCTACAATAGCTGTTTAAAGGCTGGTTCAAACATCTGAAACGAACCCGTAATCCACGACTGGGTCCGTTGTGACCGGAACGACCGCTCTGCGCCCCGCGTACACTCCTGCGAACACTGCAACAAGCGCAGTGCGTCGGCAGCACGGCGACCACCTCTCCGCCGCCGTCAGCTGTTGAGGACGCGCTGCCACTCACTTGCGTAACAGAAAATAGACACACCGCCTTCTATGACCACAAACTTTATTTTTTTTTTTTTTCAGGAAACGCTTGCAGGGTAGTGCATTAAAAAAAGAAAAAAAGATGCAGTACGCCGTCTTGCACGATCACGACTTTAATACACAACTTTGCCAACAGTAAAAATCTCGCCACACGCCTTTTCTACGATTATAAAAGACGATGTAATCTTAGCAGCGATATAGCAACGTAGAAATATAACGCCATTTAACTTCCTGAGAGTGAGGCACATAAAAAAGGACACCACACACATAGGGCTCATTCACACTGGAAGCGGATCCGCGTTCGCAAAGCGGTTGCGAACGCGGTTGTATAAGGATTCAGTACAATTGCACGCGCATTTGATGACATCAAATGCGCGTGCAATTGCACTAGATCTTTATACAACCGCGTTTGCAACCGCTTCGCGAACGCGGATCCGCTTCCAGTGTGAATGGGGGGATAGACTCTCTAACACAGCTATGGGTTTATCGTCGTCGTCTTTGTCTTCCCCTCCAGTATTTCAACGACTTTTACCGCGCGACATTTCAAACTGATGTTGTGCACAAATCTGTTCCGAATCGATTGTCGGTTGATCCAAAATAAAATAAAGGCAATCAATTAAATAATGTCTCGATGGTACACATTGTCCTATAACACTCCGGTGTAGAATATGTATTGGTTCCAAGATCGCTCCCATTTTGTCTGAAGTTTATTTAAACGTTTTAGACTGTGTGGGAGCAGCGATCATGGAACAAAAAGGAAAAGACAACGTATATATAACGCGTTATGTTGACGATATTCTTATTTGCACAAAAGACGAAAAAGAATGGGAGGTCACAAAAAGACACCTAGTCGACTCCTGTCCTGAATTGACCTTTACATCGGAACGAGCGACAAAAAACGAGCTGCAATTTTTAGATCTGGTTATTGCAGAAGATACAATGTGCTGGAGGTACGGGAAGAAAAAAAGCCAAAAGCCCCTACTTCCATTCAAAAGTTGTCATCCGAAAGCCATAAAGCGCGGCATTGTAACATCGTTGCTAAAAAACGCAATTGCGAAAACGTGCATACACCAGATTGAAAAGGCAACAACAACAACACTTCATCGGTTGTTAGATGCCGGATTTAATGATGACATCATAAATGAGGTGATGAGGTCACTGTCTAAAGGAAAGAAAGAAGCTAAAAAGGTTGCCGACGGAAGTTCGAGAAGAGTGGTGTTGCCGTTCTATCATGGCGTATCGCATAACATCAAAGCGATGGCCCAAAAGTTTGTGGAGTTTCAACTGTGTACAGGAATGACATTAGGTTGTCAAGGTTAACACCTTTTATAAAGAGAAAAACGGAACTTGCCAAATAACCCACAAAGAGATGACAGTCCCATGCAAATCAGGAGTAGTTCATTCGATTCCTATGACTTGCGGTCTCAACTATATTGGGCAGACTGGAAGATGTTTAAACATAAGGCTAAATGAACATAAAAATAATGTAAAAACAATGCTCCAAACTCAGAGGTCGCAAAGCATATAGATCAATGTAGCGGATGTGTACCAGAATGGAAGAAAAGTACCGTGTTAGAATTTGAAAGAAACGACAAGAAAAGACTTATTCTCGAAACATTACAAATTAATAATTCAAAAACTGTATAAGCAACGCATCGGTTGTTTTTTCTGATATTGAAAAAAGGTTCCTTGACGTGTGAATTTTGTCTCGCGGTATAAGATGTGTGGTGTTCGCACAATGTGCCACGTGACTGGATCGGTGGATTCTACCAAACTCTACACCGGAGTGTTATAGGACAATGTGTACCATCGAGACATTATTTAATTGATTGCCTTTATTTTATTTTGGATCAACCGACAATCGATTCGGAACAGATTTGTGCACAACATCAGTTTGAAATGTCGCGCGGTAAAAGTCGTTGAAATACTGGAGGGGAAGACAAAGCCGACGACGATAAACCCATAGCTGTGTTAGAGAGTCTCACTCTCAGGAAGTTAAATGGCGTTATACCCGCATCAGCTGGCTGCCACCATCTATACCGTCTCGTAGAAATATAATGTCGTGATCAGATAGACGTTGCGAGCGAGACGTTGCGAGCGTTCAGGATTGCTAACACTAATCGCCTTTCTCGGGTGATGAAAACGCGTGAAAATTCGCATCCTTTATACGGTACGCACCAGTAATACCTTGAACTTGAGCACACGCATGGAATGCGCCAAAAAAGAAATCCGGGCGATGTTCGAGGTCACAAATGCTAAGAAAGCACCACTGTAGTCGAAGTAAACAAACACGACGGCACGGGCGTTTCTGCTGTCTTGAGAGTGCCGCCACGAGATCGCCGCACGAGTAGGTGGATCTTCCCTTCTAGTACGTGCTGGGTTATCATAACGACAACGACGAACATTCACAGCCAAGGATAGCGCTTTTACGCGGAACGATGAGCTTCCACCACGCCGTCCACGTCGACGATCACCACCGACGCCATGTTTTCATATAGAAGGAGCCCGGCACGACCGGCATGCAACGCGCGCGACCGAGCTCTCTTCGACCTGTGATTGGTCTGTCGCTCCCGTCGTTCCCGAACGTAACGAAAAAGTTCAGCCCAGCTCAACTCCTTGCGTTGCGAACGAACACGAACGAAACGACCATTTGGCGCTTCGTTGCTATGGTAACTCGTCGTTCCAACCGGTTGCATTCGTTCGTAAGCGTAGTGGTCGCTCCGAACGCAACTGTGTGAACGGGCCTTGATCGTGGCGGGTTAGCCCCGTTGAGTGTGCTCCTCGCCGAGCACCTTTGCACTGCGGCGAAACAATACCCGTGGAGCTCGCAGGCTCCGTGTGTATTGCTTCCCCGCAGTGCACGCGTCCTCGATGAGAAGCGCACTCATAGGGGCTTATCCGCCGCGAATATCCAAAAAATAGTACGTTAGTCAGCGATCTCTCGACATTCGGCGTTACACATTAGTGCCTGTTTTTTTTTTTTTTTAAATATAAGAAGACTAATTCGCATACAGCAAGCAGATTTATCAATCCCCTTCATTAGGACAGCTGCGACAAATCTGTCGTTTACTTATCACAATGCATAAATATAGTTCGATTAAAATTAACTGAGCTTAGAAGTGGACGAGGGGAAGGTTGTAAGCAACCCTCGTGACTTCAGCTGAATTCTCATTTAAGCATGGTTCACAGTAGTGAGTGACTTTGAGAAACTATTCGATTCGAAAATATTCGGCCAAATCCACTACTCGTTTCGAACCCGCTTCTAACGCGAAGTCCACTATTTACATATGTCTAGATGAATGCACCGAACACCGATGCCATAAGCGTTCTTGGCGCGAACTTGAAATGTCAAAGGCGTGGCCGCCGTAACTTATCTTTCGCCGAACTGGGATCGACTCGGCTAGGTGTGATCACATTCCTACGCTCGGCTCAGATACCAGCGCAGTCGAGCAACCCGTAAAGTCGTTTGCGCCTGGTCACGCACAACAATCACCCTCCACCCACGGGAGTTCACATCGAGGGGTTGTATCAAAACACACAAACCAAACAAAAAGCGATAGACCTGTCACTTTGGCGTCATTGCTTCTCTCGGTGCCTCGCTTGTGAAACCTCCAAAGGGGATTATCTGAAGCAGGTCGAGTGAGGCTTACACGACCAGCCTTGGAGACCCATACAGAGCTAGACGCAATTTCGTATCTTCGTCGGCGGACATCGGTAAGAAAGATATTAGCGGTGTCAATATACAGACCACAGAACACCAAATAGAAGAAAAAAAAAACGCACGCACGCACGCGCGCAGGCAGAATAACGATCAATCTTATTCGTATTATTACTTGTCTTCGCCACAAAAAAAAAAAAAAAAAACGCACATTGGGCAAGAGTGCGTTCCGTGGCAGGGAAAACGGTCGCCAGATTCTCAGTTGGATCGCAACTGAAGTCTGTACTTACAAAACACACGTGAACAGGCAACCTCCAAATAAAGATATACTTCAGTTCTTCGTAACGGCTCAAACCGAATACAAAAGAAAAAATACAAGCATATAAGTACATCAAATATGATAAAAATATATTAAAATACCTGCCAGTAACGTAGATACGAAAAATAAAAGGCACAATCAATACTTGCTACACTGAAACAGAGGTAGCCACTGTGCGCTCTGAAACACGAGACGTATTTTGAACACGTGACACCCAGTGGCTCCAACCACGTGACCCACGATGGCGTCCCGATAAATTTAGCTAATCACGTCACTTTCGTCAGCACAGTACAGCTACGGCGACCGACACAAATGACAACTCCGCTTCGGATAAAAAAATAATTCTACATAATAAAAACAAAGTATTATTTGACGAGACATAAAAATAATGTGCCAAGACAAGAAAATTTATTTTGTCGAGAAATGCGAACGTCTGGCAACCGGCGCACCCGTCATGCGCTCCATCTTGCGTATTCCACGGAGAGGAGGGGCACGTAGGGGTCAAATGGCTCCGAAAGAAACAACGCCCCTCACACCAGCGCATCTCGAAAAGACCGAACAAAGCTACGCGGCAAGAGGCCAGTCTGGAAGTTCCTCCGAGACGTCGCAATGGCGGCGTGAAGCGCAGGCTCGCGTGATTCCCCGCGTGCACCCGGTCACGGCACGTACGAGCCGCGTGCCCACGGCGCGGCGCACGCTCCGTCGGTTCCGCGTGACTCGTCATCCAAATCGGCCCGACACGCCGCTGGCGCTCGATTCAAAGGGATCCCCCGGAGCGATATTGCGAGGAACATGTCCGCTTTACGCGACTTTCGAATGACCGCTATACCTCTTCAAATGCAAATATGGGAAAGGAAGAAAGGGTCTGCCTATTGGTGGCGGTGCTTCTCTGCAAACTACGTCGAAATGCGATAGCATTGCCTATTTTCTATACAGGCTTGCTTCTCGATCCCTAAAACCAAACGTCGCTCTCTCCCTCTCTCTCTCCTCCGGTGTTCCTTTGGCACGTCGAGCACTCGGCACTATATCTCGTCCTTAGAGGAGATATAGTGTACCAGACTGCCCCCGCGCGTGCGTTTCAATCTGACGATCCAAATATTTCGGGGAGGAGGGGATGGATGACTTATGGTAAATTCCACTCGTAGATCCGGAGCGCTTTTCAAAATCCGCGAGGGAGGCAAAATTCCGCTCCGTGGGACCCGCTCCGAATCGACGAGGGGAAGATAAACTCGCCTTTTTGGAGCGACCTCCCCCACACCCCTCCCCATCGCTTCCTCCTCCGCCGTTCAAAATAGCCGCTGCTCGAACTTGACAAGCCCACCAACGCCTGAACCGACTGACCTTTCCGACGCAGAAATAACAGGTGACACAGGCCGGGTGAAATTATACGTACCACGGCGCTCATGTCGCAAATCCCGAAGACGTCCGCGTTCTGCAGCGTCACATACCTTTCGGCCGCGTCGAAGCGGCGGGGCAAGGACAGCGATTGCCAGCGGTGGAGTTCAGATTTCTGGCACGACTTTAATAAACACAGAGGTAACAAGCCATCACTTGCACGGTCGTTGCCTAATCTCTTCTTGCTTTATTGCACGGGAAAACGCCGGCGGAATGCCGTGTAAAAAGGTAAACAATCATTGGCTGCGGAATGAACAGGCCTAACCTTGCGTCTGCCTCCGGCTTTCCTGTCGTTCTTCCTCTCACGATCACAGATGTCAGCCCTTACGATTTATCACGCTCCACAGTCCCGGCTTTGTATCCCTGATCTGTGCGTGGTAGAAGCGTTCGAGCCGTCACAATCCCACGTAAACAACCGATGCACCCGAACAGAACTCGACGACCCGTCCGGCCCGCAAACCTCGCCAACCTCGCCGCGCATGCGCACTGCCGATTTAGAAGGAAATCACGTGGGCCCCTCTGTCAACTTCCGGAGAGATCTGTGAAATCCCGCAGAGCAAGTTCGGCGGAGTTTGAGGCGCACCGTGGAGCGGGCGTTGCCAGACATCTACGAGGGGAAGATGACCAGCTCGAGCCAGATCTGCGAGCGGAATATGCGCGCTCCAAATCTGCGAGCGGAATTCACCATTAGAGAGCTCGTATGGTGTGTGTGCGTGTGTGTGTGTGCGGGGGGTGGGGGGGGGGGGGGGCGTCAGGCATATGCACTCGATGGGTTTGAAGCTCAACTTAACAACATCGCATTAGGGTTTGCATCGGTCTCGTACCATAGGGAGTTTTAGAACAACGGATGCAATTTTAGCGCACACTAGAGCGAAATTTAGCGTTTGGGTTAGCGCACGCAACGCGAGAGAGTTTTAGAATAGCGTTTCTCAGCCGCGACGCAAAAGCCAAAGCGTCTCGCGCTTGCAACGCCACCAAGATACAATCACGATTTTTATTTCACACACAAAATGCTGCAACTAAAAAAAAAAGAAAAAAAGTTTTTTTTTTTCCTTAGAGTAACATTTTAGATTTGTTAAAATATGAAAATGCGACAAAAGCAGTCGAGCGGTCGTGTCCGTTTGCGTCGGCTCGGCAAGAGAGCTCTCGTGTACTGACCTTCGCCGAGAAACGTTCGCACGTCGCAAGCATTGGGGCGTAGATATGTTTATACAGCCTGAACTTAGTCTGCATCAACAGGAAACTCGTCTTTCAGCTGTAGATGAGAAATTTAGCCAGTGCAGTACCTCCGCTAGCCTGGGGTCTTTAATGTGCACCGTGCAGTAGTGATACACGTCCGCTCTACGGTACGATGCTCGTCCAGATCGGAAAGGGAAGTGGTGGTGATTGGACCCAGGATCACGCAGCAAAGCATCAAGTTGCCGGTGATCGTTTTCACCTTACTGGGTCTTCCAAACCGAGTGCAATGTCGTTCCGTGGTGAAAATCGCAGTCCCGAGGGTGCCACACACGTCGTGCTCACGACACCGCCAAAACGGCCGCAGCTGCGGTCCTAAGAGCCACCATTTTTTAGCTGTGTTTGCCTTGGCTTTAGCCCGCTTCTCATCACGATTCACGAATCCTCCTTGGAGGAGCGCAGTCTCTTAGCGTAAGCACGCAATGAAAAATAGCGCACGCTAAAATAGTGCACGCAAAACGCAAACCACAGTTAGCGTTCAGCGCATGCGCAGTTGCGACGACGCTATTCTTTGCGTATACGCAAAGCGCAAACCGCAGTTAGCGTTCAGCGCATGCGCAGTTGCGACGACGCTATTCTTTGCGTACGCAAAGCCTTTGTGTACGCTATTCTAGAACTCCCTAATTAGGATAGTAAAATAAGCTGTAAGAGAAAAAGAAAAAAAAAATACTTTGCTGACCGATCCGATAAGCCACGCAACTATCAACCAGGTTAGAAATGCTGGTCCCATATTGAAAGGACTTCACAGACAAGCGTGAATACTGTATAAAACACAATAGCCTTTAGACAATTTTTCTTTATTCTCTTTTATGATTATCCCAGGTGTCTATCCGCTTTGGTGTCGATTTTTTCGTGAACAACTGATCACCGCGGTATTTCCCTCAGTAATTTTTTTTTTTTCTCTCTCCAAGTCACTTGACATACATAGTTATGGGTTGAAGAGAGAGGCCACAAGGAAAAATAATAATAATATTAGTAATCATAATAATTGAAGTCGTGGAAGAGACTACTCGAAAACCATAAACCGCACACATATGCTACTTTCCGTAAGCTCATTCGATGTTTTTGCACCTTTCTCTAAACGCAGGACAGCGGCTTCATCTGCGGTGCGCAAAGCTCTCTACGGCCCCTCCGGTCGTTGCGCATTCGCCAGGTGAGACCGAGACCCGTGATTGCGAAACATATCTCGTTGTAGAGCACCAGCCGTCTTGGCCGGAAGAGCTGGTTCGGTCCCAGCTTCGCACGATATCAATGTTTACTTGATGAAGCGAGTCTCTCAACGGTGCTCCTTTAACAAATTTCTGTGCCATCGCGGTATTGACAAAATATTGCTTGCTGCGACTGCCACCGTGGGAGGGAGCTCGTCGCCTGAACACGGCTCGTGTCTCGGTGCACAAGCCCCGAGCGCACGGCCGTCAGCGAGTGGTGCTTTCTTCCAAAGCACTTAACGATTTTCCAGAGTAACTACATATGCCCCGGTTGGCCCCCATTTAATTACTGTATTCGTCTAGAAAGCGCCACCGCATGGCGGAGCAAGGGAGAAACAAAGTAATCTCGTTTCTTCTGCTGGGCGACCGAGCCTTTAAAACGGCCGGAGGAGGACTTTGAGCTTCTGAAACCTCGGAGGTCATGCAATACGTGTACCACACCGAGATTACCGGTGCGCACGGACTGTCGTGTTCTCCTGTTTAAAACAATATCGAGTATTTTCACACATCGGACCATTGAACGTTTACGAAATTCTCTCCATCGAGTCCCATAACCCTAAGAAGTCGTTCAACAAAAATATTTCCGCAAAAAAAAAAAAAGTTGTAACACCGCGCTTAAAAGAAAACAAAAGAAAAACGTGTTTTTATGTTTTATTTTGCTGCTTGCCACACGTTCCGTTTTCGCTAGGTGCATTCAGCTCGACTACATCAGCAACTAATCGAAACAAGCTCAAATCTAAGAATAAATCCAAAATAAATTTCATACCCAGGTCGACGGGGTAGAGCTGGATGTTGACGTCCAGAATCAGGTCCATCTTGAAGGACTCGCTCTCGCAGTGGAGCCGACTCACTGCAAAAATCCAAAGAACAAAACAGAAACATTAACGAACGAAGCCCTACGATAAAATAGAAGCTGACGAGTCACATCGCAACATCTGTGAACTCACAAACACTTTGCACGAACAGACATCCGCGCATTCGTCAGATTCGTCTGCCTCGACTAATAAACGCGCTGACAAAAAGAAAAAAAAAAAAAAAAAAAAAGACGGTACGACAGAGAGAAAAAAATATAAATATACATATATCATGCATCTAGACGTCAACTGCAATAGCAGACCACAGATGTCCAATTCGTGCCCAGCCGGAAAGACATACATTCCATGCGAACGTAATACACCGTTTCACGTTTCGGTGGACCGCATTAGGCACTACGAGTCGCCGAAGCCAATCCCGCGCCGTGTCACGTGATCAACAGGAGGGGCAGACGACGCACGGAATACGTAGTCACGTGATCCGTTCATGGCGCTGCATTCGCTGGGATTGCTCGTAGCGTCCGTAGCAGATCATAGTAATGTGAAACAGAATATCGAGCAGTTTATGCTCGTTTTCATCCCAAGAACCGAGGTAAAAAAATAAAAAAGTCCGGCTCTCCGCGTTTAGTTTGTATAGTTCGAAGACGTGTCCGAAAACGGCACTCGCTACTGGAAAAAGGTTTATTGCAAGCTCAGCATCCCGACTGCAGTGCCCAATGGGCATTACGCGAAGCGTGCGCGTAAACCTGGCCTTGACAGGGTTGTACAGTGGAATTTTTAATACAAACTCGCGGATACTTCAAACGAACATGAAGGTCCCGTCCTATGTGTTTCTAGGAAGGAAACTCCCGGTACATCAAACTTTGCATTATTCAAACAAATTGTTGGTCCCCCTCGGGCTCAAATTAACGAGATTCCACTGTAATTGCACGTGCTTGCCCGCACATGCGGGCAAGCACATGCGGAGTGGATGAGAAGAAAGAGGTCACTATAGTAGGGCAGCCCATTTTAATCCTGGGGGAGCTAACTAAGGCGGTGGCAGCACATGAACACCTCTTCACACACGGAGTTACAGACTCCGGGTATCAACTCAATTACGAAATTCGTCACCGCGCAGCGCTCGAAGGTTCACTTTTGCAGCGGTTGAGAACTCACAATACCCGTCAAGCGACGAGCGAAGCTGATTATGAAATGCAATTAGTCGATATCACCGATCACTTCCGCCATTCACGCTCAAGTCGAAGCGGGTGGGGTCTGACGGCGCTGCACCAAGCGTCGATAATTTTGGAAAAGCTCGCCGCGCCACAACACGGTGTCTGAGGCAATCGAGGACATATTAACGAGAGGTTGAAGGAACTTTCACGGCAGCTGTGTATTAACGTCCGGTCCTCTTTAAATCTCAACAAACCTTGCTTGCCTGGCCACTCTTCCGCGCGATGTCGAGGTAAAGGGAGCTGAAACTGAACTCTTTACCGAAACTAGCTTCACTCGTTTTCAAATGTACTCGCTCGGCAATCTTTTTTTTCTTCTTCTTTCGTTTATTCCCTTTCCCTATTTAACCCACTTTTAAATGCTAACCTCATTTAGAAGAGCAGTTATTATCGCTTATTCAGTTGACAAGAACTCGCACACAATTCTGATGTCTCTGTATCGACGCGATCATGGGTTCCTAAGCCGCTTCTCCCAAGTTCTGCAGCGCGAGAAAAACTCAAGCGCTTCCCGCAGAAAAGCGCTTCCCGCAGAAAAGAGCTCCTCATGCAATACGTTTCAGTCACTTTCATTTACAAAAAGAAAAAAAAAAACGTCGTAGGGTGTAGGTTTTTTTTCTTCTTCTCCGTTTTGAAAACAAACAAGATCGTTTTGCTCACAACTACGAACTTGCCTTTGGAACTGGCCACCAAACTGCGCGAATTAAAAAGTTAATTATCAAACTTTAGTCAACACGTTAGCTCATTAGTGGGGTTTTTTATTGCAATCCTTGACTTTTGCCGTGTCTGGTAGTTTGTTCCCTAAAATATTCTTTTTTTTTTTTTTGTCAATCGCGCTATTTTTGTGAATTTGTGAAAGTCTTTGCTGAAATATATGGCATATAAATGTGAAACTACCTCAAGACACCGGGGGAGTGCCCACCGCACTGTCACCGAAGACTTCGTTAACCTAGACATTGTCGCTTGTCCGGTCGAATCGGGAGTTAAACATAGAATTTGCCGAATTCCCAAGTTCGTGACGTGTTAATAGTGGGCGCTTGAACGAGGTGAGCGCTTCAGCGGTATTTTACGCTAGTATACAAATCATTTCAAGTGGCACGCCACGGAACAGCTTTTGCTCCAAATATCCTCTGTTCTGTTTCTTCGTTCCCATTCCAGCTCACACGCACAACAATCGCTATTCACCAAGCGGACAGCGCCGCGGCTTACGTTCAGACAGACATCTGTTTGTTTCGTCCCGCACTAAAACCCCACAGTGTTGAGGAAACTCTCTCGTAATTAACGAAGAATCTCCAATAACGAGTGGGTTTCTTTCCACTTAATTTCACAGTGTACGGCGGGCGGTGAACAGCGAACAGGGCATGCAGTCCCCGCGTAGAGGTGTATCCCGTACACGTCGTAACCGAGAGTCTTTTTTCGGCTCGAGGAAAATATGCCACGTACGGAAGCAAGCTTGCTGGCATCGATCGCGCTGCCAACCAACTACGTCAGCACTGGCGCGATGACGTCAATCGGAACGCTCAGAACGAAACAAACAAAAAACAAAGAAAGCAAGCTGTAGGCTTCGTTTTTGCTGCACCTTTTCCTGTCCGGCGTGTTTGTTCGCCGATATGTCGCTCGGTGCTAATAAAGTAATAATCCTGAAACGTTCAAACGAAGTGACCCAAAATGGCGGATATGCTGGCGATGACGTAACGGAGTTGGGGGAAGGGGTCGCCGACGCCGATCGCGCACAAATGGAAACGTCAATCCAAGACGTCGAAGCGCGGAATCCAGGTGCGAGCCGCACGCTTTCTTAGCGTCCGCTCCTGAACAAATTCAGGCAAGTTGAGAAAGGATCCTCGCGGGAAGAAAATGTGGAACTTTCCACATACACATATCTTTATTCGACGGCGCGCCACATCGCGATCGCCATCAGCATCATCATCATCATCTCCCCCTCCCTGCCCTGCGACGTTGCACGCGTGCGTATGTCACGTGACGTTGATTCGGCGTTGCATTGGCTTCGAGCGGTCCGTCGTGAGGTGAGACAAAGTATAGCATCCCAGAAAACGAGAGAGACCCGTGGAGCTCACGATGGAGAAACCCAGCATTCCGCGATGCGCCTTCTTTTTTTGCAGGGCTTCCCGGGTCTCCGTGTTTTCTACGTGATCGACACTCAGTAAAAACAAAACAACAGACGACTACACGTTTCCAAGACGAAAAATTCCTTCCCAACACTACAACGTCTTCATCTCGAAAGTCTGGGCCGTCCTTTCCACGAACAGAAGAAAAGAGGACCGTGATATCGGAAGTCAGTAAACTGGCTCTAGTTCAATTATTTTTAGCAAAAACAAAAATGCCTCGGAATAAAATCCAGTAAGTTGCGTATACTCTCTAGATAGAGCATAAATCTATGGATGCGGGTACAGCAAAAGCTACCTTCGAAGCAACCAACTCGGGAACCCGTCGTTGTAAAACTTCGAGGTAATTGATCGTCAGTCGCGAAGAGTAATCTCAACGTGGTGAACTGGACGTGCAGGAACCTGCACTGTTCTCTGCACGCGGTCATTCAGTCCTCCGTCCAAGAAACAAGTAGAAATGACCATCGCCAGTGCGGAATGACGTCGCGCGTGGGGTCACCGACTGCGGTATTCTTCTCGCGACCCAAAATGACGTTGAGAGACCTCACGTTGGGTTGGTCTCGCTCGGCTCATCCCGCACCTCGGTTAACCGACAGTCGCGTGCAAGCACGTGACATCTCAAGCTTCTAGGCAATGTGAAAAGGAAACAAATCAGCGCGTGAGGACACCCCTCCCAGGCAGTCAGAGTGAGGTACAGAGGTCGGTAAAGGCCTCTCTTAAAGGCCGACGTACAACCTCGATTTTCTGCAAGGAAGATTACCCTTTTAGCGCTCCCCCTCTCCTAAGCTGCAAGGGTAGTCAAGTTGGGGCAAGGTAAAAAGGTGGAGAGGAAGAGGGAAGGAGGAAGCAGGCAAAATTGGAAAGCGCGAAGTATACGTCGGCCTTTAAACGTCACGCGTTAAATGGCCCTATAATAAGAAACTAATGATGATCGTCTGGCCTCTGGCTAGGACACGTTAGTATTTCCTCTTTCGCAAGTCTTCTTTCTTTCTCTCTCTCTCTCTCTCTCTCTCACTAAAAATAAGAATCGCTGAAGTACACTGTTTCGCGCTTCGCGAACAGTTCTGCCAAAATCTGTTTGTACGAGGTACTGAAGGCTGCCCACGACGAAAGCATGACGCGTGAAATACACGCAGATCTGAACTGTTCCAGGGTTACCCGATAGACGGTGCTAATGCGCCTTTTATCAGTAGGCGGAAACGAGAGGTTGCAACGCTGTCGATCACACACAAACGCCGGGACCGGCCTTAACCGGGGCAACCCTAGAAAGCCGCGTTCACACTGCAAATACATCATGCAAAAACTGACTGCAGACATGTTCAAAGCGCACGTGCTTCGAAGATACTTCGGGTGTGTCCGCGGACAATTCTCTCATCGTGTCTGCGGAGAACCTCCCTGTCTTTTGTACATTGTGCGAGAGGCGCGACGGCGGCTTAAAAGCCACGAAAAGTGTCGAAAAGGATTCCACGGCGGGGGGCGCCGTGCATATACAAGGAGCCGCTTCTAGCAGCCGTGCGCACACGTGGCGAACGTTACGCAAAGGCCCGAGAATAGCCAGGCTCGGCCGCGAGGTCGCCAAGGGAAGGGTGACCGGACGAAGGGGGCGCAGCGAGGCCCGGCCCCTCGATCTTATTACGCAAGGACTGTCGTGCACGGGGGAAGAACGTCGGGCCACCCAAAAGTGGACGAGCGCTGTTTCGTTCGTCACAAAGCGAGGTTCCGACGGACGTCGTTGCAGGGTTAACAAATAGGGCAGGGCGAGCTTCCTATTATCGCTTCTAACGGGATTGCGGAGATAAGAGCGGGAAAAGAGAAGCAATTAAAAAGCGATACCATTTAAGCAGTAAGGAACTGCGTCTAAACCTGGCTAATGAATCGAGCACCGTGCGCCCACGAAGACCGATCTCATTTCATGCCCGTTTCCATATCAGTTCGGAACCAACGCGTGCTGCACTCATCAAAAAGAGACACCGAGAAGAATTTCCAGCTCGCATCTCGCGACGAATATTTACGGATAGTACGCTTTCCAGAGGCTCCGGTGCGGTTGTCTATAGAGCTTTCCAATAATGGCCTTCTGCGCGCTGCCATATATTTCTATTTGGCTGTAGAAGGCGTTGTGAGCGTGCGCAGTAGCTCTCTTCCACGAAATTTAAACCGCCGCGCGCATGCGTCCACAGCCCAGGGACTGCATTTTTCGCCTGGGTGATAAGCGCTGGAAAGGTCTATTCGCGACTCCAGCAAAACGAACGGCACCTAGTGGGAAAACACTGAACTGGCCGGAACAGGTCCCTTCGCGATTTCTGCTCGTCTCTTCTGGCTTCCGTGTTTACGTGTTGTCGGTGGTTTTCGCGGCAGAACAGTTCTACCGGTGATTGTGTCGTGACCCTAGCATCGCCTTGTGACCCAGGTTGCTCTGCACGCGACCTATGGAACCGCGTGAGCCAGACATTCCGCATTTATCAACGTTCATCAGCACCGTGGAAAGACAGCGGGCAGTCCTTTCCTCGTTTCCTCGAAGGAAGTCAAGCCTCTGGAAGTTCGCTTACCCCAACACATCACCGCAGGTTCGAAACGTGGAAGATAAAACGCGGGGGAACCAATTTTGAGTCCAATGCTTACTTGCTGGTGCGCCAGCGTTGTGCGTTGAGCTGGCACATGGCACGGCACGACCTGGATTCAACCGCCATATTTGCCCGATAGTGGCGTCCCCTATAGGTCGCTGGAGTCGCGAATATTGGCAAAGCTTCCGCGCAAGACCAATGAAACAATGCTCAACGAGTACAGGGTACCGGCGGCAACTCGCCATCAACGGCAACATCTTCCGCGACAGCGGGCGAATTGTTAGTCGAAGAAATTGACACCTCGGGCGTAATTGCAGCATTAACGAGTCAATTGGTCGCACGTGTAGAGTGATCCAAAACAATGGCGTCGCAAATCTTCCGACACCTTTCGTGAACGCGGCCGTAATTTTCATTCGCGATTAACATTTCATTTTAAAATCTCACTTTTCCAAACCTGCCTCGTCGTTCTCCCATTTCCAAAAAGATCAGCCAGTAGGTGTGCCGACTGAATACCAAAGACGAGGTGCAATACCAAACAATAAGTTTCCACGTCTGCCCACCAATATAGCAAGTTTGCTGAGGAGAGCACTTAATCTTGACGAACAAACCGCCCGGTGGAATCGTCGTCAACGGGCGCCACCTACTGTCTTGCACCGCGTTACTTCGATAGAGTTTTAGTATTCGTCGCGTGCTCCATACTGCGCATGCGTCAAACGCAAGCAACGCAGCGGTCCTCCGCGTTCCCCTCTCGTTGCTCTGGTTTGACCGAATTCCTTGCTTGCGTACGAGTTTGCGTTCTTCTGCACTAAAAGTGCTTGTTTGACGCGTTCCGCAGAGAGCTTGTGTGCGTCGTACGCAGTGTTAACGCAAAGGTCTTTACGCCCTTCTAGAACTCTCTAATATCGTCGGCAAACACAGCGATGTATGTGCGATTGCACGCAAAAAAAAAAAAGGAAAGAAAGAAAAAAAAAAGGTTGTTTAACCCTTTGGTCGCGTGCCAAACCGCCGCGCGCAGCATGCAGAGTCCCATGGCCAAGTCGCACGCCGAAAACCCGCGTCCCCGAGCTTGCAGCGGCTCCTCACGCCCACGACGTCGCGCGGTTACTCATTCGGCTAGCACGAGACTGCTGCATCGGCTCCCCTTGAACGATGAACTTGAGGGTCAACGACATAAATGCAGGCGCCAAGGTTGGCGGTCGCGTACAAAGAAACAGAAATGCAGGCCGTCGAGCCGTTTAGTCATCGCCCTTTCGCGATCGGTTTCGCGGAAAGTCATTATATTAAACTTTGAGGTCCCATAGATACATTGAAGAAGGGGTGAGGGGTTATAAAACATAACCCTCTAAAGCAAAAAAAAAATCTCGGATTTGTTTATTGGTTTTGACATAAGCTCACCGCTTTTTTCGTTCTAATCCCATCAAAGGCATACACATTGAAAGGATGGCAGGACGCAGTGCGAACCGAAGCGTTCACCATCTCTCGATCCAGGAACTGATGCTATGTATACGCACGTCTCGGCGCTATGATACAATATACCACGTGGTCTCTGGTTCGTGATTGCACATACGGCCGTTTGGATTTTGGCTATAGCCCATCGTAGTGGTGAGACAAAGTGCAGATGAAACAACTCAGCTGCGACCTCGCATGGAAACTAATAATGCTTTAAAAAGACTAAGCCATTCCCGGAACGTTTACCGCGTCCGAAAAAGGGGTCCCCCGAGTTCCACCTGATGACGTCACGAAGTGCCATGTTGCCGCCGGCCGCGGTTCTGGCGGTGGTGGAACTGGCAGACGCCACCAGGATCGCGACATCCAACAGCACGACACTCCGGCTTCTAGTGACGTCATTTGTTGCAACTTCGGGACCACTTTTGATGCATATGGGCGGGACAGGACGCTAGACACACCAGAGCCGCTCTGAGACACACGAGTCGGAGGCGCCTTCTAGGCACCGCACTGAAACTAACTGACAAACCACATAGGCATTTCCAAGTCTACCGACAGTTTTTCGAGGAACTGCCACAATGCATTCGAGATAACATTCAACAGGTGTGACAGTGCACTTTTGTTCGAGCAATTATGTAACCACTCCAGCTATGGCTCCTTCAGTGAAGCGAATAGTATTCTTAACTAAATAGTAGCTAAAAAAATTTGTTTCCTTTATTTATTTTTATTTTTACAATTTTGCTCCTACAGTGAACACGGGCAGGATTAAATTATAGCTACTTTTCAATCATAATTTTAAAGTGACGCCAGATCGCCACCTCGCTGCATCACTGTCGTGTAGCGAATGGATTACAATGTCACAGTCATTTCCATGAATTGTCTGCAGCAAGAGTCCTTTCTACCGTCCAGATTTAATTCCGTATTTCAAATCACGTAAGACAAAAAAAAAAAAAAAGATCAGTTAATATTATTGGCAAATTCCGCTGGTAGGTGTTACGGCACGCTTTCTTTTTGGTATCCTTCTGCGCGTGCAAACGCAAGACGCAAGCTAGCATTCGCTGCTCTAAATGCGCGAGAATGGAGCGGTTTTGGATCACTCCAAATCTACCAGCGCGCAGACTGTGCGAATTAATTACCAGAATGCGTCACCCCCATACAGAAGTTGCAAGCGGGAATCCTCCTCCATCGCTCCCCGAGTCAAAACTAACCAGATCAGATTACACGCTACTCCATCGCCTTCGTGCAAACTGCGCCTACACATCAACGACACTTCACAAAATCTCCAGGTCTAGTACACCCAACTGTGCCAGATGCAATGTCCCAGAGGACCTCGACCACGTCCTCCTAAATTGTTCTCACTACGACCAAGCTCGACAGTCTTTTTTTACCACCATTCTAAGTGCCAGCACAACTGTGAGTCAAAAGAACGAAATCCTTTTTCCAAACGGAGGTCGACGAAGAAGATAACTTGTTTATAGCGCCTCTAGCCCACCGGCCCTCCACCTAGACCAGCCACGCCTCCTCGTCTCAACTGTCATCGACTAATTTGTGCTCTCCATACCAGAAGACAGTTCTGCAGTGTCCCCTCTCCCTCAAGAAAATAGCCTCCTGATTCGACCCTAATCATCCAGAGATTGGTGACCAAATCACCCCCAACCCCTCTTCTCTTCTTTTCTCACCCTCTTTCCCAATCTACCAGTTGATTTACCATATGACGTCACTGAACAGGTCTCGAAGTATATGGATTACTTGTTTCTCCGCGGTGTTGCACCTTCTCAATCGAAAATTAACCGCATACCAACATTAATAAATTCGTGTCTAGTTAATATGGACCCCGTTAATATAAATACCCGCTAAATGAACACTATCTTTTAGGACAAAGTGGGAAAATACACGCATTTTTGTCTCGCTATTACGGACAACTCACATTATGGACGATTTCTGGGGGGAATGGAGGTGTCCATATTAACGAGACATCCATGCAAATCAATACATTAACAACAGAACTAAAGCAAACCTCGTATTTTCTTTTGTACGTAAGCTTCTAGGAGATGCGTGCGTAGTCCGGGAAATGAATGCCTTCCTGATAAACTAGAACGAGTACAGCAAGGTCTTCGAGCCAGATTGTCCTCAACTAATATACCTTCAAAGCGAGTATCACGAGCATAAAATCACGATTAAAATTTGAAAATTCCTGTAAGGCAGCAGGAAGAACGTTAAGACTAAACATTTTATTGCCTTTACACTCCCTGGGGGGGGGGGGGTCTAGTCTTACATCTTTTGTCCCATAGAATAAACCCTAAAAATTAAGTTCGACGTACAGCACACTCACGTCGAACTGACGGCCCCAACTTTCACGAGGGGCTTGATAACCGGTGCGACATAACTTACTAATCAGCTAAAGTACGTATCAAAGACTACATAAAAAGAAAACAGGTCCTGCAGTAGAACCAAGAAAACCCCGGTTATATTTTTTGTCAGTAAAATGTACATTACCTATTTTAAAGGTTGCACCACCCTTTGCTCTTTTCTTTTTCTTCTGAGAGTGTATCATGATAACACTTGTATCAGCTAGCGAAAATTACATTCGATGTTCATTTTACGAGTCAGGAAGTGTAGATCATCAATTAAAATGCTAGCCCTTGCTGTGAATCCTTTTAGCTTTTGTTTCGTTTCATCGAGCAGAGTTACATTGAAATATGTTCGATCCGAAAGTATTTTCGGCCGACAAGTTTTTTAAACCCTCTCGCTGCAATGCCTTTAAGGCGCTGCAGGCTGTAGTAGTTACGATTAATAAACCGCTTTTAAAGGGTAGGAGGAAGGGGTAATCACCATGTTAATGAATAATAACACGAATATAAAATGTGGACGTCGTCGTGACGAAACGCGCGTGTAATGGAACTTCAGAGTTCGAAAATACTTATTCATGCTTGAAGCACGAACGCACCTCCATGTACAAAAGCAAATTTACTGTTATAATGCAATTAAATGCAAAGGTGCAAGCGAGCTGGACAAGAATGACGAAAATAATCCCTGGAGAAGGGGAACAAGAGGGACAAAGGACAAACACAAATCTCCAAACACAGCTAGGCGACTCTTGTTCCCCTTCTCCAGGGATTATTTTCGTCATTCTTGTCCAGCTCGCTTGCACCTTTGCATTTAATTGCATTATAATCATAACCTTAAATTGCAAGCTTCACCCTTGTTGGTGTTAGACTGGTGGCAGCTGATGAAATCCGTTTGCTCTACTGACGTCTAACCCCTGGTTAGCTCAGTTGGTAGAGCACTCCACCTGTAATGGAGAGGTCCCGGGTTTGATAACCAGGCGAATTTTTTAGGTCGCTCACCAGTCACCTAGCTGTGTTTGGAGATTTGTGTTTGTCCTTTGTCCCTCTTGTTCCCCTTCTCCAGGGATTATTTTCGTCAAATTTACGAGTAAAGATTTTTTTTTTTTGGGGGGGGGGGGGGGGGGGGGGCATTGGGCAGGCGGGGGTCGCAAGGAGATGACATGACATCACGGGCGAAACGTTGACTAGATCTATTTTGTAGACAAAATATTTGTTATATCAGCAAAAATCATTTCATCGTAAAAAAAAAAAAAAAAGCTGGTGTATGTCAATTTTTCATTATAAAAAAGTTGACCTTGGACGGCCTTGGGACGGGGGGGGGGGGGGGGGGGGGCGACCCCTCCCCTTCCCCATAAGTGCACTTATGCCCAGGTTTTTTTTTTTTTTTACGTTTATTGCAGTCGTGTAACAGTAGAAACTTTTGAAGCCCACAACGTAAAATATTTGAATGAAACGGTGTTAAAAAGAGGGAAAGCTAAAGTATTCTTTAAAAGCAGTGGGTGGAAAGCTGAAAAGTGGGTTGGCGGCCTCGGAGCGGCTCGCGCAAAACTGCTTTCTATCGGGGCGCGTGCGCCTTAGACCCAGAAGGACCGAACAGCCTCCCTAAACGACGCGCATGAACTGAAACTAGATTCTAAAGAAGCATACAGAAACGGCAAAAGAAAGACCCCTGGGAAGACGAGACGATAAAGATGGAGGGAGCTAAACACGACAGGCAAACCAAGAAATAAGACACCCATAGATGGAGAGCCGACGCAACTGGCCCCGGAGCAGCAAGAGCAAGGTCGACGGAATCAGAGCTCGCGAATCGTCCTTGCCCCCGTCCTTACCAAGCTCGAACGGCGGACGCGACTGCGCAAGCGCACACAGGAGGGGTTCTGCACTTGGCCTCTCCCAACCACCCCTTGGCCCGCGAGAAGGGAGCCCGATGATGCGGACACGATATCGAGACAGCGGGGAAGGTGGAAAGGGGGAGGGCAGTGCAGTGCCTCCGTCCAGCTGCTCTATCGCAGGAAGAGAACATCGGCGCCGGGAGCTGGGAAGGAGGGTGTTGGGCTGCCTCGTAGGCAGTGTTGATGGTATGGTGGTACTTCTTACAGAGAAGCTGTTTATGGCTAGGGTTTCGTGGATTCTTCATGTCCGTCAACAAAAACTCGCGCGCCCTCTCTTTGTCGTTGTTCAAAGCGCTTGCGTGCCTATACTTCGTCTCACCTTAGTATGGACTATTGTTAGCCGCGCGTGCTAAAAGCGCGAGCTAGTCGCTTTGAATGAAGCCGCGGCGGCTGCACGAGCGCTCGTGCAGCATGTGCTCTAGTCAAGGCAGTCAAGGCTGGCCGCTCGCGCTAGCACAGCCTTCGCAGTTAGTCCATGCTAGGGTGAGACGAAGTATAGTTTTCTTCAGCTATCCCGGGGCGGCTTTCCCGTCCCGCGTGTCTAGTTTCCTCCGGCTCCTCTGGGCGGCGATAGTTCGTACCTTTGTTCAAAATTCTGTGTCACGTCTGTGTCGTGTGCTGAACAGCTTCGCTGGTCATCCACCTTCACAGGGTGGAACGGCTCATGGTTTTTCGGTGCAACGTACTCGTTACATTTTCAAAACAGTAACGGATAAGTATTCACGTTACTTATTTCGAGAAAGAGGTAAAGTAGTTATGTTACTCGTCACATCATCTTCCCAAGACTTCAAAGAAACTACTTCAATTTTTTTTTTTCGTGTTTTAAAACGGCGAGAGATGAATTCTCGCGTTTTTTCTTGGCATTTTTTATCGGAAGTATTCGGGTGTAACCGTAAAAAAAAGAGATAATTATGTTAAATTTCTGCATGGTCATAATGGTTCTTGAAATATGGCGCATATGCATATATACCTACAACGTCAAAACAGTGAAACGTTTTAATTCATAAATAAAAAATAACGTGTTAAAGCAATGTAAAAAACGTGTTTTTCTTTTGTTTTTGCAACGCTTACAGCACTTTTTGTACAACAGCTCGATCCAGGACAAATGCCCAACAGCGCACTAGCGTTCCACTAACCTTCAATGATGTTTGACTACTTAGTGGGGATGCATGTTGAAATTCGTCAGCGAGTGACAGCGACAACCAAACGTTGTCTCGTTAGGTTGCAGTCGTAACGCGCAGTCAAGCAAAGCTGAATGAGCCCTAACTCGCAGCGTGGGGCGTGGGCTTATTCGTCATCCAACACTTAAGAATATAAAGAACACTCATGGGTGATGCGGAACGCCGAAACGACACAAAGGACGCGTTAGCACCACGGTTTGGAACATACGTCCGTCTCTAAATTAATCTGGGCGTGCGTATATACCCATGTAGTATCGAAATCCCACAGCCGTTTACTCGAAGCAAAGACCGTTTTCCCCGTTTTCCAACGAACTACCGGAACAAACTGACCAACACAAAAATACGACAGAAGCCAGGATATCCAGCCACAGCGGGCTTCAGAACCCTACAACTAGCAAGATCGTACCACCCAACAACCACAAACAAACAACAAACAAACAAAAAAAAATAATGAAGCAGGTGCCGCCGGTTGCGAAACCACTTTCGAGGACCCGAATTCCGAAAAGTGCGAGCGGCCGTGATGCCCCTGAGTCAAGGAGCCATTAGCGGCAGCGCGCGGAGTCGCGAGCATCGGAAGACAAAAAAGAAGCGAGCGACAGCTCACAGACGCTAATGCCGCGGGGTCGACGTCGGATCGAGACGACAACGCGGACCGCGCGACGGGAAGAAGGCGCATTTATCCGAAAGAGTCTGTGTACCAACGCACAAACGCGCACATGCACGCACATCGGGCGCCTGCGTCGTTGCGTGCTCCCGAGAAATTGGGGTTCGGCTTCCCCGAAGAGCCCGGACGCCCTCCTCCGCATCCATTCTCCTCGTGCGTGTCGGCGAGCAGCCGCCGCTGACGCCGCCAACTGCTCCTGGCAACGGGCTCCTCCCGACACCCGATTTCTGGGAACCACAAGCACGCGGTGAAGGCTTTGTCAAGGGCGCCCGCGAGAGGGCGCGACACGCGCCGCTATGACGCAATCTAAGGATACCGTTTTTCTTTTTTTTGCTTTTCGAGAAGACGAAATAACGATCAAATGTAGGATCGAAGGCGATGTCAGAGAGCGATTCGGATTAGCTACAAAAGGGATACGTACGAGAAAAAAATCGTAAATAAAGCATGTAAAAAAAATTTTTTTGGCACATTTAGGGAAAAATAATGTGACAACAGACCCTTATCAAAAGTAAATCGTAGCTCCGATAGTGTGAATTTATTTCACATTTCACCGGCTAAATCACTCCACTGGGAAATAATAAAAAAAAAAAAAAAAAACTTTAGATGTTTTAGAGAACGTAGAAAAATGTTTGAACAGCAGTAGAGGCTTTATTACACGACGTTTCGGGAAGAGACTTCCCTTCTTCCCTCTACTGCTGTTCAAACATTTTTCTACGTTTACGACTTTCTTGGTGAAGACTTGTTCATTAATACAGTTAATGTTTTAGAGAGCGAGAGCTCAGACCGCCTTCTTTTGGAGTTCGCGACATTGTTATGCGAGAAATTAAGCCGGAGTAGTACGACTACTAGCCTGGGGTCTCTTAACGTGCATCACACAGCAGTAACACACGACCGCACGCCGATAGCCGTGCTCATCCAGATCAAAACGGACAGGGGTGGGTACGAGCAACGCCGGAAGATAATCGCGGCCACGTCCTACGTTTGTTTAAATCGAGAAAGTGGGACTCGGCAAGCACGCGCTGGAAAGGCAGGAGCAAGGACCGCGTGGCTTGCAGACCCAGACAGCTTTTACAATGTGTGCGGCGGCATGACTTCCGAGATACCCGGCGCAAAAACGCTGCGGCAATCTGGGGGGCCATGAAAGGGGAAATAAAAAAGCCGCGCTGAATTGCACAGCTAGGGTCCGAGTGGCCATTGCGGATGAATGCACAGCTCCGACGCCTAATCTTCGTAAAAAACACAAAAAAGAAGAAAAGGCTTTGTTTTTATATAATCAAGCAATGCAGTCCTCGGAAAGCAAGTTCGGAGATCGCTCGGAATAAGACAGATACAGGGTGTGTGTTTTTTTTCCGTATTATTTTTAGTATTAACTTTTTTTTTTTTTTTATAAAAGCAGTTTTTTTTTTACTTTAATATTTGCCGTATTGAAGCGGTTTTGTATTTGTTGAAAAACACTGCAATCGTCATCATTTAGCCTTTGGGATAACGAAAATCAAAATTATATTTCAGACTGATGCGCCAAGTGGAGCACTTTCAAAATACCGCTTACTTTTACTTTTATATGTTCCCTTTAGGCGTGTTCGGTGGGAGGAAAAAAATCGTGACGTATTATACGGACATTTCAACATTTGCACGAAGTCCGCAAGCCTGACCCGAGCAATAAAAAAAACTGCACGGGTTCCCTCGCACGCGGCACGCATAAAATCACACCCAACGCTGTTTTTTTTTTTTTTTTTTTTTGCGTTTATTGATATGTTCGGGTCAAGTGCTTGTGATGTTCAAAATCACGGGACAAAACTACGCTAAAATTCACCTCTCTTTCTTTTTTTTCTTTTTTTTTTTCAAAAAACCCTTTAGCTTTTTTTTTTCTTAATATACAGGGTATTGCATAATATTTCAAACAAAATTATTTTTAAAAAGAAGCCTGAAGGTGAGTTATACGGCTAAGGGGACGTAATATAGAATGACAATTGTCACGATAAGCCAAATATTTATTTAATATTTGTTAATTAGCTTTTGAATCAGTGAAAATAAACATAAGGTTCGAATTAGAAACTTGCTGGCGGTCACCGAAAAGCAATAAATTAGTAAATTTACTAATTCAGTGGTTTTCTACTAACTCGGATCTAAAACCGTTGCTTCTGTTTCTAAAAAGAAAAAAAAAAAAGAAGGAAGAAAAAAGGGAGTCTAGGAAGCTTACAAGGATTAGTCTCCTAAGCACTCTGCAAGCAAGGCGTCTCGAAGTCCGGTCCTAATTACGGAGTCACGCCACGGGATAAAAAGGATCCCGCGGGTGCGCGCTCTAAACAAGCGGCTTTCCCCGAGGTCTCGAAGGGTCGGAACCCCGGGCCGAGCGGCACGCCAGCCTGCCACTGCGGCTGCCTCGTTTCCCAGGCCGGACCGGAGTCACGTGCGGACCACTGCTATTTGCGACGCTGCCATCCCGAACGCCTTGACGGCGGAAACTCGGCGTGGAAGAGGCGCGCCGCAGAGCGATTATGCTGTGTGTGTGTAGGCGATCTATAGTTGGGAACGAAAATAGAGGCAATCGGGGGTGTAGGCTCACCGAGGGATCATGGACAAACACGACCACCCGCGCACACAACACCGTGTCACTGGAGGACGGCCTCGTTTGAGAGAGAATGACCATATCGTGACCGATTCGTCTGGTGCGAAAAAAAAAAAAAAGCGTAGTGAAAAGCTCGATTTACGTGGTGCAAATTTGATGAGGATTTCGCAGTTGCGGTGTTGGGTATTGCAACTTCCACCACGTTTTTTTTTTTTTTTTTTTTTTTTTTTTTTGCATGCACGGTGTTGCAATTTCGAAACTGCAAAATCGCAAGCAAAATTGTACTATATTATGGAAGAAAAATGAAGAAATATTTGTCCACGGTTTTTAATGCTAAAACCTTCGAAGACAAGATGTCGCTTTCTGTGGTCCTCGCCGTCTCAAGAGTAAACGTTCGCTATACCAACTGCGTTAAAAAAAAAAAAAAAAAAAAAAAAAAACTAGACCCCATCGTTCCTATCATTCGTAAATATATTCCATTTTCACTTCTAATCTAAACTTCACCCTTCTTAATTCTTTATTTACCCGTATTTTCCTGCGTGCTCCGCAGGTTGGCTAGCAGGCGCCCCTGCGTACGGGTTACAGACCTATCTGCTTGCCGTGCACGTCTCCTGCATTCTCCCCTTGTCTTTCGTGCAAACAAAAAAGATTGATCGATTGATTGACATACATTGTAGAAATACAACGTAGCCTCCCCCTTCACCGCATCTCCCTCAAAACAAAGCGCCCCAAAGCTGTGGAACACGTATGTCCTACGTATATCGAAGGCTTAAAACACCTAAGAAGTAGGGGTGCGCGAATATTGGTGCAAATCGAAACGCGCAGCGTGGCAGAAAAGCTGCAAAGACAGCCCGTGTGTCCGGGGCACGGTGGTCTGTCCCTGACACTGCGAAAGTGGCGAATGAAGCACCGTTCCGACATCTCCGAAGAGAGGAGTGCGCAACTTTGATCAGCCCTCAAGCACGCGCTCCCGTACCTTCTCCTCGCGATGCGGGGGAGGAAATAGGGAAAAGAGACAAATTTGGGCGTGCTCCGTGGCACACGTGTCACGGTTTCTAGTCCCGGCCCTCCGAGTGCATCGGTACAGGAATCACGCCATTTTCCTCCACAGCTACCGAGCGAACGTGATTTGCACTCACCCACGTCATCCTCGATCGAGAGGATGAGCGGAATGCGCACTCACCGACATCACAAGCGCATTCACGCGGCCGGCAAGCCGTTGCCCGAGCCCGGAGCCGAAGCTCCCCTTCCTCCTTTCCCTCTGGGAAAGGGCGCACCGAGCGAGCCGGCTTCAATCGATCGGCGGCGAAGCGGCCTCGCGCTTCCACCAAGGTCGGACTGGCGGTGACCTTGAAGAACGACCCCGCTCCGGCCACCGGGCCCCCGAGAGCGAAGGAAGGCAGCGATGACGCAATCCAGGGGGCGAGAAACCCAGGGTTTCTCGCTCCACGGCAGGCTGCCGAATGTAGACGCGAAGCGGCGCGGTCGCGTGGCGGGTAGCACCGGTGGCGACACCGCCCAGACGGATATTCTCCGTTCCACCTTACGATGGATGGTGGACGCTACTACGAGCCACCCCTAGCCAACCCCGTGAGTGTCACGTGACATTCGTGAGAGGGGGGGGGAGCGAAGCGCCGTCACGTGATACGTTGGCAGGGTCTGGATTGGCTGGGATGGTTCGTGCAGCGTCCGCTAGCGCTCCATCGTAAAAGGCGAAACGAAAGTATAGCAGCTGCGCACTCGAGTCGATAACGCTTGTTCATATATTCTCGTTTCGTGCACATCCCTTTGGGAAACCACGCCCTCAACTGTTAAAGCCTCGAGGTTACTGACTGGCGTGCAGTAGTGTCCAGCGTATTGGCGACTCCAGCGAAATCGACGCCGCGTAGCGGCAACGCCGAGAAGCTCAGGAGAGGAGGTCGTTCCGACTCGGTTGTCTGCTATCGCTACTTGGTTCTCGTAGGCAGCATAGAAACAAACGTCGTTCCCAGTAATTATTTTTATGCTTCCGCCTTGTCATTCCTACGCACTGACTAGAAGGTTTCTACCGTCGAAAGATCGCTTTGCTTTCATATGTTACACCGATTGTACGCTGCAGTGCAAGAAATGTATCGTGGTCCGCGTGCTGAACGACGAAAACGACCTCCTTTCGTCCGCCATTTTGCCTGACCAGCGCGCCCCCCCCTATAGTTCGCTGGAGCCGCGAATACCGGATGTTCGTCGTCTGCACACTGGTTTGTAAGCTTGCTCCCATGTGGTCATTGTTCAGATATGTCGTCTAAGGTATTAATTATCTCAATTGTCCGGCTCGTCGCCAGCCCCCTGCTATTGGTTATTTAGCATGTTTGGGTTCAGCGAGCCACGCGGGAGCGAGCTAATACACGGCCTCGGATTTTGGTTTATTTTTAATACTTCACTACCTTAACATCGAGGTCTAGAAATATAGACATAAAACTACGTTCGCGTGCCAAATTTTAAGTATGTACCTTTGGAATTCGGATTTTTAAAGGTGCGCCAAATGTGTTAGTCCTTACGGCCGCACCCTGTACACTCCGTTTCACCTCAAGTCCAGACGCAGCCAACGTCACGAGCTGACGGGACCAAACAGACAGAAGCGTCAAAAGGGCATCATCATGGCATTCGTCTCGTTACAGCACGTGCTTCTATCACCGCTGTACTAACCATAAACAAACAAAAAAATGCCTAGTGACATGCATTTTTGACGCTGCATAATTCGTCCCGTTAGCTCGTAGCGTCGACTGCGTCTGGACCTAAGCTGAAACGAAATATATTCGGATACGGCCATGAGTGGTGCGGGGTGGGGTGGGGTTCCTGCACATTACACCAGACGACTGTCTGTCGCCCTGTCCGTTACGTTTTATTATTGTATTACCAAATCAGGCCGTTTGATTTTCCGACTGCCAGGCTCCGCAACCAGAGTTTTAAGACCGCCGGTTTCATTATTAGACGGCCAAACTTCCCCCGGTGAAGACGGCTCAGAACCCTGTCCTTATCATGCCGAAAACCTCCCTACACGTCACCCTTGGATTTGGGCTCTTACAATGCTCGACGATCGGGGGACTCTGCCTGCTTGGCGGGCAATTACACACACGGACGATTAGTGTAGCTTAATTCTTTTATGAGTAATCTAACATTGTAAATAACTAAGTAAAACACACAAAATAATTTTTTTCTTTTTTTTTTTTTTTGGCAACGATTTGAACGCGCGTTTTCGCAGGAGTGCTTGCTCCTTGCAGTCTTCAGGCGGACGGGCCTACTAGTGTATTTTTCCCATGCTTCCATCTCCTACTGCGTGAACGAAGTGACAACACCTATGTAGCACGCCCTCACCCCCCCCCCCCCCTTCCCCTCAAAAATATAATGATCACAATAAAACAAAACGAAAATAAATCCCAAGATGCCTAGAGAAGCGACAAGAAGCCGCTCGCACGACGAACACGTGTCCTCGACGCGGCAGCCGTCAAGGTCGGCGTTGCGTAATTCGCGCGTTTCTAATGGCCAGCCGGGCGTGCCCCGAAACTCAAGTAACAACGCGCAAAAAGCGCCCGAAAACGAAAACAAACAAAAAATAGCCCAAGCCGTGCCGCCCTCTCTCGTGACGGACGGGTACGTCCCAAGGGCACGCCGTCCCGTACGGGATCCGCGAGGCTCTGGGCCAGCGCGGCTACGCGCGGCAGCACCGCCGGCGTCGACGACCAACGCATTCCGAGCTGCTCCTCGGACCGTCAGGCGGCCGTTGTTGTGAGCATGAGTCAGGAGTGTCACGTGTTCTTCACGCCCCACCGCTCTCGTCGCTCAGCCTATCCCTTTCGAAACTCGTAGCTTTAAAACCACTCGACATACTTATAGGTCAGCGGGTTGATATTAATGAACGAAAAGAAAGAATTTTATTATTGTTATTTTGACTGCGCGGCTTTAACCGCGCAATGTTTTTTTTTTTTTTTTTTGGTTGAGGGAACAAACGTGTTTTTCTAACCGTACACGCACGAGTAACTCGAAATTTAAGAAAAAAGAGTACTAAAATAGTAGATACTGGTGTGAAATTATTCAAGCGTGTTCGAAATTTAATGATGCACGACTGCAGCACGATCGCTCGTGCAACAAAATATCATTCTAAGCTCTAAAAGAGCATCGTATAGCCTTTGCAGTATGTTCTGATGCAGACGGCAACAACCACTACTTTCGACCGTCACGCATGCTGCGGTAAACACTACGCTCCGTTGAGTAATAGAGTCTGGAAGGCATCGGCGCATTGGGAGGTACGGAACATACCAAAGTTGACGGCAAGTTCTCCTAGCCTTCAGCGAATCTGTCGTCTGCCTGAGCAACTGAACGCACCTGCGAGGCTCCCACACAAGAGAGAGCTGCCTCACCGACGAACGTCATTGCTAGGCCTCACAGGTGTTGCCAGAGAATAAACATCTTGAGGTCACGCGACTAGAGTAGCAGCCCTAGCACAGCTTGCAATATTTATATGCGAAAATTACAGAGCAGGCGGTAAGTCGAAACCATGTGTTTATGATCGCGCAATACAAGACAAATACGAGACACGTCTACAGTGAAGACGCGTCGTATTTTACCAGTTGGCAGTGACCTTTCCTTGACAATCGGACTAACACAAAGAAACCTCCACACTGCAGGATGTTGTCTCAGTCGGCATGCCCAGTAATCAAAAAAAAAAAGACAGAGTAAAATAGAGGGAGAGAGAGAAAGAGAGAACAACAAATTGACCTGTGTTATTTTCTCGCGTCTTTATCGCGGAAATACACTCACGTTCGGTTATATCTTCAAAAGCGAAAAGGAAATACTGAATATTCTACGTCAGTAGCCACGTATCCTGCGCACCCCTCCTCCTTTTTTCCCAACAAACAAACAAGGAGAAACAAAAAATAGAGCAGAAAAAAAGAAGAAAATAAAAACAGAGGATGCAATGTGTAGATTAAAGGGGGGTGCAACGATTTCCGGACTACGGTCAAAAATTTGTCCTCGTTGTGTAAAAAAAAAAAAAAAAAAAAGATAAATATTGGCATTTCTGGCACCCCTCAACTTACTCCCGGTCTTCAGGGTCACACCTGGTCCCCCTCCTAGTGAAGTAATTTGGGGTGCCGTGTGGCGTCCCGTACGCTCTCTCGGAGGACGCTTCCTCTCCCTCTCTCTGCCGACATTAGCGGGCGTTATGCTGCAGCTTAGAGCCGAGCGAGGTCACGTGAGCTTCTCGCCGTAGTTCCTTCGGCTGCCACTGGCGGCTGCTGGTGGGGGAAGAGCTCGACTTTTGCTTTGCGATTATGCCGCTTAATCGCAACATTTTTTAATGAAGATGTTTTCTCTACCCTCCGGGACACGATAAACAACGTAAAAATGAAGAGATGCGAATTCTCTAAATTTGTTCGGTGTTAGCTAATCTGCTGAATCGAGGTCAGAGGAGAGAGGCGACCACCCGAATTCACCATAAGGAACAGACACAGAAGGGAATGTCTCAAGAGACGTTTCATTCTGTTTGTTAGTAGACAAGCGCCGAAAAAACAGACAGAAACAAGAAGTTGACGTAAACACTGGCGCACTCGCAGCTAACATTTACTGAAAAAAAAAAACAAAAAAAACAATCTCTTATATAGCTGTGAAAAACGCAAGTAATGACTACAACCGGTGTAGCCCTCCATCAAGAAATTCATATTATCTTGCCGATAAGGTTATGGATGTGTCACTTGTACACCTCGTGCCTTGGGCTTTAATCTCAAGCGCCTCATGTAGCTCTTTTACCTGGATATCTGGTCAAAAATTTGGTGTCATCAAATGACGGGGAGCAAGGGCAGCGGCTGCAGTGCGTGTCCTAATGGGGTTGCTCGTGCTGCCGCGTCATGTTCGCGTGCGCGATCGTTAAAACATCGGCCAGTCTGACCAATGCATTTACCGCATTAGGTGGGAGTCGGTACCACGAGGGCGCCACAGTATTTGGTGCCTCAGTAGACTTCCGGTAGTGTATTTATTTCTTCTTCAGCAACACACAGCGATCGGGTGAGACGTTTTCCTTAGAAGTATCTGTAATACGTTCGTAAGAACCTGCGCGCTTTGTAGAACGTAGTACGAATAAAAAAAGGATGTGAGACATAAGGAAACGAAGAAGAAAACCGGAAGCGCGCAGGGGTCCGCCGTTAGCGGGCGGCAGAGAGCTTGTTTGCAAACAAACATCGGTGTGCATGACATTGAGATTTCGTACACAACTCCCGTCGCGCATTCTGTGAATTTTTTGCGCTGTTTTGTTTTGCATTTGTCTGCAGCATCTGCGTGGGAGTTGATTTTTACGGCACAGTCTCGACAGCTGGTTCTTTACACACTGTTCCTTCGACTAAAAGTTTTTTTTTTTTTCTTTTCTGCACCACAGTCTTAACTGTTAAACGACATAATGCAGTGTGTTTTTTTTTTTTTTTTATACGGCAGGGTTTTTAGGACGCGCAGACAATTAGGGTAAGAGGGCACGCATCTCCGTGGCTATTTTGGCGTTTTTATGACAAAACAGCACCGCACAAACGCAGTTAAGTCGTCTTTCAAAAAGAAAAACAATATGAATAATCATGTACTTCTGACAGATATTGCGTAAAGTCATCTCGGTCGCTCGGTCTGTTTCAGCGTTTCCAAACAAAAAAAAAATATATATATATATATTTTCTATTTTGGACGGGCCTCGGCGCGCTTCGCGAGATTCTCATTCCCGGCGCGCTGCTCTCCGGCAGAGTCTTGGCAGGTCTGCAGGTCGCTTTTCTAAGCGAAGCTTAATGATTTCGAAGTCTACGCCATGTCTCCATTAAACAAAATTTGTACTTGACAAAAAACACACACACATTCATTTAAAAAAAAAATTAGTTTAAAACGAGAGGAATCTATTACTGATTCTAACTCTGAAATAGGTTCACGAACGACGAAATAACGTCCATGTGACGAAAATATGAAACGTTCTGGCTCACTTCACCGAGGAAGGGTAGACAGACTGGAGTTTTTGTAGATGGTTTATGGCGCTCCGATAAAGGTACGATACATTCGCATAAACGTCAGCAAATATAATTTTTTTTTACTGTTTCGGGCATTTTAATAACAATAGCGGATACTTCGTCGGTGCCTTCGAGCAGGCATCGTATTGTTATCGGGTATCCTTATCGGAGCGCAAAAAAAATCGACCAAGATTCCCCAATGGAGAATTTGAGTAGCTCGCTCCGATAACTCCGATATGCGCTAAAACTCTCTATCATGGAGTATAGAGTTATCGGGACGATGCACTGAATCTCTCCAGCAGAAGTTACTTATGCTTAAAAGTAATACTGTTGCATGTACGGTTTAGACAGCCGGAAGTTAGTCCGCCTCAATAGACGACTTGTCTCTCAGCCATATATGAGAAATTTAGCCAGTGCAGTACAACCGCTGACCTCGGGTCTTTAACGCGCACCGTGCTGTAGTGATACAAGACTCCACGCTGGCACGATGCTCATTCAGATCGAAACAGGCAGGAATGGGGATTGAACCCAGGATCCCTGGGTTCTGCATATGCTTGCCAACGACGAAGTAGCGCCTCCCTCGCAAATTTTCAGTCCATTCGTTTCGATGGATTTAGTCCCATATCGTGGCCTACAAGATGACTCCACATCAAAAAGCAATCCGTGCCTGCAAGAACATAGCTGTACTCCGTTTCACCTGACGTCCGACCGCGGCGGAGACGCGACGAGCCAGCTCAGCCAGCCCTAGCTCCGTGAACGCATCACGTGACACGCTATTCGCGCGTCACTGCGCCCCTCTCCAAGGTCACGCGACATTCGACCGGCTCTGCAGGTGGCTCGCTCCATCGTAAGGTGAAACGGAGTGTAGCCTACTTCGCGCGAGCCCTTCCCGAAACGGTGCTCGGCATTCTCTTCTCGCTCTCCGAGCGACCCGCAGCGGTCGCCATAATGAGTGTGGCTTCCGGTCCGACACGCGGTGGCCTTGATGTCGTCCGCACAAAGGGCGACCGCGGCCGTGGGCCGACGCTGCATTCCCCGCGGGGAGGGCGAGGGGAACGCGGGCCTCACGAACGGGGCCACGGCGGCGGTCCACACATCGTTCACACCTGGAAACAAAATCGACCGAACAGAACCGAGAAACAGTCGACCTGAGTGTTCTCTCGGCGCAGAACGTCGCTGGTCAGAAAACCACTCGACAGACGTCCACGACAGGCAGGCATAACAAAACTCAAAGGGGCTGCTACACTACGCGGCATTCGTCGCCAAGCATACGTTCGAATGGACGCTACGTGCTGTGTGAAGCAACCAGTCAACTGCCTATGCTATGCCGCGTAATAGACACTTTCAAAAGTCTATCGGGCAAGATTGGCGGTCGCCACTGTTCGTTCTTTTTGGACTTGGGCTATGGGCTAGGTGGCGCAAGCTACCGCCCGTTACAAAGGGTATATCCATTAACATCAGAGCCGTATATGTAGAGAGTTTGGCCATTCGTTGGGAAGTATAGGAGACAAATGAGGAGGCGCCATTGGCCGAAAGCGGGCTGGGCGTGTTCCAGGGCGTCTTCAGAAATTCGAATGAGACCAACCAGAAGCCGGAAATAATACCCTGGCGGTGGTCGCAAGAAACAAACCTGATAACTGCATTGGAGTAACTCTCGATGACTGAAAATATGGTACACGTGATGTTTCAATCACGCTCATCCAAAATGATGGTGGAAGAGTGCGACTAGCGGAACGATCGACATAATTCGTACGCCAAGCGCCGAGGGCCGGGAATCTGCCGTCCGAGTGGTCACACTTTGTCCAAGCAAAACAGAGTTGAGCGGCGCATTCGTTTCTTACATCTTTCGGCATGATCATGATCAAAACATCACGTGCACCCTATTTTCAACCATAAAGAGTTACTACACCTCACTCTTACGCGCTTATTAACACTATAAACGAACATATACCTTTGATCAGAACTGTTTCTCGCTACCACCGCCAGGGGATTCTTTTCGGCTTCTGGTTGGTCAAGAGAGCATGCCAAGCCCTCTTTCCGAGTCTAGCGCACGCCCTGGCTCTGCCCGCACCTCCCATTGACCAAACTCTCTACATATACGGCTCTGATTAATATACATCCATCCATCCATCCGGACACGAAGCGCGCGAGTGGATCCGAGTCCTCGCCGAACCCTGACGCTGGCCTCGTGTCCAATACATGCTCAGAGTGTGTTATCAAGCGATGGCGGAGACACGTCGGCGCGAACTTTTGAAAACGGTCTATTGCCTGCATGTGTCTGCTGGTGTGCGCAAACACGAAAAACACGACACACGCTTCCCGTTGTTTCGCGTACCAAAGCACGCGTTTCGAAGCTTCAGGACCGTTGCACCTGGCGCATTTCTGTTTCGCTGATTCGAGCGGAAGCAGAGAGAACACGGACACATGTCCCTTCCTTCGTCTCTGTTTGCGCATACGGTCGTGCGCAGCGTCTATAGAAAGGCCATCCGTCTATAAAAAGTAACAAAATGTCGGAAGATAAATCAAGGTGACGTGTGATACGCAAGGGGATCGAGTGGGAAAGAATACCGGGGAAGCAAGAGAACCAATAAAGACGTTTCCGTGGGAAATTATAGAAGCTCGACACGAGCGATAATTGCCCGTGTTGTGCAACTCTCTCAAAATAAAATAAACTCTCCTGACACTTTTTCAGTGCCGTCACACTGTCGGGGCAATGAAAGCGTTCGTTGAGGCGCTAAAAACGTCTAAATTAAAAAAAATAAAAAACGGCTTTAATTGAAAATATTTTAAGCACAAATGTGTTAAGTTTTTATCTCACTTATGCACTCTCCAGGCAATCCAAGGTTGTTAGAGGACCTACATAGCTGCCAGATCGTAGCTTTATATATAAAGCATCCAAGAACGTAGCTATGTTCTGCACATTTCAAACTTATACATCTAAGAATACCAACACCGATCACACGCGGAATCGTGGGTATTTTAGGCATAGCGATGACTCGATTCGATGACTGACTGAAGCTAATATATATCTTCCTCGTGCATATATCTATTAAGTGCTTCTTAAATGTGCATTTGCTTCGCTACTGTATAAGTAGCAAGACCGTTGTAACACTGTTTCTTGTTTGTCCATGTACTTCGATCTAAAAGTACGCCGGTATTCACATTTGGCCTGTATAATTATAATGCGTACAGAAGTCGGTGAACATAAAATGCATCTTGGAACTAAAACACCATCTTTCATCGTGAAAAAAAAAATGCATTGATCGATTGATTTAAAATTTCACAGTACGCAAGTGTGCTGGGGACCAACTTATTTCATAAAAATAAATAAAAAATACTTAAACCGATTAAACAAACCAAAAAAGGAAACAAAAAGATAAAAACAAAAGAGAGCCCAAACGACCTTCCACGGAAAACGGGCACAAAATCGGAAGCGTCTTTCACAGTGTTCGTGCTTGAACAAAATCGAACCAATATCAGAAGAAACGAAACTACAAAAAATAAAATGTACCACCACAATTTCTTTTTCCCGTTCAGTGTCGAAACATAGACCTTGAAAACAGCCGTCCAAAGACACACACAGACACACACACACAAACACTCCCTCACGCAATCGACTTCTACGACACGAAACGTTTCCCAGAAACAAACCCGCAAAGAAAAAAAAAAAAAGAACACGACAACAGCGGGGAGGAAACCATCAATCTTCCACTCCGCGCTGCGCGCGCACCCCCGCGCGCACACACACATACAGACCGACGGCAGGCTTAGTGACACCCAAGACACCCCCAGCAAATGTCAAGCTAAAAACAAAATCAACGCACAAAAAGTTAGAGCAAAGGAAAAAAACCAGCTAAGACAGCAGCAATAAAAAAAAAAATTAAAAAGCGGTACCAGCCCCAGTCCGGGGAACCTGCACGACATTCCGTAACCCTTTACAGCAGCAGCAGCGGCACATACACAGGGACACACGTACACCGAGCATGGGAGCAGGCGGTCGAGTTCCCGTGTGGACGGCGCTTGCCGCGAGCGAGCGGGACCGGCAATTACCACTCGATCCGTCGTCGCAAATCACCGCTCACAACTCGGTCCCACCGTCCACGCAACGGCCTACCGACGCAAAGAACGCGGGTCGAGGTCGCGCTAAGCTCACGACCAAACCGCGCGAAGGAAACCTGCCACGTCCTGTCTTCAAAGAGGGGCCAATCGTCCTCGCCGCCAACCTCAACACAGCATCCAAGGGAACGGCAGACTTCACACGTAGAGAAGACAAGCTGGGGCCACGCTGAGCGGTCGAGACCGGAATCGCCGATAAGTGTCGATCCCCGACCGACAATTTAACGTCATAGCGTGTTCCAGCGTGAACGAACAGAACGACAACAGAGTTGCGATGACAGAGAGAGACGAGCAAACGTATAAGCCAGCAATGCCAAGTTAGGAGGATCTTCCTCGTGCTGCCGTTGGAGCAAGTTTCCGAAATTCGACTGCTGGCATCAACCACCAAGAACAGCAATCTCTCTCTCTCTCTCTTCTCGTTATGTCACTAGTAGAGGAGAGGTGATCAACACTGAACGAACCAGGCGGAGCGAGGAGTTCAATCATGACCGTTGGGAGCGGTAGTGCAATGCTCGAACATATTGCAAAAACAAATGCGTGCTAAAAAAAGGAGAGAGAGACAAGAGAGAGAGAGAGAGAGAGAGATGAAACGTGGTTTGCGTAATCAGTGATGATTGCAAGATGGTGCAAAGGTTAATTTAAAGACACAATTAAGTAAGTCAAGGGCAGGGCATGGTGTTCAGTCGCTCGAGATATAGCCGAAGATTGTAATTCAACGATGCCTTCCACTTCCTACAATGGAACGCAGAGACGATAGGCTCACGCGATTATTAGACACATAAAGCTCGACCGATCGAGTCTAGTTCGACCATATGTGTAGCCTCTGTATGCGGACTGCAAAAGATCGTACGGCATCTATAACAACGGACGACCCAGCGAATACACCGGTCGGACTTGATGTTTACAGGATGTTGGATAAGCGGTACAGTGCATGTACACTGCGCGATACTATTAGCGTGAACACGACATCGCCACACTCTCGCATATCATTTCAAAATGCTATTGGCGGGCGCCACATTTTACCACCTAGGAGATTAGTGCCCTAAATGAGCACGTTCCATATTTTTGACGACAGAGTCCCAACTCCAAAAACAAAACCGAAAAAAAAGGCCATTGCTTGTTTGCGTAGCAGTATCGCGCTGTGTACACGAGTAACATGGGCACCACACCTTCCCTCCCTTCCCTTCCCTTCCCTTCCCTTCCCTCCCTCCCCTCCCCTCCCCTCCCCCCCCCCCCCCCCCCCCTTACCTAAGATTAGTGAATAGGCACTAGCCAAGGCTGCCCTTCTGGGACGGAGCCTGGGGCCGCACGAGGGAACGTCCTGTCGTTAGAAACCTATCAGGGGAGATCACCTGGCTTAAACACCGTGGCAAAGCCGGTCAAACCATCTGCGTGGCCCCAACTATCCGAGCGGTGATCAGTCATCATCCAGGCCCGCTTCCTCACGATTCGCGAAAAAAAAAAAAAAAAAGCGTTTGAGGAAGCAAGCGATCAGACTGTGACGTAACTCCCCCCAGGTACGTGTTCTGCCAGGAACGTGCCAAAGCGCCCCTAAATTACGATTCCGCATCGAAGATAACGCTGCATGTCGTATTTAACGGCAGATTTAACGCGGAGAATTTCTCTGCAGGTTTAGAAATTCTTCGGGATATTTTATTTTCATTCGCCTTTGCCGCGCCTGCAAGTGAGAGGGAGCGCAGAAGGACCAGCTGATTTATATACAACCGTAAGCATGTCGCCTTCGGAATACCATGTCACTGGAGTGATTCACAAACAAAACTAACATTAGGCGCCCTATTCACGTACCTGCATCTGCTTTTAGCACAACCAAAAAAAAAAAAAAAAGAGAGAGATACGTGATAAAGTTGTTTTTCCTAAGAAACAGGCCTGGTCGGACTCGCGTTTCTGCACCGCTTAAGGAAGTGTGCAGGTTGGGAAAACAAAACTACATATCCCAGGCGTTAAAGAAAACAAAATACACGGGTGTGCATGTGCGTGTTTTTGTATTTTTTTTTTTTTTTCAACACCAGGACCATACAGTTTAGTTTGCTTAACCTGCTTATTTCCTTAAGCGGTGCGGAAAAGCGAATCTGTAAAACTCGTCGACAACACCATTCGCTGATGAACAACTGGTCGAAGGATAATTGGTCGGACAGAGCAATATCCGCCCTAGGTCAATCCAACCAACGGAGAACTGGGCGAAGGTGCGCCACTCAGTTGTGCGAGGTCGAACGGGGTTTAAACAAAATTTAGCAAGAGTCATCTTGTGAGGCGTTCGGGGGGGGGGGGGGCAAAAAAAAAGAACGAAAGGGGCCTCCCTATTGTTCCAACAGAGGGACGTCTTGTTGACCAAGTGCGGGAAAGTATAGAAACACGAAAAGATGACTATACTCAGTTTCATTTTTAAGTCCGACCGCAATAGGCGACGCTACGATCTGATGTAGCCAATCAAGCAGCGCAAAAAAAAGTGCACCGTCACGACGCTCGTTGTCTTTGTGAAATTTGCTATCCCCGGCTAAACCAGTGGACGCAGCCTCCGACGAAGCTGCCTGGTCACGCGCTTCCCCGCAGTACACCCATGAGAGCGGGAGCAACGCAACCCGCAGGAGGAAGCGCGCCTTCCTTCCTCCCGGTGTTGCTGCGAGGCTATACGTACCCTGCAAGAAGCCGGCTCGAGAAATCGTCCCCGGTCCGGGTGGGAAAAGAAACGTTTCCGCGAAAAATGCGATTCGTCCAGCCTCCACCCGCGGGCGCACTTCCTCGAAGAGCCTCGCTCGACCTCCGCCGAAATCATTTTTAATGATCCACTCGCTCGGTATGGGCGCGCGAGACTGCTGCCTTTTCCGCCAGCCATTCGCGCAGACGATGATACGTGTATACGCCCGCTTTCGCTACCATCTCCATTCGGCGAGACTGGTTCCGCGGCGGCGGCGGTTCCGAGAAACGCCTGGAATGTTCCCGGGACTACATATTCCGGAATCGGTTAAAGAGGCAACCGGGCGCTTCAGTATTTGTATACCTAGTAACGCCCTTCTCGCAACTCCAATTATTCCGGTCGTTCCATCACGGAAAACCGCGGCGTAACCACAACCGTTTCGGACCTATGGTCCCTCCTCCAAACAAGGGCCAATGCTGAACAAGACATCCGCGCCTATCAGAGTGTTATACTCTTTTGTAACACGCGCAACTGATTGAAATTAGGATGACTCCTCTTCTGACTGGTCTCGCTGGCAAGCATAGTTTGGCTTCAAGCTTTTTTTTTTTTTTTCCAAGCGGGTGATTTTTTACATAACCCAACCTACACCTGTAGGTCACGTCAGAAATCAGTGACTCCGACCCGTACATATTGACCCGCCTATTGCCATTCATCGGAGACGGTTAGCCCGAACTTCATGCTAGTTTGTCGGTGTAAGCATTCCAAAACTGAAGAACCATAAACTGGCTACTGCACTCGTTGGGAAAGCCCCTATTATCCGACTACTGTACGTTGCTCAACGTTTGCGAATTTCGAACCACCGAAGCTTTCAACACAAAAATGCACGTCACCGTTCGATCGTCCATCGTCCCCCCTGCAAAATTCGCGAACAATGCAACCGACTCCACGTCGCCGAATGATGAGCTCGCGAGAATTACATCGCTCCCGGTAAATAAATTACCGGCGGCCTTCAAACCAAAGTCCCATAACGGATGATATGCAGCGTGCAAGGAGCTATCCTTTAAATTTCTTTAAAACGCATTGAACAGTCATTTCGGGGAGTGAAGAACATATTGCCTATGAGTTTTCCCGCTAAATTACGCGGGAAAATTGACGTCACAGTACCACGTGGCGCCACGACTTGACACCGTGACGTCAGGTCACGGGACGTCAACTTCCCCTTCTAAATTTAACGGAGAAATTCACGAACGGACTGACAAATTTCAGAGATGGGATTCCGATAAAAAAAAAAAAAAAACCTTCTAAAAATCACAATAAAAAAACGAGTCAAACGAAAACGCAATGTTCAACAATTCACAAGAACACCATGAAAGTCAAAGTCCGAAATGAGAGCTGGACTAAGAAGGGGGTTTTCGATCCGAAGCATAGTACACCGCGTTCACCCGTAAGATGACAGTCCGGTGGAAGATGCGTGCACGTTGGACCAGTCATATGCTGATCTTTGGCCACGTGGTCGCCCTCACGCCCATATACCCACGCGCAGAGAGTGATGAAAGGGAGCTGGGTTCACCGGTCCGACGATCGCGTGCGTCCCCCCGCACCGTGAGCTTGGGGGTGAACGGTGACGGCATCGCGGCGGCAACCCTTGCACCTACGGAGGGGCCCATCAAAGAATGCGGTCGGTCCATTTGGCGGTCTGACCGAGGTCACCCGTCCATCAGCCGGGCACGCCGTCGACGTCCGCACCGTGGCGAGGCCGATGATCCGGGTCGGTCTATTCCCGCACTGCTTCTTCCTCCGGGGCCTCTTTGTGCTTCGCCGTCTGTGTGCCGGTCTAGATGATGACCCCGCACACGGACGGAGACGCACTCGAATCCAGTACGCGTTCATCATGTTGAAAGATACACTGACAAGGGCGAATTTGTTTCCCTTCGTTTTACTGAAAGGTGATTTACAACGGCCCATTGCCATACCCTGTTTCACCGTACGACGAACAGAAGCGCACGCTATACAGTCATGTCCCGTTAATAGGGAGTTTTCGTAGACCGCGTTTCCCCCTTCGCTAAGCCCTCCGCAACGAAGAAGCCACTACTGCGCCTGCACGCCGATGGCCCCGGCTGCAGAGTTCCGGGTATTGTAGCGGATCGCCGAGAGCGTGGAAGGACAGCGAAAACGATCTACGAAAGCTCCCTATTATGGACAACCCGTTCCCCTAAGAGTCGTCCAGGATGTCAGTTGTCCCTAATAACGAGAAAAAAAAAATGCACCTATTTATGGCCAGTTCGTCTCCGAAACTTTCTGCCTATCTAAGTGAGGCAGTGCGTAACGGTTTCCATATTAACGAGACATCCGCTGCACACCGTGCATCGCACATGCACACCGCGCATCGCTTGGCCCGAAAAACAACAAAAAATATATGTGCGGGTTTATGTCTGGAATTTCCCACAAAACCCGCCGGTTCAGAACGGATGTTCAGGGCTGCTCCGACTCTCTTTCTTACATCATCATCATCATCTATTTTCTGTGCTCAAGAACAGCGAACTGCCTAGATCATGATGCACGGAAAAAGCGTTACGCATATGTCGTCGCGCACAATATTCTGTGAGGGTTATGAAACCATAGTTAATAATGCGTAATTAACGAAGGAAGTAAGAGTAGAGCTCGATAACAAGCATATTCGGTGACGACAGACAACCTGATATATTTACGAAGTTATAAATCACGTCAAGCGAATCTTTTTTTTTTTTTTCTTTTTCTGACGATGACGTGGCTAGGAGAAGCAACGTGAAGAGAGACTTTGCAATGACGCATAACACATATTTTCCAGTTTTCGGTAATTCGCTGAAAAACACCGGTACATGTACGCCGAACACGATTTTTCAAAGAAATTCAGTTAATCCAAGTCGACAGTAGAGTGTTTATTATCATTACACAGTGCTACGGCCGCTACCTTGCACGCGGAAACTGCCTCTCCGAACGCGAGATCAGAAAAGCAGTGGCAACAAACCAAACATTTCGTACGTTCGAGCCTGCTGCCCTTCCACTTGCTTTTATGAAGCACCTCTCGCCTCTTTACGTGCGTTTTAACCACTATTGTACACTAGAACGCAGAATAGATTCCGACTAAAGCCAATTTATTCGGCCGAATCAAATAAAATGCAGATCTCCGAAAAACAAGAACCCATAATACACTCTCACAAAAAGACAAAGTATATTCTTACATTACCTGTCCCATGTAAGGCACCCCAAAACTTCAGTTCGACGCACAGCTCACTGACGTCAAACCGACGGTACTAACTTTCACGAGCCGCGTAATAGCTGAGTGGTACAACTTATTAAAATAGCTAATGTACGTACGTTTTACTGACTACAAAAAAAAAAAAAAACATAATAATTGAGGGTTTTTCTGCTCTTCATGCAAAACCTTTTTTTTTTCCTCTGAAGTTTTTGATACGTATACTTTAGCTCAGTGGTTCTCAAATGGGGGTCCGCGGACCCTTTGGGGTCCGCGAAGGCATTCTAGGGGTCCGCGAAGCCCTGCCTCATCAGTCAAGCACGGCAATAAAAGTTGTCTTTGTTTTTCAAGTCGAAAAGAAATGTTACATTTTTCGGGCAAGTTTTCTGGTGTGAACGTCAATAAGAGACTCCTACTTCACACTAGCCCTTACCGCCGAATTCACAAACCTCCCTCCAATTGAGGGGCCCCTCCACTTCTTCGAGGAAGGCGTGAGGGCCGGCCATGGCCAATCACGACGGCGGATCCGTTATCGCGATTGGCCAGCGCCGGCCCTCGCGCCTTCCTCGAGGAAGTGGAGGGGCCCCTCAATTGGAGTGAGGTTTGTGAATTCGGCGGTTAGTTATATCCATTTATTAAATCATTATTTTATTTAATCTATACCTTTCCTCTCATCTCACCTCGAACGGGGCCCTCCACCATCTCCGCCGATCCACAAGGGGTCCGCGAAACATCGATGGTTGAGAACCACTGCTTTAACTGTTTAATGAGTTATATCGCACCGTTCTCAACCCCCTCGTAAAAGTTGGGGCTCCCTGTTCGACGTCAGAGCGCTCTACATCCAACTGAAGTTTTGGGGTGCATTATATATGGAACAAAAAAAAAAAATGTAAAACGACACACATTCCAGTAGCACGCGCAAAGGCTTAGATACTGTTTTTTGGTGTGTGTGATTAGCAGGAGTATGTTTTATATTCTAACTCTAAACCAACCAAAACAAATATACACTGGAGTGTATGCTAGTCTCCAGACATTCCCGAAACGATACAAAATGCTACGACCGTGAAATTCCGTGAAAGTCACTCCATCACGAACTTCGTAAGTGTGCACAATAAGGAGTTTACGTAGATCGTTCCTATGACTCCGATCACGATACCCGATATCCACCGACGCCCTTGCACGCGCATCGTGTCGTTATCGAAGGTACCGAACAATACACTGAAATTCTCCACCATTTCAACGCGGCCGTCACCACCTTGAGCGCAGAAATTTCCTGTATGAGCATCGTTTAGCTCTCGTCACATCAGTGAAAGGTGCTCACACGTTTGAAGTGTACTGGAATTCATCGTTGCCTCACCCATATTTTTACTAAAGCTAAAATGTTTTAGTTAGTTTTGGTAAGAACATACAAGATACGTAAATTCGGTGTTAGCGAATGTCGGCTCAAATTAACAAAAAAAAAAAACACGAAACGTATAATTTTATATATATAAAAAAAGTTTTGCGTTACTATGCCGAGATGTCACGCGGCTACTTTTGCTTGAGCTTAAAAAGTGGACGCAAAAGGTTTTGCGCTAATGCTCGCAAAAAAAAAACAACAATATATATATATATATATATATATATATATATATATATATATAAAGGCGCCCATATTTCGCAGCTCTGCTCTATAACGGGCATTCTTCGAAGCGCTCTAGGCGTATACGTTGCGGAATGTTTTTGTTTGGCCTAGCCGCTGTAAACCGACGCAAGAAAGCAAGGCCTGAACGCCTGCGACCGCAGTGTAGCTGTTTCGCATGACTTCAGCACTGCACCGCATTCCAAAGAGTCCACATCCTCTATGTGCAGCGAAAGAGAGAGAGAAAACAATATACATATAACAAAAGCTATACAACGCGGAAACAATTTAACGCCAAGCTTTTTGGAGCCTTTCTGGGCTTCTCGCTGACTGCTATTCGTTCGTTGGGCCTACTCGCCCACCGAGGCGCTGGCTGACGTCAATTGCTTACATCCTACTGCTGAGTGGGGAATTTCCACGGCGATATTTGCAAAGGGCACGCTTCCTTGGTAGCCTAATCTAAAAACCGACCCTACACCGTGCTAAAAAACAAAAAATAACAATTACGTTTTTGACAAAGGTCGAAAGTCTTGCAGCCTTTGTTTCGAGGCTTATATGGGGTCCCTCTATAGTCACAGCTAAGGAAACAGTTTGTTGTTCATTTATCAATCAAAGCCTTTAGACCCCCCCCCCCCCCCCAACTAGCCTTTAGATAGTCATTCGAACAGCGAATAAGTGTTAGTTAAAACCTCTAAGACGCCCCCAGTAGGTTTCCTAGCGGACGTACACTCCTGACCTGGGGCAAGTTACCATACACACAGCTGCAACTGTAAACACCGGTGGCACAACCCCCCCCCCCCCCCCCCCTTCCCAAGCTAAAATCAGTTCCGCCGTCGTTTACACCGCGCAATTTACTGATATAATTATACTTTACGATAAAAATAAATAATTAACCTACCCAGATTTTCTCTCACTCGATCAATCAACTCAACAAAGGTGGCACTCCCAAGTTCCATCAAGGCAACATGCCGTTCCTTTTACATTCCTTGCACACGGGTATAGATTGGAACTTTATGGGACCGATTGCCGTCTTCGGGGATAGTAGAGCCTGCTAAACACGCAATCAATAATCATTAGTTTCGTGTATTGTGAGCGCTAAGCGAAAGCAGTTTATGTATATTACTCATGTTCTCGTTGCTTTAACCCTCTGCGATACACCCCCGAACGTCGAACTAACTGTACGTGCGATCAAAAACAGCGTCACCCGAGATTCAACAACCACACATATACGTTTGCAAACTATCATTCGCTATATTTATCCCGTTGTCCCTCCTTTCCCGCTGGAATGTTTTCCGTATTCTATAATATTTTTCCCGCTGAAAGGATCAACCTTTAACGCTCTCTCAATCCTATCGGTGGTCACGAGGACGGTTCCAACCGAAACCGACACATCACATACGCGTCGACAACCTCGATTTACGAATGTGAACGGAAATGATAAAAGACGCGTCACCCGCCACGCGCGCATACAAATCGTTTGGCTTCACTGCCAACGCACCACCTGTGCCGTGAAACCACCTTCACAGGGGGAGGTATTTTCACGGCTCTGTTTCAATCAAAACTTTGAGCAAGCGCTCCAATCCCTTCGCAACAAACGTGCGCTTGTCTTTGACGCTGTTTTCCGGACCCTTCGGGTTTCTTTTTAGGGGCGAAGCTCCTTAGGGGCTAGCCATGTCCGTATGTCCGTCCGCCGTAGGCCCGGCGTCGGGTGCTCGTGCTTCTGCTCGTGAGATCACGTGCTCACGAGCACGTGAGCACATGCTCACGTGCTCGTGTAGGGCAAAAAAAAAAATTGAAAAAAAAATGAAAAAAATTATGAAAAAAGAAAAAGAAGAAAAAAAAGAGTAGGGGGTTCTGAGATGCCATCCCATCTGTCTGCTTAAAAAAAGAAAAAAGAAGAAAACCACACATTCTCCTACTGACATGAATGAAAAGGCTCAAAGAAGAAAAAAAAGAGTAGGGGGTTCTGAGATGCCATCCCATCTGTCTGCTTAAAAAAAGAAAAAGAAGAAAACCACACATTCTCCTACTGACATGAATGAAAAGGCTCGGCATGCTGCGGCTCGGCGTCTACGCAGACAAGCACCACCAGAGCTTCGCCCCAAGCAACATCATTCACCACGTGGAGATGCGGTCAATTTTTGATACTTCATTTTTCAGATTAAGGTTTCGCCAGTTCGCTCGCCTCTGAAGAATCCTTTGAGGTAGAATGTCTTTGGATGCAATGTTCAGTCTGTGTGGACAGTGATTATCACCGTTACGCAATTTTTACCGTAGAAAACAAAAACCGGCTAGAATCAAACAGAGGCTTTGAGAACACTCACATGAATTCAGCCCAGTAGATCCATCCATGAATGAATGACGAAATCGGCAAAGCGAGCAAAGACGCCGTTACAAAAGAGCCTATTTTCCGTCGCGGCGCCAATCTTCAGAGAGGGGGGGGGGGGGGGGGGGAAGAGATCCGAGCGGCCGTGACCAAACTGTCCAACCGTGCAACCACACACACACACACACACGCGCGCGCGCGCGCCCGCACGGTAGCTAGAGCTCATATTTCCTCAAGGACAATTTCATCCCGACGAATATTATATAAGCGCTCTCTCCGCGGGAAAAAAAAAGATAACGACGGCAGAAACTAGTAAAAAGACACACTGTCCGGCGTGCATGAACGTACGGGCGGGGGTGCGAGCCCCGAGAGAGTTTGTACGCGCGTGCGTGAGCTCGCATTTAAAAATGAACAGAGAACATCCAGTCGATTCGCGGGTGTGACAAACAAATGTCGCAGCCCGCCGTCGAGAAACGCTAATGGCTCCTGCCACTCACACCAGTCGGACCGCCTTCATTAGAGCCCCAACGAACGAACGCTGCATGCAAACTCCGTTCGGCATCGATTTCAACCTGAACGCGCGTGTTTCGGGCAAACGTTGCTTCTGTCATTCTATTCGCGTATGTTTTTTCATCGGGTTGGTGGCTAGACCGACCGAATCGGCGAATCGTCTCTCGGTCCCGCTGGTACCCAAAGGGGCGACGGAAGCAAGCAACCCGGAGCGCGTGGCACAGCGGGAGCACGAAATGAATCCTCGCACCGGCAAGCAACGATCCGTCATGATGGCGGACCCAGGGCCAAGGCTGTCCAAGGCAGCGCTGTTGCCAGGCGACCGCGCGCACGCACATGCGGGAGCCGAGAGGAGAGAGCGGAAAAGCGCAGGAAAGAGGAGCACTACTGCGCATGCGTCACCCAGTCGCGAGATGCGCCGCCTGTATTTCAAGTTCAAGGTCGGCGCGCAAACAAATTTCTCCCTCCTCCTCCGCGGACCTCCAACGCCGCTGACGTCAATGGAAGCAGAGAGAAGAGAGGCCGCCCGCTCTTCGCGGAGGAAAAGGCTGCATTGATGACGGCGCAAGCGAATGGACATCAAAAAGACGACAAATGTCGGCCGCCGTCGACCGAGGCTTGCCGGAGAAGAAGAAACTCGCCGCCTGAAAACAACACTCGCCGTCCACCCACCGAGCAAGAAGGCGGCGAAAAGATGGAAACAGAAAAGACAGCGGGGCTTCCGTTGCACAACTGCGGGATTCTAACCGCTGATCACCGCTCATCCACCTCGGGAAGGGGGGCCGCCGACGTTGTTTGTTGATGTTGGCACCCCACCTCCCACCCACCGCTTCGTCAATCCTTTTAGTGCCCAGCTCTCTTTCGTGTCTTTTTTTTTTTTTTTTTTTAACCTTCTTTGAATGAATAAACGAACTTTCCAGACCCAACCGCGTGAATGCATGCACAAGCCATTCGAAACCGGTGGAAGTTATTAACCCCTTTATTATACACACCAACGTGCAATCATCTGGCAGAAGTTTACGAAGATCAGATCGACTCCACAGTCCACAAGCGCAGCAATCCAAACACAAGTGGCCAAAAAATAAAAAAAAAAAATAAACGAAAAACACAATGGGAACGCACGGTGGTACACGCGCATACGATCGAACCAATCAATGCAAACGTGAGTTTGGTGTCGCCAGTGTATTACCTGCAGCTGTTGTTATGGGCATACTTGCACGCATGTATCGACAAATATACCAGCTGCATCATAACAAAACAAAAACAATAAAAACTCATTTTACCACACACGTACTTTGGCAGGTGATTAAATTTATACAAATTTGTACAGTCTAACGCCCGTCTGATTTTAAATGGTGTCATGTACAAACGGGGCAATTTACTATAGCGAGTGGCGCGCGAACGTATAACTTAATTTTGAGCGTGAGTAGGTGCGTCGCCCCAGAAGGAACGAATGGAGCCGCGTGGTTTCGAAGCTAGCCTCCCCCGCGAGAGAATAGGCCAAGAAAGGGGGGATTTTTCCGACGAGCGGCCAGCTGCCTGCCGTCCTTGGCCGTGACACAGCAGAGGTAGTCCCAGCGGCAGACGGAGAGGCGCCAGCGCCGCAAGGAACGGACGCCCTCTTTTTTTTTTTCAAGATGGCCGCCCCTGGCTGGCACGAAGCCCGGGCCTGAGCCGAGCGGGGAGCCAAGCCCAGCAGCCAACAGGACGTGCTGTTTACATCACACGGCCGGGTGCCGCAATATCGCTCCACTCCGGTTCGGACAGCGCGAGCGCCAACAAACAATCGCCCGCTCCTCAAAACGATTCGAAACAAAAATCAAACAAAAAAAAAAAAAAAAACATTCGGAGTTACGTGCGAGGAACACAGAGAGTCTCAACTGTACACGGACTACAGAGAGGAAATTGGTACGCCTAGACTTGGTAGGAAATTAAAGGGCAGCGATCGAATTACTTCCACGGAAAAGCCGCGCATGTACCTCATCCTATCTGGCACGAATTCATGGTAAAAATTGAAGCGTACATTTTTCGTGTTTTTTCCACCGGCTATTTAAGCCAACGATGTGACAACCCTGATACTGGAACTAGTCATTTTCTGAAAATTTACGCGGAGAGTAAAAAGTAAAAAGAAAGCAGAAACCAAATCACGGGAAACCAGAAGGTAACGCGAACGGAAAAAGATGAAATGGGAAAAAGAGGTGAAACTAATGACGAAAGGAAAAGAGAGAGAGAGGGGGGGATGCGCGCGCAGGCAGGCAGGGCAGCCAGCGGTATGAATGAGCGAACGAACTTGACCTTGAAAAGAGCGCGACCGATTTGATGGTGCGCTTGCCGCTCGCTGGGCCGCGGCGACCGTCAGAAGGACATCCAGGAAAGGAAAGTCCGCCCAAGGTACTAGCGTCGAACTGACATTTGCCCAGGAAAATTGCCGACGGAGGCGAAAGAAAAAGAAAAAGGAAAGAGCGGCTCTGGGAGGTGACGGAACAGCTGTTCCTAGTCGTGAACGCAAACTCCCAATGCAAGGTGTCCGTGCGCGCAGGATACAACAGGTAACCGCGACAGCTTGACGAGTCTTGCACACTATGACGTCTGCGTCCGACCTGCCTGTCTAAATTAGCAAGTCAGAGAATTGCCACCTTTCTTTTTTTTTTTTTTGGCTTTATCGGCAATGTGCCAGCTTGACGACTCCATAGAGGGCTTTAAAAACATTCCATTACCGAAAATATACAATAGAGCAATTCCGACTGCTGCGGGGGTAAACAGAAAATATATATATATATAATAAGACTAAGCGTGCTACAAATATTTACCCACGGGAAAACGTATTCGCGTTGCGTGATCCAAACAAAAACAAACCCGACCTGAGAAGAGAAAAATGATAGATACCCGTACCGTGTCCCAATACTGCACCGATCACTTGTGAGGTCTTTATCGGATATGATAACGCTCGAGCGATGCGCTTTCTCCACTGCAATCTACAACGGAAAAGCCACGAGCGGCACAAATCGAAGGGCACCCTTCGAGAAATCGGGAAATTCGATACAATAACAAAACGCCGCACCTGTACGCCCGAAGACTGGTCGCGTTGTCACGATCGTGTGTGCGCGCCTGCCACTGCGCGCGCGGGGTCCTACGTGGCGAAGTTCACGAACACTCACCTTCGCGAAGGTTCTGCCATGGCGGCCGGGTCCGGACGCTGCGACCGCGACCTCCGAGCGCGGACCCGGGCCCAAAGTAACTGCGTCATTTCTTCCAAGACTCGCCCAAGCGCCGACGGAGGGGGAGAGAGCAGCCTTTTTCACACGAAGCTGAGAGCGACTGAGAACGCGCCGTATCATTGGGACCCGCTGGCTCTCTCCTCCTCCTCCTCACGCGGCCGCCGCCTCCTCCCCGCTCACCGCCTCGTGTGTCGTCACCGGGAAAACACTTTGCCGCCGCTTCGGCTCTCTCGAGCCGGCGCAGCAGTGGCGCTTACGTAACCCATTCCCTACCTCGCTATTTTCCTCCACTAGACTGTTGTATGAGGCCGACCAAACCACAACCCAGCCAGCACATGTTTTTCCCCACTCCTATCTCTCTCGCGAAAAATCCAATCCAAACATCTTAAAAAAAAAAAAAAAAAATCGATCCCAGTTTGATGTTTATGTTACAGCTCTTCCCCGGTTCTGTCGTTTTGTTGTACCCGAGCTCACGTTTCGTCTCCGAAAAGATGGCGAACGGTGGCGAGCTTGGCGGAAAACGCCGCTCGCGGAAACAGAGAGGAGACCAGCTGATGCCGACGCTCGTTGACAAACAAGTGGCTGCGCTCACTGCGGAGGAGCCAGCGCGCAGGCGCGCGACTGCCTGCCGCTCACGCGAGCGAGGGAAGGGTGTGCGTGGAACCTGAGATCCCGGGCAGTAGCAGCAGCGGGCAGAGATAAAACAGGATAAAATAGAAGACGCGATTCTCCGACACGCAGCTGAGGTGTTGATCATGTCGTTCAGGATACCGCGGATTAAAGCACATGCATCACGTGCTTCCACGTGCGCTTGCAACTTCCAACCTAGCAACAACGACAACCTGAGATTGTGCCAGTTCTCCCAAATCAGGTGCTTCCTAAAGTGATATCTTGATTATTAATAAGCGTGTAACCCTATAAAGCCGGTCGTGCGTGTAACATTTGGATGTCAACACAACGTTCGCAACACGGATATGACGTTCTCTCGCTTACCGGTAGTACGTCACAAGCTTGGCGGCAGGTATCGGCAAGCATAAACGAGACTGCCACATGAACTAATGAGAAGCGCTTGACTTTTAATGCGAGTACTTATTTCAGTGTTCTGCGAAAGGTTAGTAACGAATCGGCGAAGTTTTCATTCATTTGCCGGCGTGCGTGCCACATGGCCGTAGCTCGCGAAGTACTGCGTGACACCGAAAAGCCCCTGCATCGAGTTGTGCGGCTTCGCTGCTAACAACTATTTGGTGTGAAGTGACAAACTCACCTCGGTCGAATTTCTTTCCTTCGGGATCAATATCTTTTACATCGAAAATGTCTTCAAATAAAACACCCGCCATTTTGGATACTGTAACGCCCCAAGTGGCAGATCGAGCGTGTTGTTCACTACGTTCGCAGCGATTTAACAAAACAAGAAATGTTATTGATTTTCTTTCGTGTTATTTTAAAAGCTATCTTTCTTTTTAATTGACAGAAGTTTTATTTCTTTTTAGGTAAGCTTTACGTTTTGTTTTATACGATCCGGAAACGGAAGCCAAGTTTAGTCGCAGCGACAAGATCAAAAAGCCATCGAGATTTTTTTGCGACGATGCTTTCAGGGCGTTATCGAAGATAGAGGGTAAATGGTGTCCTGTCGCATAGTGTGCCGCTGCAGCGTCTCCACACCTTAGGAGCTGCGTCTGCCAAGCCTCGAGACGATGTGACAGAACCGAATGGCTGACCCCCCGCCACGCAGAAATGTCGGCAGCCGGCCGCACAGGCAGCACCTCTCGCCCATGCAAGTGCTCTTGCAAATGGGCTTTCCAAAGCACAGGGCGTAAGTTGAGCATGATTTTATCGCACCCGTCCTGGGGCATCGCTGATGCGCGCAGTTGTGGCGCCGATCGAACTCGAGAGCGCTAATGGGCCATCGTGATGCGAGTCGGACCTAAGCTTCAGCTGGCGAAGCGTCGGCGTAGGTTTCTGACAATAAAAGATCTACGGCAGAAGGCGACTCAATTGGCTTTTCATAACCCCGAAATATGCGGGAAAATTGCTAATATCGCTCATAAAATACTACACGGGTGTTCGTTGCCCGGCAGTGCCGGCACCGTAACACTTGTTTGTCTGTGAGCGCTCTCGCCTTCACGCCTTAGCATGTATACCTTCCTTTTCTCTTTTCTTTTTGCGTTTACTGCACCTCGTTTCACTTCGTTTACCTTCGATCGTGTCTTGGACAGGCCTACTTTATTTAGACGTTCCTTTTTTTTTTTTTTTTTTTGAACGAGCCTAATTTCGTGTCTGTCCTTTTCATTGCAGGGAGAAAGCTTTAGCTGCAACGGGAGACAGAGGTGTGCAACTCGCCGCAGATTGGTAAGGGGATTTCCACGTGCATCAGCACAGAGCACAGATTCAACGGTTGTGTCTTTTGAGAGTCAAACTAAGTCAGATTGCTGGTTCCACATTAAGTTTCAGCTTGGAGTGTTGCTAAGGTGAATTTACGAGTTTTATCTGAAAGAACAGGGTGCACATCACTCTCGTCCCAAGAGCTACGCATAGAGGGATTCTACATAGCAGAGTAGCTTCAACGCACCACAGAGTAAGGCTACAGACAGCACAGCGAGCAAACGGAGGAAGGCACAGTGGTAGCTACAGTCACGGGTGGTTGGGGCGCGTGTGATACCAACATTGCAGAAGCTCGCTTCCTTCAGTGAGCTGCTGCCGAGCATGTAGGCACGACGTTCAGCCGCTCGTCGTGCGTGACCGTGATGAGTGTATGGCTTGTGCAACTGTTGCAGTTGCCTATGAAGTGACGTGGAACCTGCAGACCTTCCTCATGAGCTTCGCTGCCGTGCTCTGCCGGAGACTGTATTCGATCGAATATGAACGTTGTTCCGACTATTTCTTCGGTGGGGGACGCTTAGCTGTGGGTTTGCTGATTTTTAAACATTTCGGAGAAAATATGCATGCTGTAACATCCCAAGAGATGCCCCACCCCTGAAAGATAACTTGCCCCCTATTTTTGTCGAGATTGGCTATTTTTCAGAAACATCAAAAGATAGCTCACTTCTAGTGATTGCAGGGCCCTGGCCAATGGTGACCTCGGCAGAAATTGTCTGTTACTTAGCCACGACAGGAGATAGGCAAACATTGCTGACTGGGAAGGACAGTCGTCTTTGGTTCGTCGCCCCTCCCTGCAGTCGCAAGTTTCGCATGTCACGGAATCTAGAACTAGCATTTTTTCAACTTTCTTTGATCGCACACCGAAAGTTAGCCCTCTCCATATTTTCACCCGATTTGCTTTCGCTTTTAGGTGGGCCTCTTTTCAGGATATTACGGTAGAAAAATTCATGGCCCCTTTCACCGCTCTGTATAATCGGCAAACACCTTTATCACATCAACATGAAACATTGTCTTTGGGATATCCAATTCAGCGGAGGTCGCAAGCTCGAGAATGTGCTTCTCATCGATCAAATATGAGCCTCGGTCGAACGCTGATGCAGCGTTTGTTTTCAATCTGTGTCCCGTGTTAGCCTTCTTTAAGGGGCACAGAAAGTTCAGCACTACAGCTTTGTTACCCAGAAAGTGTAGAGTGGAGGAGCTGACGTCACATGAGGAAACTTGTGCCGCAAGCACCTCGGCGGACATTTTACGGTGGTCTAATGAACCGTGGGCTTGTTAAGAGTATACTCACACATTTATGCTTAGCTCACTTTTAAAGGTTATCTCCGGTCAATAATTTTTAATTTGGGATTACGACTGTTTTCAGCTAAAGCAGTGTCCCTGAATTACGAGGTATAATTTTTTTTCAATATTGTGTGTAGTTTTATAAGTATCGCGGCTCAAAGTTTGGTTCGGGGGCGTCTACGGCAAAACCGAAACTGTTTGCTAGAGGGTTCTCAACACTGATCATCAGCCATATGGTTGTGACATAACGTTGCAAGGGTGCTGTGCCAGCGTTCCCTGTCGGATCTTTAAAATCGGTTTTAGTGGAGTATGCGGCTTCGTTTTAACGTAATATTTCGGCTGCGATTATATTTCGTGCCACTAAAGCGATACCAGTCATTTATTTTGGTTTTGTTTTTGTCCGGATTTGCCCTTTAAGCATAGCCTGCATTATGACTAGCTTACCAGCAGACAGCATTGTTTCTTTCTTTCAGTGTTAAAGGGGCAGGGAAACGAAATTCCAGCGCTCATTTTCTAGCTTTAATGTGTTGCATGTTGCACCCTAACCTCAAAAACACCAGTCTTCCGTTGAAAGGCACAGGAAAAGTAATTTTAAACCTAAATAAATGATCTTTCAATGTGCACCTGGTGGATGCATGCGGAGCATATTTGGGAGGTGATCTAGCAACGTTGTGGAACTTGCTACGTAGTCGTGACGTAGCAGATTCCTTCGGAGCAGCGCCGCTCTTTGGCATTTCAACATTTTCCTTCTAAGCTTTCCTCCTCAACTCACAAATCACGCATTGAACCAAACAGTCCAAGAAGACGGAAAGGAGGGACTCCCCTCTTTCTCGGACCCTCGTCTGTGCACCCGGAAACAGCCATTCTCCCCCTAGAAGATTAGCCCGTCGCTCAAAACTCGGACAAAAGTTGCTTTTCCCACCCCGTTCACCCCTAAGCTGACAGTGCTGTGGAAGCTACGTGCTCCTTGGGCCAGCCACACGCTCGTCACCCCACGGGGACTTCGAACGGCTCGGTTGTAACGCGTTGACGTTATTGACACCACCGCTACGCTGACAACGCCACCAAGGGCAAAGCTTATAAACCCGCCAGCCTTGCTACGTTACGAATGCGGGGAATCTTTTCTTTCTGTTTTTATTTGCGCCGGATATACCATGACGCATCGCGCTCTCCGTTCGCTTCTCTTCGGGCGCTCGCTCGAGTGCACCGTTTGGAACGAAAAATATAGCCAATCGTTCAAAATACAAACGTGCGATTATCATTTACGGTTATTATCAATCATGCTTGACTCATTTCCGAACGAAATTTGAATATTTCAATTTTTGCTTCCGTACCCCTTTAATGCTTGTCGCCCGTGCGTTTCCTGTAGGTTACTAGCGCACGTCAATGACCCCACATTGGACGACAGCACTCCCAGGGAATACATCCTTTACCTCTGTCCCGTCGGACCCCTTCTAGAACAGCTACAGAAATTCTTCCTCCAGTCGATGCTCCAGTGCGGGCGGAACGGGGCCCACAATTACCTCCCTCACATCACCCTCTGCTCCTTCTTTCAGGTAGAGTATTGAGCATTATTGATGGTGCTGTTGCTTAAAGGAGCTGTGCAAAAATTTCAGGGCTTTGCTTAAATAATTGTGGAAGTTGATGCCTGACACTTCTGAAGTGAACTACAGAAAACAGATTTTGTCTGGATAGCGTAGTTTTTATTTAAAAGAAATAAAAAAGATCCAGGTTTTTGCGACCTCTCAACTCGTGCATCATCTCCTGGGTCACGTGCGCAGTGACGTCGATGGGGTAGGCGTGGGGCTCCGGTGAAACTCTCTCTCTAGAGCAATCAGTAAGCCGCGAGAACTCATCCGCTCACGACCGCGTGACCACGTGCTGGCGGGCGCAGCACGAACAATATGGTGAAAGGAGGAAACTCTCATCCGGGTCTGGCCATACCCGTCCGGCCCTGTCCTCCTCCCCCTCCGGCTTCTGGCGGCTGTTCGCGGTAGCAGATAGAGCTGACGGTTTTGTGGACCTAGGATAGATGGCGCCACTAAAACTCCGTATAATAAGTTTTGTCGATGATACCAGGCTTTTGACGCATTTATATTTATGTTGGAACGACAAGACTTATAGAAAAGTTACCTTTTATCGAGCAGGTATTCGCACAACTTGCTATCTTTCTACAAGACTCCCCATTGACGTCACGCCGCGTGTTTCTCATGGCCGCCGCTCGCGGCTGCAGGTCGGGGAATATTCTAATTTTTGCCTCGCGATTACGCGGCGGAATCGCAACATTTCGAAGGAAGGAGGTGTGTTTTCTGTCCTTTGTGACAAGGTGAACAATGTCAAAAATAGAAGATGCCAATTCTTTCATCGTTAAAATCGTTGCACAGCTCCTTTAAAGGGGCCCTGCAATCCTATTTAAGCATCTACCTTTTTTGCGGTTTCCACATCTCTTATGGTTTGGGCAGCCCAGCGGGCACGGAGAGAGTAACTAAGTATCAGTGCGTCATATTTTAACCGGATGACGCGGAAACCTTTTCCTACGGGGGCACTTGTGGTGCCAAATGTTCCCCCGTAGGAGGAGGAGGTTTCCGGCCAGCTTCTGTCTTGCGACTGGTCGGAGCCGCTAAAAGATTTTTTTTTTAGTCGAAATACAAAATATAAGTGGTGCAAATCGTTTCAGTTATGAAAGTAGCTTGTGTTCAGTATTTTAGATGAGAAAAGAAACAAATGCAGTTTAGAAAGTATGGAAACAAGAAATGGCCCGTTGACATACCCGCCACCAAATGGTAGAAAAGGCGGCGCATACTAGAAAGGGGTAGTGAGATCAGCGGCAAGTGTAGAAAGGTCCCAGATGTATGCGGTGGCGCTGCGGTCGTATGGGCTGGAGGATCCGACCGGTTCCTAGCGTTCTGAAGGCCTTCAGCGAGCAGGTTTGGCCGTTTGGCCGTTTGGCAGCGCAAAGTGGCTCCCGTTTTGAACTGATCTTTTCCCCGTGTTTGCTGTCGTTTGTGGCCAATGAAGTGTCATGCCGAATTAGTGTTTAGTCGCACTGCAAATGCAATGCGAGCCGCCCTGGCCGCCCGCTTTATTTAGCCTATCCAGCACATGCTTTAGTGGCACCCTCTCGAGCCAACAACATGGAGTGCGGCAGCCGTGAGCGCTCGCTGAGCTCACTACCCCTCCTCTAGTTCATGGCCACCCAAGCCAGGACCAGGGACCTCATGAAGGAGGTTATTTTTTGCTTGTTTTTGTAATTTTAATTTGCCTTTAACTTCTAAAATAAAGTGAACTTCGAGAAGAAAAAAAAGTTTCACTGAGTTACTACGTTCAGTGCTCTCAGGTTAGGTGCAAATTAAAAACGAGTCAAAAAGTCTTTGTGGGGCCCCTTTAATATCTGCCATCTTTCCTCACTGTAAGCTAAGCTGCTCGTAATGACTTAACCGTGGGACGAGGATGGTCAACAATTGGACAACTACAACACAGATGGTGTTGTGTAAAGCCCTTTATTTTTTTCTCCACCCTTGTTTTGGTGCTAAGTTTTTGCAATGTATCACTGGGTAGCCTATGGCGTGTTTGGTCTTTCTACCTGCTTGCGCCTTAAAGTTGGCATTCTTTTACAGCGGAGCTGTTAAGGGCTAGTTTCCTCAGTATCGTATCCGCGGACGAGCGGTGTGTCAACACAAAACTCCAGACGGCTACTGCCATCTATGAGCGACGGCGGCAACCTCTCCGGCCTTTCCACTCTGGTGAAAACCAGAGTGGAAAGGCTGAATTTCTCTAGGCGTCGTCCTAGAAGTTGTCCTTGAGGTCATCCTAGACGTCGTCCTTAAGGTCGTCCGAGAGGTTGTCCTAGAAGTCATCCTTGAGGTCGTCCTAGACGTCGTCCTTGAGGTCGTCCTAAAAATTGTCCTCGGGGTCGTCCTAGATGTTGTCCTTGACGCCGTCCCTGAGGTCGTCCTAGGCGTCGTCCTCGAGGTCATCCTTGAGGTCGTCGCAGACGTCGTCCTCTAGGCGGCGTCCTTGAGATCGTCCAAGAAGTCGTCCTTGAGGTCATCCTAGACGTCATCCTCTAGGCATCGTCCTAGACGTCGTAAAGATAACAGCTTCGCTGGTCCTTCATGTGAAGTGAAAAAGCTCTACCTTTTTTTTCTTTATGCAATACATGTGTTACTTGCAGGTCCTGCTTCTAGAGTTCTGGGCAACAAATGTGATTTTACAGTATAACTTTTGTCAGGTATATCATAAAAGCACATTTTATCACCTGCGCAGGGACTGTTGAAAAGGCGCTTGAATATGGCGTGCTGCTTCACTCTCAGGTTTCTAATATAAACTGTTTTGCAGTTTATATCAAATGTCAGTTTATCAGTTTATATCAGATTTATATCAAAATTGCAAGGCTGAGGTACCTTGGAGAAATAACCTCGGAGACACATTCATGCCTTTATGCGTGCAATGAGTCTTAACTGTATGAAATTAGTTGGGTGCAAGGGAGTCTTGTTTCAACCTCCGGCGAGAGCAGTCGACTTCCCTGAGCTCCGCACGAGAACGTGATCCTAACCTAAACATCTAGCCGGCGCTCGGCGCGGCAGGCCCACCACCTAGCCTGGCGCGAGGCACGCCCTGGCCCCCCATTCTGCCTCGCCATCTAGCCTGAAAACTCCAAAGCAGCCACCCCATCCCGGCGTCGGAGGTCGTAATTTTGCCTGAGGACCGCCGCCATGCTCGCGGGCTACCAAAGCTACTGCCAGGATGCAATACGCCGTGGAAGGCGAGACGATCACCCCCGCAGTCTTTTCCGAAGAGGGATGGAGTATCATCAGCGGAAAATATGAAAGAGCACGCCAAACCCGGATCCGGAAAAAAGAAGAACGGCTATGCCTAACGCAGCCGCAGGCCGGATCGACCACTCCCGGGCCCACCCAACAGACAGGCAAGTCCTTACTTGTCACCAACCACAACAAAACGTCAACCAGACGTAGAAGACCACCCCTCCCTCGCCTACCGGAAGACGACCGCAAGGTCGTAGTGAGGCCGTGTAACCTAAACCTCTGCATGACTGCCCCCGACAGTTACTCAAGACGATCTGCGAGCAGCTCAACCTTCCGCCTCAAGAAACCTTCGCGAAGGACAGGTTGCGGATCAACCCCTACAACAACACTTTCACGATCAGCACTCCCGTGAAAGAACGAGCAGATGCCTATCGGAGCCTGCCAGGGTTCGCAATGAACAACCAAGAGTACCCAGTCGCGGCGCACTTCTTCATGCCCGAACAATCCGTAAGAGTGGTGATTTCCGGAGCCCTCGGCAACGAGACTCCCCGACGAAATTCTCCATTACTGCATCACGGAAAATCCAGAACTCCCCATCGTCAACGCACGCCGCATGGGACGCTCCAGAGCGGCCGTCATCACTTTCGAGGGCACCAAACCGTCGAAGAAATGATTTTCCAACCAGGCCTCTTCACCTGCCATCCGTTTATTGAACAGGTCGAAACATGTCTCAACTGTCGCAGGGTTGGACGCCGAGCCGACGTGTGCTACCGACCGAAAAGCCAATGCTGCCATCGCTGCGGAGAGGAGCACCCGCCACCGGAGGAGGGTGAGCCCCCCAGCTGCGAGGCCAAGTGCATCATCTGCGAATGTCCGCACGTTACGGGAAGCCGTAACTGCTAGCACCGTTTCGTCGAGAAACTCAAGAAACTCCAGGCCAAGGGGCCTCCGACTGGAGATCAGTACTCCCTGCTCTCGTCGGAAGATGACAACAACCCCGGGCGGCGCTCAAGATCCAGAACACCGTCGTCGCGCCGACGCCGCAGCAAAAGTCGGTCGAGGAACCGGTCTACTTCCTACCCACCCCTGGACGACCGCGGAAGAAACAGCTCGAGAAGCAAGAGCAACGAGCGCAAGAAACCTCCCTCCTCAAGAGGCAACAGCACCACCCAGAACACCGACAAACAGGTGAGCTGGGCATCCAGGGTCTCCCAAGCGAACGCTGGGAAGCGCGAGTTTCTGGAGCAAACTAGAAAACTGAAAGAGGAAAATGCTGCACTCCGTAGGCGACTAGATGAGCTTGAAAAGCTCGTCAAAACAGGTCCCAATTCTACCCCCCTCAACACACCGGCAGCCGCGAGATCGGCTCCACCTACTCCTACCCAAATCGCAACCAACAATGCGATGGATGCGGACGCTAACCGCGGAACGCTAAAGAGACGGGCCTCGACAGACCTAGACGCTAACGCTAAGAGAGTAGCCGAGGCATCCCCAGACGGTGAGCCGCAGCCCTAACCAAAAACCACCGTCACCTCTCGGGCACCTATGCGCAAAGACGAAAGGTTTGATCAACTTGAAAAAGACAACCAAGAAACCAAAGACAGTCTCAGACTAGTCGGAGAGACCCTCCAACAAATATTACAACGCCTCACGGCACTCGATCGCCTCGCAACCCTAGAAGCGACCGTGCAAATGCTCGTGCAGCAACTACCATGTAGCCTTCCTCAAACAATTCAATATGGCCCCTCGACTTCAGGAGATTAAGGTCTGGCAGTGGAACTGCAAGGGATACAAAAAAAAACGTGGCAACCTGCAGCTCCATATTCAGCAACTATCCGAAAAACCAGATGTCATAGCTTTACAAGAAGCCAGTCACCCGATCAAACTAACGGGCTACACGCCTTTCATTCCCCTGAACACAAACACAAAAAAACCAATCTCGGTCACCGCGACTTTCGTTCAACGCAACATCGCGGCCATACAACACGAAATCGAGGACACTAAGGTCCAACACACGCTAGTGGAAATCCTGCCGTGTAAGAAAGGAGATGGAAACGTCTACATTCTTAACGTCTACAGTTCACCCAAGGACAGAACAAAAGCAACCTCTGACATTATTCGCAAGGCCGTGAAACTTGCAGGGAAATCTCAATTCGTGGTTGTAGGCGATTTCAACGCACACCACCCTGCCTAGGGCTACCGGAAAGCGCATATCAAAGGAACGGCGCTATGGCAATCTATACAAGACTTGGGTATGACGATCCTTAACGACGTCAAAGAGCCTACTAGGATCGGCAATAGCGTCAGCACGGACACGGCCCCCGGTCTTGCCCTGAGTAAAAACATTAACTCAGCCACATGGACAAATACGGGCCTAACGTTGGGAAGTGACCACTATATAGTGGAAACGACCTTCCAGACGGCCCCGTTTAAACATCCTCCGTTAAAAACAAGACTAACGGATTGGGACAACTTCCGTAAAATTAGGGACAAAACCGCTCCAAAGGAAATCGGCAACCTGAATGAGTGGACCCGCGCCCTGAAAGAAGACGTAAAAGTCACCACAGAAGAAACAGAAGCGATAACCTCGCAACACACGACCGACCCTAAATTGAAACACATGTGGGAAGCCCACCTTAGCTTACAACTAAGGTGGAAAAAGCAAAAGCACAATCGCACCCTCAGAAAGAGGATAACACAGCTAGAAAGGAAAATTGAAGCGTACGCGTTCGAGCTTGAAAGACAGCAGTGGGGACAGGTATGCGACAGCGTGAACGGGCATCTGGGTAAGAGAAATACGTGGCTTCTGCTACGACACTTACTCGACCCCACGCAGACCAAAACGGCTCAACGCAATAGACTCTCTCAAATAGTACACCAACATGAAGGCGACACAGAAGACTTAATCAAAGAACTCAAGGATAGATACCTAAACACCACGCAGTCCACCGACCCACTTCCCTGGTACGAGGGTGAGCCAAACCCAGATTTAAACCAGGAATTTAGCACAGAGGAAGTATGGCAAGCCATGAGCCAACTCAAAACAACATCAGCCGTGGGGCCCGACGGCGTCACAAACAAGATTTTGAGAAATCAAGACCTACGTCAGTGATGGCCCTAACTGACCTAATCAACAAGTACTGGCAGGATGGTGAAATCCCCCATGAATGGAAACACGCCAGAATCATCTTTATACCTAAACCAGGCAAGAAGCTAATAACCAAAAACCTAAGACCTATCTCCCTTACATCTTGCCTAGGGAAGCTCATGGAGCACGTAATTCTAAACAGACTCCAAGGATACGAGGAGGATAACAACCTCCTGCCCCCGTCTATGCTGGGATTTAGAGCCCACCTGTCCACGCAGGATGTCAGGCTCCAACTTAGCGAAGAAGTGATCCCCAAAAGCTCGTACATGAGAGCCATCCTCGGATTGGACTTAAACAAGGCCTTTGTCAACGTGTCACATGAGGCCATCCTCACTAACCTATCGAGGTTAAATCCATGATTCCGAACCTTCAACTACGTAAGATCGTTTCTGGACGAGAGGACGGCAGAAATATTGATCGGCGGGACGATCTCGGATCCCTTTCGCATGGGGTGTCGGGGAACCCCACAGGGCTCGGTACTCTCGCCGTTTCTATATAATCTTGCACTCGTAGAATAACCGAAGCAACTCGAGGCCATCCCAAATTTCAGACACACTTTATATGCAGACGATATCACTCTCTGGATCACTACAGGAAATGATGGGGAGATAGAAGTGACCCTACAAAGGGCAGTCGATACCATAGAAGCCTACGTCAAAGCGGTAGGGCTAGAATGTTCTCATCCCAAATCGGAGCTCCTAATTGAAAGAGACATGCCAAGGGGACAAAAATCCAGTCCTTTGCCAGCCAACATAAACGTACACGTGCAAGGCAAAGTCATTAAACAAGTCAACTCCATCCGGATCCTTGGAATGATCATCCAAGAGAACCGAAATAATACCCAAGTCATTGAAAAGCTAAACGTCTCGGTCCACCAGACCATTAGACTGATCCGACGCATAGCGAACAGGAGAAGAGGCGTTAAAAAAAACGATCTATGCCGATTGGTGCAGGCATTTGTCATCAGCAGTTGTGTACCCTACATCAAAGGCACAAGCGAGGTTCTCGCCCGAGTACTACGACAGTACGGCATAGCGGTCTCACACAAGCCAGTCTCGACCATCGGCGGCCTTCTCCCCCTACCAAAGGATCGCCCCCGAGGGAGTGGGCACAGGGACTGGTTTACAAAATTCCCTGCGGTAATTGAAAAACTATCCAGAGCGCCTGCGGCGCCACCGCTACGACATTGTGAAGAAGAATGTGGAGGGAAGCGCGCTGGCTGAACACGTCGAGAAGACAAACCACTCCATCGACATCGACAACAGCTCCATCCTCGGAATGGAGAGAAACTGGCGGAGGCGCCTCCTGTTAGAGTCGTGGCATATTCAATGCACACGTGACAACGTAAACCGGTCGACGGGGACCCTTCCCAGCAGCTACGTTTTGGGGTTAAGAGGGATAATCCGGAGAGCACCCAGGGGTGTTCGGGTTCGTGGGCAGGCCGTTCCGCGGGACAAAAACAGTCACCCGTGATCAAGGGACCGAGTTGGTTCCGAAACGTCGGGATTTTCGCTTTTAATAAAGCTTGGTTAGAGTTTCAAGTTTAAGTTTTTTAATATTAGTCCTGGAATGAAATTATGCTCTCTTGGTGGCCTCTGATACCCTTTTATGGGGAAAATATTCACAACTGTGAATAAGGCACCGGTATCCAGTGGCAGAAATTCTAAGCGGGGAAAGGATGCAGTTTTGCGCTTATTTAACTCACCTGCCGGAACTATTGCAGCCATTCATCTGAAGCATGAAACAAAGACTTCATCGCAAAGAATGCGTGGACTTCGTCGCAAGCATTTACTTTTTGCAAAAAAAAGTCTTGAGCAGAGCAGCACAACAATATTTATAGTTATTTCTAACTGAAACATACCTAGCTAACTTCACACTTCACAGTCGAAACGTTCTGTGATCGTACGCAGGCCCCGGACGACGGAATTGCTCACTTGACACGAGCGTTACAGCATGTGGTGGACAAACTGAAAGGAGAACTTCCAGACCATATTAAATTGGAGCACTACACGTCCCAGACCTTCCTGGGGCTCTTCGTCGCGGAAGAACACAACGACGTCCTCAAGAAACTGGCAGTCCAGTTTATGAGGGAAGTTTCCGAGTTCAGTAAGTGTACTGCTTTTTTTCCAGTCTACATGGCTCAGTCAGGTGGTGGTTCGAGTTGTTGGTCGCCCATCTTTGAGGTGTTGGGATCCAGTGACCTTTGGGGTTGTGCCATTATTTTCAGGTTTGGATATAAAACGTCTAGGTACAGCCAGCCTCCAGACAGACACTCTAAATTAATGTGCAGTTTCATTTCATCTCTGGAATTTTAACGTGGGGGCTACTTCATTCAGACTTGTGGCACCGCTCCACGTAGGACATCTTCGCAATAGACCGATCTCACCGGCAAGTCTCGCTATGCCGCCTCTGCCGCGATGCATTGTGGCACCTTTAGCATCTGCGCAGTAGGGCTGCTGCGGTCGCGGTCAGAGATGTGGTAAAGATTTGGCCGACGGCCAGCCTCGCACGGACGGCGTTAGCAGTGTTGTTCCATCAAATTGTTTTTAGGGGCGAAGCTCCTTAGGGGCTAGCCATGTCCGTATGTCCGTCCGCCGTCCGCCGTAGGGCGGCGTCGGGTGCTCGTGCTTCTGCTCGTGAGATCACATGCTCACGTGCTCGTGTAGGGCAAAAAAAAAGTTAGAAAAAAAAGATAAAAAAAATTATGAAAAAAGAAAAAGAAGAAAAAAAAAGTAGGGGGTTCTGAGATGCCATCCCATGTCTTAAAAAAAGAAAAAGAAGAAAACCACACATTCTCCTACTGATATGAATGAAAAGGCTCGGCATGCTGCGGCTCGGCGTCTACGCAGACAAGCACCACCAGAGCTTCGCCCCAAGCAACATCATTCACCACGTGGAGATGCAGTCAATTTTTTTTTTCCACTCCGCTGTTGAGGCAGCTTTTACGTATTGCGTTCCTGGCTGCAGCAACAATGGCACCAGACATGAGGGGGCCGGGTTTCATTTCCGAAAGACCGGCAGTTTAGAGAAAGAAGAATGGATCGCCAGAGTTTACCCAGCAGGCACTAAGGGACAATGAATGAGTCTGCTTGTTTGAGAAAGCTAGGTAAGCGACGTTCGGTGTGCGAAAACAAAGTCTCGCAGATTCTGATTGCCCTGTTGTTGAGAATGGATTAGGACGAAACTGACAGAACCTGCGGAGTGACCCCTGAGTCAGAGATGCTGTACAATCGTGCTTGCCTCTGATCGTTTTTGCATCTTGATAACGCGTTGAATCTCGTGTTCGGCACCGATTCGTTGAACACACGACCTGTCTTTACCGGTAGCTTTCTGCGTCGTTGTTCTCTATGTTTACAGTTCTTCGAAGTGTGTGCCCACGACTGGTCACAGAAAGAGATGTATCGAGCTTTTTAGAGCGCAGCTCTTAGGGGCCCGTTTCCGGCTTGAGCGGCGTCGCCGTCGCCGTAACCGCGCGGTGCATGTTGGGACATGCACCGTGCGAGCCCCCCCCCCCCCCCACCCCACCGAGCAGTGCATGTTGGGACATGAACCGCGTGAGGCCCCCCCCCCCCCCCCCCCGTGGAGATTGAAGGATGAGGGGAGGAGGAGAAGGAGGGGTATACCCTCCCCTGAGTACCCCTCCCTCCTCCTCCTCCTCAAGAGCTGCGCTCCAATTCGGCCTTACAGGGAGTTGTAAACGGCTTTCATTTTTTTTATAGCCTTTGCTCGCTCGCCAAGCGTACGTCATATAGATGCCTTGTACACCTAACAACAAGTCTGGCGAGCGAGTACCACTAAATATCTTAAAACCTGGGTCGAAGGTAGAAGCATAGAACAGAAACACAACCTAAACTAATGTCGGTGAAGCTCATTACAATGTCCAAACTAATGCCTCCTGTACAAATATACTCCTGAAATTTCTGCCAGAGTAAAAAGCCAAATTACGAACAATAGAAAGCAATCTGCGCAACGTGCATTGCACCACAAAGCAGGAACGGCGGGATCTGAATGTCCCCAAAGGCAAATGTTGCTCAGCACGTTTGTTAGCAAACCGTCCGGGTATTTACGTTTCAAGAGCTCACACTAAACGCTAGCTTCATCTTTAACAAACAGTCTGGCGGGGCTTTCTAGTTACATCGACAAATGTCTAGAGCACAGAAGATAGCGCAACATTGATAGTTCCTTCCTGTGGCGTGTTTATGAACGAAACAACACAGACATCAGTGATGTGATTGCTGCACCAATTGCGCCAAACTGTGCCAAAGGGCTAACCCTGCTACATCCAGCTACATTTTGCCAAAATATGGGTAATCTGCGCCAAGCTTGCGCCAAAGGACCAATTTTGGTCGCCTTTCAAAGCCGAAACTAAACTGAGTGCCGTAATTGAGCATGCTTGTGTTATGTGGCGCAAGCGGCCGCCCGACAAAAAGTACCCCGCATCAATCGCCCATCGCATCTGGTCTTGCATGGTTTTTGTCGCCGTCTCTCATTTCGCGCTCTCGAAGTCTTGTGGGTCTCGTCTCGCGTCTTTTTAACATAGACGCAGGCGTGTGGGGACGCTCCAACGCTAGCATGCCGGGAACCATCCATCCTATCATGCTGTGAAAAAACCACGTTTTTGCGCGGCGGGAGTTACTTTGTGAGCTGAAGCACATGCTCCTGAAAGCAATGGCCGTGGGAAAACTATTTGGTCCCTGCCTGCCAGTGACCTTAATCGCGCAACGTCAGGTGTTGCCGTCCCCGCAACGCTGCAGATATGGCGCTTTTTAAACTGAAACGTAAGGACCGCCACATGTTCATCAACATTCCTGTTCTTGTTTAAATCATACGCTACTACAAAATCCCTCTTTAGCTCAAAGACTACTGTGTCCAAGTATTTATTACCTAGGCTTCTCTCGGTAGGCTTTCTTTCGAGAGGGACCCCGGTACGTGAAAAATCTGCCGCAAAAGAAAGTTGGTCAAGAGAAGTGAGCTAAAGCAAAGAAGGCAATGTCTGCACGCTAAACCTGCACAGCACGCTTGTTTCTCTCGAGTTCAGTCATTGCACAAAGGGCTCCAAGAACTTTTTGACCCTGGCTCGCAATGTCTTGCCTCGATGCACTCAGGTTCTTTTTTTCTGTGTGTTTATCTTGTACCTCTCCTGCCGGCCTGGCAAACCCATGCCGCTAAACTTTTTTATTTTTTTTTTTGTATGCTGGACAGTTACATTTTGCATACAATTTTGGAAATCAGTTGGCGACGGAGCGGAGTGGCATGGTTTCGGTTTCGATAGAACAGCCATCTCCGCTCGTGCGACGAAGTATGTGCAACTGCAAGCCTGCCGAAGTTGCCCTAATCATGTACAAGCGAACATGATTGCACGACAGAGGCACCAACCGGGACGCTTGCAATCCGTTGGTTTACGTTTGCTTACTTTTGACGAAAATCTGGCACGTCGAGAACCAGTAAAACAGTGGCAAGCGGTTTTTTGGAATTGCTCGGCAACGCCTACAGCACTGAACATTTGTGAGATGTCTCAATGTCTCTTTGAAGACATTGAAAGTGGACATTCATTACTAGCCAAAGGCAAAGCGAGGCTTGCAGCAGCCTTGCAGAAAGTTTCGAAATGCAAAAAGAAAAGCGCCCGCTAGAAGAATATCTGCTCCATAAGCCACTTTTGCTGCTCCAAAACACTGTATTGACTGCTCCAAAAGGTGCTCCAAAACAGCTTAGGCCAATCGCATCACTGAGACATGCAAATCAAACCTGCCACTAACATGCATGCCCCTGAACAGCATCATGGCTCAAAAAAAAGCTTAATTAACCGATGATTTGCTGCTCAAGAGGGATTCAGTGAACCCATAGTGATATTCTACAGCATTCTCTCCTAAACGCTGCAAATGAACTTTGCGGCGATAGCATGAAACAAGCCGGTGCCCCTTTGAGTGGTTCATGTGTGCACATAACAGGTACTGAAAAAAAGCTGGACAGCATACTCATACTTCCTCAGAGTGGAAAAAAGTGGAACACTTCTGCTTGTTCTGGCGGTATCGTACGTTAATGGGTGAACGAGGCAATGACAGCCGCTGGGCTTTGGACCTGCATGTACGCACAGTCTCCGCACTTTCACCGCGTCCGTCGCATTTGTGGACTAAAGTTGTGGCGGCACCCAAGGTGGCTTGCTCAAGTTCGCGCATGCGCTGAATGGTTGGTGAGATTGGTCTATCGAGAAAATGCTCGAGCCGGCAACGTCAGAAGTTGTCGGCGATTTTGGCTAGTCTCTATGAATTTCTCTTGGGACTGCGATCAAATTGTAAATATAGTCTAGATTTATTTTATGTCCATGCAAAAAGTAATTTTAAATTGGTGCTGCAGAATGGACCAATGAAAGGGTTGGCCGGTTTCTTGGAAGGTAGAGCAGTGCCGGTAGGCCGTTGATTAATTTGAGAAACGTGTCTGAAATCTGGAGTCAACTCGTGAGATGGCATTTCTTTGAATGCGAATAACCTAAGTTTAAGGTGTGGCCACGTCCTGAGTTGGCTCTGGGCTGCCGGCAAGAGCTGGACGTCGAACGTAACAGCAACCACCAAAACCGGATTCACCCTCCTAATGACTCGCAATTATCTCCTTAACTTTCATTCCCACTGTTTGTGCATCTTTCTTTCAGCCGACGTGACCAGTTGCATGCCGCTTTGTAAAGAAGGGGTTGTCACCTTAGCACTACTAACCACTCCTTGTCTTTCTCTCTTTTTAGTTGTGTCAGAAATTGGTGCTTTGGATGTTTTGGGGACATGCTTTCCGTGGTGTTCAGCCACATACCCTTCTCTTAGCAAGACTGCTTCACGAAGCAGGCGTAAGCTGGCCCCTTGGCTTCATTTCACTCTTTTCCAAACTCCCTCCCTCCCTCGTAAATTCTGTGAATTCTATGTTCCTGTATCAATCGCTCCCTGCTTGAAGACTAACAATGCTGCACCATAGCCTCCCTTATACTGAAAATGCCTGCCCAATGGTTTCTTTGTCGTCGTCGCGCCGACTTCACATATTTGCTACTAGGGGCGCCAAAACCCCATACAGAAAAGCAGACGACGCTTGTCCGCTGTCTGCTACTACAGTTCACTGTAGCTAGTGTAAGCTACGTTATCACGTTAAGCTATGTGATAACGTAAGTTTTCCATGTTAGGTTACGCGGTAACGTGACCTTACGTGTTTAAATAGGTCACGTGATCACGTAATGTTTTTGTGACACGAGTAACTTCTTTCGGTTGTCGTTCGATTCTCAGAGCTCTAGAGCGCTTAGCCATAGCCGGCATACCTCAATAGCACGAGGCTGTCTGCGGCTCCCGGCACGCACACTGTGACGCCACACGGTGTGCGTGTGGCGTCACGTAGTAGTAGGTGGATATTTGGCACGGGTGGTGAAGGAACATGTCAACTGCAGTGACTGCTTCCTACTGGTTATTAAGCAGGCTTCTACGGCTCACAGTGATTCCATCCTCAGGCACCAGGACAGGGCAGGACTATACTATCCATCGGAGAAGCTAGTGAGGGTGCTGTATGCGCTGAAGAACTTCGTAGAGGTTTTACTGAAAAGCGAAATATGCTGAAAAAGCCTTTGTATGTAGCTGTTGAGACTTGGGTAGATACACTTATGCACCATGGCACTCTGAAATGCGCAAAGGCAGATAAAGATGTAAACCATTACAAAGATTTCCTGCGACTTCTGTGTACTAAGTATTTCAGGCCAATTTCCACAAAGTACTCTGCATCCGCATCTGACAAGCATGACCTCAAGAAGATCTTCTTTAGCAAGCCACTATCTAGGAAATCGTTAAAGCTCTAGAACTGCATCCGTGAAAAACAGTGCAGACCAGAAGAAACCGGTCAAAACATAAAAAAAACTGTGAGCTTAAAAAAATTTAAAAAAAATTGAAAATGTATTTTAAGATCCCCGGTCAGAGCGTTGCCGACGGGTGCGCAGGTTTTCGGTCAGCGAAGGCTCGTTCGCGATCCTGAGAAAAATCCCTTGACTGCCGCATGTGGTCCGCGGGCCGTATGTTTTCCGGCTCTGCTCCAGAAGCAATAAAAACGCCAAGTGGCTATAGTTGCAACGTCCTGAAAGTCCGCCAGCCTCTCTGTCTCCTTTTTAATTTGGATTGACTATTACTGTTGTCGCTGTGACAAGCACCAGAGGTCTGGTAACATTTCAGCATAGAAACAAAACCAAGAAGTGAAAGCTAAAAGAAAGGTTAAGACTTTTTTTATATATGAAAACTAGACTGACGGTGCCCTGCGCTAGCTATGTAGCACGGGTTACAAATGTATTCAATTCACAAATGGCGTCACATTGGACTGTAGCAGCGGGCAGCGGAGAAGCGTCGTCTGCATTTTTGTATGGGGTTTTGGCGCCTCTAGTGGCAAATATGGGAAGCAGGCGCAACGACGACGAAGCATGGGGAAGCCAACCATTGGGCAGGCATCATCAGTATAAAGGAGGCTATGGCTGCACATACTGTTTGATTGACTGAAATGCACACATATATCGGCATGCAATTTCTTCTGCCAGATGTTCATAATAAAAGTTAATACAGTGTTTTTCCTTCCACATAAATAATGTGTGTGTTGTCCTAATATGTAGCACTTGCAGGTGTGATTATAAGATGCTAAAGTTTGAGTACTTTATGTAAGTCACAATTGCAGGCGAAAGCCAAAATGTTTTTATGGCAGGCTTGTGTCCTTCAGAGTTACAGTGCAGGTATGAGATAAAAGGTCAGAGGACTGAGTGTTACCTCTACCACTGTAGATTTAACATCAACAAAACATTTCCAAAAATTGCTTCTAACATAACACTGCCGTCGATGTCCCGTCCAGGCCGAGACTGAACTTTTAAACTTGTATCATTTATTTATGAGTTATGTCCCGAAAGTAATACAAATTAATTTACTGTGGTCCAAAACACAATATTCTGCAGATGTTGCATCATCCACGACACAGGGGCAAGGGTGAGGGAGAGAAGTTGCACAGTTTCAGTTGGTGCAGCGGAGTATGTAGTACTCCGCTGCACCAATAGTGTCAATCAACTAAAGATGTGCGATCAAATTTTGAGTGAAACTAAACAAGAAACCATGAAAAATGCTAGACACGATTCACACTCCATATGAAGGTACCAGATTGTTTTTAACTTGCATATGATGGGTAGCATAATCCCAAGACTAAGTGCCAAAGTGCTCAGTGGCACACAAAGAAGGCATGCAAAGAGGGCAAAACCCATACAAGAGCATGTCAGGGGTGGTATCCATATTGATTGTTTGTTTTTATCATGGCAGATTGGTTTACAAGGGGCGTTTTTACCATCAGGAGGTACAGTCACTGAAAGCATGTTTATTGTGAGGTGCTCGACTGGCTGCTTAAACGGGTTGTGCATGTCCTACTGGACATTGCTGCATCTTGGATCCTGCACCACGATAACGCATCCAGCCACAACACACTAACAATATGGGAGCTTTTGGCAGAGAGAAACATGTCTGTCCTTCCCTCACCCATCCTACAACCCTGACATGGTCCCCTGCAATATCTTTGCATTTTCTAAAGGGAAAAGACTGTTAAAGGTTGGCCATCACAAAACTCTCAACCCTAAAAGGCTGCAACAGTTTTGCTGACCACATTCACCGATGGAGACTCGGCACTGCTTCCATGAATGGCAGAATTGCTGGGAATAGTTTGTGCTCCCAAGCAGATTATAGAGAGATCCAATGTAATGGTAATTTGTATATCTATATAGGCCCTAATAAATTCATCCTCATTACTTTTGGGGTGCACTTTTTATGTAATGTGTAGAGCACAAGTTTGTTTCTCTCACATACACTTTACACGAGGCTTCCATGTTCAGCAAGGTCTAACTAAATATTGTCAAGATGTAAAAATTGGAACAAAATAAGTTGGTTTGTGCTCCCCGTTGTTCGCTAGCACAGGAATTCTGAGGCAATTCCACTGACAAAAGAACTAGAGAAATTTATGAAGCCCCTGGCCATCGCAGCAAGAAGTGAATCCTGCATAAGCGCGCCGTCGCTGAACTTGTCACCCAAGGAGCTACGATATCCCCGTATTTCCTAAACTTTGTTTTTCTGCTCAACCTTTCGTTTTCAAATTTAAAAAAATACTTTTACCTTTATATTTTTTATATTTTAATCTTTTTATTAGTTTTTTTTTAATTTTATCTCAGTTCTCCTTCTAAATCCTTTTCCTTTTTCTTTTTCATACAAATTTATCTCCGTCATTTTCTTTCATTATCTTTTCATTAAAATGTCAGTTGAAAGTAGCGTTTGTCCTGTCCTGTCCTCCCTTATCCTTTGTCTTTCACGCTAATATTTTACGATGTAAAAATTGTAGTTTGACTCGTGATAAGGAAAATGTTTTGTGGAGGCAAATGGTACTGTTGTGACCTTATTTGTACTTCAAGGTTTTCCTCTCTGCGTGTTCATACTTCATTGATGTCGAGCATGCATTCCGAGAGACTTACTCTATCCTCTTCTTGCACAAGCTTCTTGTCTAATGTTGGAAGGGTTGGAACACATGCCAGGGGAAAACATTCTTTTTATTATTATTTACGAGAACCAAATTAAAATTTTCCAGTTTATAGTGCTTGATCTCCTCTTTATGAATCCGGTGTTATATTTTATATAGCTTCTCTTTTATGTTCTGGATGCAATGCACATACGGGAACAAAACATCTTCTTGCTGACACATGGGGCATGGCAGCATACTTGAAAGAGCCTATAAAATAAACTAATTCGCTTCCTTTATACCCCTTAGAAAAATTATCAATGAGTTTCTATTGAGTTTCTAATGTATTCTTATAAAATACATAAGCAACTCAATAGAAACTCATTGATAATTTTTGTAAGGGACCACTGAGTGCAATGAACAAAAATAATGCGTGCGAGACTTATTCTACTTTAAAATATTTAAAAATCCCAAAAGTGCCATTTTCAAGGGGCTAACAAAAGTTTCTTAAATTTTTGATAAATATCAAAATTATACATTCTAACCAAACCTATATAGTTGCATTCTACTTATTTATGTAGATACGAAATTTGGTTACTGATAGGACAATTGTTAAAAACAAATATTCTTATGTGCAAACTGCGAAGATGCCCCAAAATTACATTAAAGGGGCACTGACAACCCAAAAGTCGTATTTGTTTTTATTGTCTAAAACGATGCAAGTTGTAGTCATAGACACAAAAAAAAAACTGCATCGCGAAAAACAATTTTCCTGCGCGCGCGCGCGCCCTTTTAATTTTTGGCGTTTATATTTCCCGCCGCTCACCTCCTCGCTTCTTTTGATCGGTGACGTCAAAAATCAGGAAATTTAGAACCTTTGTAGGTGATATTTCTATAACATTTAATAACGGCTATCGTAAAACATGTTTTTTAACGCAATTGCGATCGCACTACGGCCCCTCTTTTTGAAATACCAAAAATCTGAGTTCGGTGTGATGTTGCTTCCTAGATTTGTACCCTCCCTCGGAAAACTTGGCGGCGCTCGTCGGCGAGTCGGGGAAGAAACCGGTTTTTTTCCCTGCTGCCGGCACCCTTCTATCCCGCAGGCTCACCTCCTCCTCGCTTGGGGTTGCTGTGGCAACGGCGCTTTGCTTCATAGCGTGGAGCGGAGGTCCGAAAGAAAGTCGAGTCGCAAGGAGACCGCAAAATTTGACTCACTGCACTAGCGCGGATCGCGCAGGAACTTCAAATTCGGCATTTGGAAATTGTTTTTTTACTTCACAAATACTGAATTCCCAAGTTTCGAATTTTGAGGGTAATGTCCTGGCATCGTTTTCAATCGTTTCGGATAATAAAAAAAAGTATGATTTTGATGTGTCAGTGCCCCTTTGAGAGCAAGACGCATTCGAATATTACCATACATGGGTAGCAATACTTTTTTGCGGCGAGAAAAGGAATATTTTGTTAATAATTTTCCATGAGAAATTGAAGCTACAGAAGACTGCTATGGAGAGCAGACGGCTAAGCCTACTTGTCGATGTAAATATGATGGCAGGGCGACGTCACAATATAAGGAACCACGCTCAGAAACACGGAAAACGTGCTCAAATTTATGCCATTTTAGGTTGCCGGGAGGCTTTCAAATTCATATTTGACTAATTCAGCGATCATAACTGACACTTAATATTTTTATACATCGAATTTAAAGTTTAAAAGATGGTAAAACACCATAATACACAAAATCACATTTTGCTAAATATTGTTTTTCGACCCGCATCTCCCCATAAGGCAGCCTTAGGAGATAAGGATATAAGATGAGGAAATTAGCTTGTTTGGCTGCAGGAAGGTTCAAAGGTTCTGTTAATTGGCCAGGTTTGATAGACCAGGATACTTTAGTCTTTACAATTACTCGTAGTAGTTTGTTGTCTATAAGATGGGAGTGACAGAGTGTTTATGCCCCTTCTGCAGGCATTCAGGTGGAGCCATACCTGAAAGCTCTGCACATTACCCTTGCCTACCAGTTCCAGTTGGAACACTACTCCGTTTTAGAACAGCTGAGCCAAAGCATCGACACTAGTGCGTCAGCCTGCTGGGAACTCAGGCTGTACTCACGCGACACCAGGATCAAAGGCAGCGAGGTACTGAAGGTTTTTTTTTTGTCTTTGTTTTAGTACTACGGATGACAAATGCTCCCACTAGATTGTTTGGGATAAAAAGAGATAGAAACTGAGTTCTAAATTTGAGATTGGTACGTTTGATACAGAAAATGTGCTACGGGATCCTGGTTGAATAGATTGAGCCAAGTGTGTTTATGTCTTGTGTTGTTTTCTTCAGCTACTCCGCATATCAGTAGTTCCGTACACCGTAATGGAAGGCACAGGCACAAGTTTAGAATGTGCTTTTCTTGCACGAGTGTGCATGCAAAGTTCTCACTTTGCAGTGCTATGGTCTCGCATTCGTGATTCGGTTTCACTGCACACGACTTGCGAGCTGAAACACAAGTTATATTTTGTAGTTAGTTAATCAGCATTGTCTTCTTACAGTTTGTGGCTACCATTTTCCTAAGGTCCCCTTTTGAGTAAAATGTACCGCCATGAATTGCTGCGCAAACGTACCAGACACTTCCATCAAGCCAGTTCTGGGAAGAACGCGGAAATAGCTCGGTGCTGCTCTGCTCCATTGCGAACTCCCCAAGCGTTAGACAAGGCACTGTGCATTGGTGCAAATGGCGCAACTTTTTAGCGCATTAAGGGGCTTTACTTCTCACATGTTCCTCCCCCCCTCACAATGTCGACCTTTTGTCACCTTTGGAAATGGGCATTTCTGTCCTCTCTGGGCATTCCCCGTTACCTGGGAAAGAGTCTCTTCATTTCAAGTCCGGTCGCCACCGCCGCATACTCCTTGCAGTACATATCGAGAACACCACCCTATTTTCCAGGTTATTCTCAAAATCGCCTAGACGAGATTTTTTTTTTCTTTTTTTAATTGAGACGAGCACACATGCTCAAACATAACTTCGGGAAGCTTTCAGAAGAGTGTATGCTATGCGGAGCGCAAGTTTGTCTGCTTCTTTTGCAGGGGTTGTGGCGACGTCAGAACGTCACCACAGCTCTCATTGGCCCCAATTGAAGGATAGTGGGTAGACCTCAGGGCAGCTTGCTTTAAGGTCTACCCACTTTCCTTCAATTGGAGCTCGGCGTTCTGACGTCACCACAACCACTGCAAAAGATGCAGACGAACTTGCGCTCCGCATAGTCAGCGACGAGCCGAGAACAGCAGTGCATCTTTTTCGACCGCCCGGCGTCCGGCTTGCGCTCGTTGCCTTCCACTGAACCTTAGCTGCACGTACAAGCTCGAGGCTCACGAGATGTCAAAGCATCATCGAAGGTAGCATGCTCGCGCCGGATGGAGGACAATCGAGACTCATCCTCGACGTTTTTATACCGTCGGTGACCCCCGGCAATCCTCGTCGTGACTCTCTCTCGCCGCAGGTGCACAAAGTGCTGTACTCGCACGTGCCAAAGGAGCCCGACGAGCTGGAGCTGCTCATTGGGGACTTTGTGTACGTGAGCGGGGAGCACTTGGGGGCTGCCACGGATGGCTGGGTCGAAGGCACTTCCTGGCTCACGGGCAGCACGGGCTTCTTGCCAAAGAACTACATCGAAAGGACCGCCGAGTCCGATGCCTGGACCCTGCACAGGTGAGGCCACGGTGGCTGCCGGTACGGTCTGCTGCTAGGTGGACTGCTGCGGCGTGCATAATGGTTCGCAGCTCTGTAAAGTGAGGAGGCTATTCCAACTTTTTGCCGCCGACGGACGGCGCTGTGTTGCTGGAAAATGACAAGTTTAGCTCGACGACAGCAGGAGAGTGCTACTGTGTGTGTGAACTTCACGAATCTGAGCGTGACATCACTGAGGTCTTTTGATGGGGCCACGCACCCCAGATAGGGTGTACTAGAATTGGGAGGTGTGCCAATTGCGTCGGCATCTCCATAGAAGCTGGGTGTAGTTTGGCCCAATTCTGTCACAGGGGCCTGGAATGGCGCCTCCAGTCACAGCGGGGCCAGGAGACCTGTCAGGCAGCATTTAGCGAGGCTGGCTTAGGGCATGGGGGTGGGACTACTTCTTGTTTAGCATTGTGTGTGAAGAGATACAATATTTTGTGGCCGCTAGCTGTGCCGAAGAGAAAAAGGACTCGCAACAATGTCAAATACAGCGAAGAAAAAGAGGTAGCGGTGGTGTTTTGTGCTGGGGTGCAACGTCAATTACTTCACATGCAAAGAGGAACACTCCTTGTTTCGGACACCAAGCGACACCTGTCTGTTCACGGAATGGGATTGTTCGATTCCAAGGGGAAAAAGAAACAAAACTGGTACACAAAAGAAAAAAAAAGAAGTCGAAGAAAAATATGTGATCAGTATGAGATGTCAGAGAAAACAAATTTCTCCAAGTGGGATTGCTCTCGAAAAAAGACAGCATCTGAAGTTGCTCTATTTATCGTGCCACTCTTGGTGTTTTTTTGTTAGATATTTCCTGGTCTATAAGCTTAGGCTGAGAATAAAGAAATCAAGAAATGCTCACATTCATTAATCCATGCTACACAAAAAATATGTAGTAACACCAGAACAAAAACAAGGCATTTAAAGGTTAGCAAAATGTACAGCTGCCGAGAAAATAGTTAAAGAGCTTGGAATTAAAGTGGAGAGGAAAGCATTGCATATCAAATTGCTGCGCACAGGGCCAAACAAGCAACGCTCGGTCACAGAATTCTAGAAGACTCGCGTTTATTCTTACTCAAGCTTAACTTTTATCATTTCCTACTAGTTTCTTGTTCTCGAAGAAAAAGCCTTCTCACGTGCCCGGCCAAGATTCGCCGTCCGGAGAGGTATTCTCTATAGAGAGAACTTCGGGGACAGCAACTCGACGCAGCTTCTGGTAATTCTAGTCTTCGAAAAGAGATCTTCCAAGCCTGCGACGACAACCCGACATCTGGTCACTTTGGCTACAGCAGGAATCTCGCAAGGATCCGAGAGAAGTACTACTGGCCCAAGCTCCCGAAGACTGTCCACCTCTACATACGATCGTGCCACTAGTGTCAGCGACGGAAGAAACCACCGACAAAGTTGGCAGGCCTCCTGCAGCCGACCGCGCCCCCGGATGCACCGTTCCAGCAGATTGGAATGGATCTACTTAGACCTTTGTCGCCGTCGACGCAGGGAAACCGTTGGATAATCGTGGCAACTGATTATCTCACCCGGTACGCCGAGACAAAAGCACTCCTGTCGGGAACTGCTGTGGAAGTAGCCAAGTTCTTCATTGAGTTTATCGTCCTCCGATGCGGCGCTCCCCAAGTCCCGATTACGGACCGAGGCTCCTCGTTCATGGCACAGCTGACACAAGAGATACTCCGCCTGAGTCACACCAGCCATAGTCCATCACCGGCATACCACCAGCAGACCAACGGGCTGACGGAGCGATTAAAAAAGACCATCGCCAACATGATCTCGATGTATGTGGACGTGGAACATAAGACGTGGAATAAGCTGTTGCCCTACGTCACGTTTTCGTACAACATGGTGGTTCAAGAAACCACTAGGATTACACCTTTTCAGCTGGTGCACGGCAGAAAGGTGACAATGATGCTCGACGCCATGCTGCCTCACGACCCGACGGATGACGGCACCGACGACGCCCAGCTGGTCACCCAAAAGTAAGAAGAGGTATGTCAGCTAGCCCGCCTTCGGATAAAGGACCAACGTGTCGACGCTGGCCGGTACAACCTTCGTCGCCGCGACGTGGAGTTCCAGCTCAAAGACAGGGTGTGGGTGCGGATGCCCATTCGCCGTCATGGCCTCAGCGAGAAACTGTTAAAACTTAAAATGTTACTTTGGACCCTACAATGTCATTCGCCGCCTTGGGGACTTGAACCACAAGGTGCTCCCCGACGGAACCCGACCATCGAGACACCGCCAGCCACGACCCGGAGTGGTACACGTAGTTCGACTCGAGCCGTTCTACGCGCGTCAGAATTGTGACACCGCATGTTTATTTCGTCTCACTGTATTTGTTTAGCCATTTTGTTTTCTTTTCACGTTGCATCGGGACAATCCGCTTTTAAAGGGGGGAATAATGCCGCACGCAGGGCCCAGCAAGCAACACACGGTCACGAGATTCAAGAAAATTTGCATTTATTCTTACTACTCAGGGTGTAACTTTTATCATATTGTCTCAATTTCTTGTTCTCGAAAGTGCCTGTTCATTCTCACCCCAAGCGCGCGACGCTCGAAGCTTCTTTGTCGAATTTTCGAGATAGTCACGCACAGTAGATAAGGAGCTGCGTGGGACCTTGACAAGACAATCTCGCTCTCGCTTGCTGTTACGCCGTCAGATCGCTGCCCGCTTTTCTGCTGCCTCGACGCTCATTCTTTATTTTGTTTGGCACAAGTACGCCAATTTAACCTTTATTTTCAGTTCACTGTTCATCCTCTCGTCGCCTTCATTTGTGACAATATCATGCACAAACTTCGCTTTCTTAATGCTGGTCTGTAAGGTGAGATAAACAATTATTTTTCTATAACAGAAAAAAAAAATTACAGAAGCGAGATTATGGAAGTAATTGACCACTTCCAAACGGCATTCGCCCTTTGAATATAAGCTTCTGCTGCTCATGCGAGTCACGCTTATTCATGGGGGCGTGAGATAGGATGGATTTTATTCTTTCTCACAACCGAGCAGACAAAAACAAATGAAGAATACAACCATTTTCATGCCGAATAAAGCATCTGCTGCGACCTCCTGGCCTCTGTCAGCCGTCGGATGGCCGCGCTCTGCACCACAGGGCCCTCACCAACGTGCTTGCACATTGCAACCCTCTCACGGCTGCCGGACGGCACACCTCACCATTCTAGTACTCCCTACCCCAGACTGATGGAAACTGATTTATGGGTTTACTCGGAGCCAACCTGTAAAATATTTCTCAGCAGGGCTGGAGATCTTTTCCTTTCCGTTTCGTTATCGAGAGAAAAAAGAAGCCCCCTCGTGCAAGGTAATTAAGAATGGGTACAAGAGTGACGCTTGGGCAAACCTGAGGCAATTTAGAAAGGGGAAAAGGCAAAGACTAACAGTGTAAGCTGCTTCGGGGAATTCGACAGGTCCTACGAATTGGTGGCTGGGTTGCCAGGAGGTGTTGGCTGTGGCCGCTTTGCCGAACGGGACAGGGGTCGCGCAAGTATGCCGTGGCTGAGTGTGTACGTGTGTGGGCTCCTTGCAGGTCCATAACGATAGCCAAGAATGTGTTTCTGGACGGCCTGGACAATGTGGTAATCCAGAGGAGGGTCCTGGGGGCCTCCCAGGCGCCCCCGAGCCCCCAGCTGTCCCCCAAGCCTCAGCCGGCCGAGAGGGAGGACAGGGGCGCCGCCGCGGCCAAGGAGAACATCTACGAGAACCTGGGCTTCCTCGCACAGAAGGCAAGTTTGGGCCGCACCTTACTTTTACAAAGGATAACAGCGAGGACAAACCTTCCCAACTTGGGCTAACCCGCCACTTTTACAAAAAAAAAAATGTGTATGCTCTTTGGTACATCTGACACTACACCCGCAAACAACATCAACCCCAAACACAAATACAAAGACACAACCTCAAAAAGGTAGAACTGGAAAGACACTTTTTCAACTCTACCAATCAAGAACACCAACTTGAAAAAAAAAAAAAAAACACTTCTGGACTCACTTTAATAAAGTGCTGTTACACTTCCCCTTCAAAATATATTTTTTTAAAACTCACACACACAGACATACAAAATTGTTTACAGTCTCAAAAATGCTTTGGCATTGTTCCCCAGCTGCAGCGATGCCCGACTAATACAGTTACCAATTGATTTTATTTGACCGGTTTTTCTTGCCATTCTTTTACTGTCATTCACTTCTCTATGTATTATTTCTGTTCCTGACTACAAAGCAGTGCAATTGCTACGATCATTTATGTGCTTTGCTATTTCCAAATTGGACCCCAGTCGCGGGTTAAGTTGCAACATGGTAAACATCCACCAGCTCGCCTCTACTTCAACGTTTTTTGTTTTTTTTTCATTTCTATCGCATTCCGGGCCTGTGCGCTCCCGACCTGCAATTTCTTTTATATGCTGAGCTCTTGTTTACGGTCTACTAAAACTGTCTATGCCTCATATGAGCTCTTTCTCCTTATGGCATGCGACCTTCAAGGATGTCTCTAATTTCTCTACTTGGATCTTTTGTGTCATTTCTTTTTTACTCTTTTCCCTCTGACCGCTTCATAATTCTCGTAAAGCACACAGTAACGAAGTCTCGGTATCATTCGACCCATTTCTTTCTTGCTTCTCTTTCTGTGTAATCACTACTGCTGCTATATCAAGTAAAATTAGCATTGTTTTGTCTCCACAGAACAAGCAGGAGGAATGTAAAGCCAGCGCATCTCCGAGGAAGTTGTACGTGGTTCGGCACGCAGAACGAATTGATTTCACCTTTGGAGCCTGGCTTCCTATATGCTTTGATGCTGCAGGTATGGCTATAAGGGCTTGGGCAGTTAGTTTTGCACTTTTGTGGATAATATAGTATGGTGGTTTGATTTGAAGTTGAGAGCGAGTAACACTTGGGTGGTTTCATTTTAACTCGTGCTTGATTTTGGAGTAGAATTGTAATTGTAAGTAGAAAAAAAAGTTCACCTTTTGGGTGCACTTTTGAAATAGGAGACCCAGTTCTGAAGTAACTAAAAGGAAGTGTAATACTTTGCTTTTATTAAAATGTGACTCTGGTCGAAAACGAAACCAAAATAAATGACTAGTGTTGCTTTAGTGGCATAAAACATGATCACAGCCGAAATACTACATCAAAGTGAAGCCGCATACTCCACCAAAAAAGATTTTAAAAATGCGACCAGCTGCTTTTTAGCGGGCGGCAAGCGGGTTAGTTTTTAGTCAATCACTGGGCGACACATACCGCAGTGCCCCCGTGATGTCCCGTCGCGGTAATGCTGCAGTTGATTCCGTGCATTGTACCGCGTACCGGAGCACCACGGTGACGTCACGTCACGGCTGTACAGCTGATGATCAGTGTTGCCATCCCTCTCGAACAGATAGTTTCGATTTTGCTGTAGACGTCCGAAATCAAACTTTGAGCCGTGATATTTAAGAACTACCTACACACAATTTGGAGAAAAAAAATTATACCTTGTAATTCAGGGAAATTGACTGAGCTGAAAACAGTCGTAATCCAAAATTTAAAAATATTGACCGGAATTGCCCTTTAAAACTGAAGCTTTCGGGTGGCAGTACCCCTTTAGTCCAAAGCTCTTTCCTCGAACTTGCTCAACTCAACTATTAAAGGGACCATGGAACGATGTTTAGTAGATTAAAGTTTCACTAACTGCATATCACATTGTGCAACACAAGTCAACTGACAGTGAGGACAAAAAGCCTGAAATGTGATGTTTGCTGTGAAACTTGAGCGTAATAACAGGCCATTTTTTTCACTACTTTGAAAAAAGCTTGCCAAGTCTACCGTTTTCTCACACAGATCTAAACAGTGCCGGACGCGTCACAGTTGAATGCGTCTCAGGAACTGAACATGAGGATGTGTCACCGGCCACTTGGAGCTCAGTAACAACCAGTCTATGAACGATTATTCGGGTTTGCGTTTGTGGCTGAACTCCCACACTGTCCAGCACACGGCACATGCTTTGAGCATTGCCAACCCTGGCTCGTTGCTGGCGTGAACATCGCTGGCACATGCTTGCAAAAGAATGCTCGACAGCCTGTTCTGGTCCCGAGTCGAGGAGGTTAACGCTGCTGAATTTTCTCCGGTGTTTTTTGTGACAGCTAGTGTCTCGGGCTAAAAAGGAATGCACGTCCTAATATATTGCATACGTCGGTGATTACTTCTGAGCAGCATTTAGCTAAATCGAGTCAAAAGCTTTGTGATACCTTGAGGGTTCACCGGCAGTGTCAGCCAAACCTCGTGGGAGAAGTAGACGCATTGAGAATGTTACTTTATCGCGCCCTCTGCATTCCTAGGGAAATATACAAGACGAGATTTGAACATGCCCATGACCGTTCCCGAGAGGAAAGGAGGGTATCAAGACTATGCCAAGGATTCACCTTTGACTAATATTGGCCTGTATCAGGCAACTCTAACAGGTACGAGGTTTTTCTTTTTTCATATGAACTGATTTTATACATATTGTTGAAATTTTGAAATAATTTTGACAGCAGGTACAGTTGCTGCGTATCCTCAAGAGTGCTAAAGGCTTCGTACTTAGGTTAACAACTGTACAATGGCACAACTGTGAAAGCACTTGTATGACCTTGTAAATGCGCTGTGCATCAGCAAGGCAACTTCTCGTGTTCTGCTCTCAAGATCAAGAGAGCCTCCATGCCTACAGGAGGGCAAAGTGCAACTGTTGTAGGCATAGAACTTTTATTTATTTATTTGTTTATTTACTCTCAAAATCGAGGCATTACAAAAGAAAAAGGGGGTGAAGCGAACACACTAAAAAATTGACCGCATCTCCACGTGGTGAATGATGTTGCTTGGGGCGAAGCTCTGGTGGTGCTTGTCTGCGTAGACGCCGAGCCGCAGCATGCCGAGCCTTTTCATTCATGTCAGTAGGAGAATGTGTGGTTTTCTTCTTTTTCTTTTTTTAAGCAGACAGATGGGATGGCATCTCGGAACTCCCTTTTTTTTGCCTGTACGACAACCCCCCTCCTTTTTTTCTTCTTTTTCTTTTTTCATAATTTTTTTAATCTTTTTTTTTCCAATTTTTTTTTTTGCCTTACACGAGCACGTGAGCATGTGCTCACGTGCTCGTGAGCACGTGATCTCACGAGCAGAAGCACGAGCAGAAGCCATGTCCGTGCGTACGGCGGACAGCGGACCCGGAGCACGGACATGGCTAGCCCCTAAGGAGCTTCGCCCCTAAAAAAACATGTAATAATGAACGTTTACTTAAAGGACACATGCAAAGAAAAAAAAAATTTTTTTTAAACAGCTTAGATGGAAAAAGGATATCATAAAACGATTTTACAACGAAGAAAAAAAAGTTTTAGAGCTATATTTACGGCGCTATACGAATCTGTAGCTGGCGCCCGCGGGCGCCGCAGAAAAGTGGCCCTTATTTATCACGTGACTGGCCCATATTTGTCACGTGGTGCTCGCGCTCTTTCGGAAGCTTCCTATGGCCTCTAAAAGTAACTTATTCATCTTTGTTTGAAGTATAACAAAAAACTAAGATGAATAAGTAACCTTTAGAGCCCAAAGGAAACTCCTGAAAAAGCGCAAGCAGACGTGATCGACCTGTGCACCGGTCAGATGACGGCGGCGGCGCCCCGAACCAGACGAACTTGTGCGGCGGCGGCGACGGCGGCGTGGAGAAACGCGTTGAAGCGGCGTTCGCACAACGCTCAGCGTGCGGCGGCGGCGTCGCTTTACGGCTCCGGTGACGCAGGGCGGCGGCACGCGGGCCTACCACGTGACCAGGGGCGGCGACGGCGGCGCCGACTACAAATTCGTATAGCGCCGTAAATATAGCCCTAAAAATTTTTTTTCTTCGTTGTAAAATCGTTTTATAATATCCTTTTTCCATCTAAGCTGTTTAAAAAAGTGTTTTTTTTTTCTTTGCATGTGTCCTTTAAACACAACAGCAGAGTTACAAAAAATGGTTGCAAATGGCAGATTTGAAGGTGACTGTGTCAGTGATCGAGGCGACGGAGGCGGGGAGGTGGTTCCAGTCGGCGCAAGTTTTGGGAATGAAGCAGTGGAAATGTAAATTAGTGCGGCTGCTTGGCATGCCAACCTTGTACTGGTGGTCGCTGCGGGAGGAAGTGTATGATGGAGGCAGAAAGAAAGAATCGCTGAGGGGAGAGTTAAAATTATAAATCTTTTGGAAGAGACAAAGACGAGACATACTACGACGCAATGAAAGTCTAAGGTTTTCTTTACAGTGAAACGCAGCTTTTCTATCCAGAAGATGCAATTACCGTAAAATCCCGGACAAACGTCCACTCGATCAAAATCATGCAGTGTCCTAACGAGCCTCCACTCAGCAGTCTCGCTACTGGTTAGAAGAGAATGCACTGGCATTCCAAACTCCATGGATTAGAAGGAAACGGTGGTCGCGCCTCCGCCAGAACTAAGTTCACTTTATTGTGCACTTTATTCTGCCGTGATTGCAGTGTAGCAAAAATGCAGTAAACATATGTGAAACAAAGTACTGTTAATTGTGGTGTAATGCTAACCGAAATCAGTGTATCAAAAATTGGAAAAACTGAGAACTGTTGCATGCGAGTTCCCAAGATTGCTTCTTTACTGGCACCATCTCGTCGTCTTTGCTGCCAACTTTTCTTCACCACTGCCACTTTCAGCAGTGCATGCCAGCGATTGCTAACAATAGCTTAAAAAAAAGAAAGAAAAACCGGCTGCTGCATGCATGCGGAGAACACGTGCATCATACAGCAAGAAGGGGGCATGTGGCCTCCTTGTCTTTCACTGTTGCTGCCTCTGTCAGCTATACCCTTTGTCGCTTCATGTCCGGATGATGCGAAAGCTACAAGCATAAGCATGTTGCCCTGAACAATGTTTGCATTGTACGAACACGCATGCTTGACAGATATAGCAGTGGAAGCCTGGAGCTGGTAGTTCTTGTAGTCTCTGCTGCATTTGCGCTTGAAGTGAAATGGAGTAAGGTGGTACAAGCTGCCGCCCCAGGCGTGTAATCAAGTCCCACACTACCTTTCTTTTCTTGTTACTATTGCTAGTAATTGCTGTCATTCATGCGAACTGCTGATGCAGCTGTAATGCAGGTATCATCTGCTGCACAGGCCATCTGTAAAGAAGTCATAGTTACTGTTAAAACAAAAAAATTTTTGCTGAAATCAACGAAGCTGTTTGTGGTAATTTTCTTAAAATCAAGAAACTGCATCGTGGAACAAGGGTTTTTACTGTGTCCTGACATCAGTTCCCGTATCGTGAGCATTTGCAGTAGAAGCCTGCATGCTTATCATTGCTCCTTTCTAAATAAAATTCTGCTACGCTATCTTGAAACATCACCGTTTCTCGCTTCGCCATGGGTGGGCGTTTGTTAGAGATATTACAGTTTTGCAGGAGTGCCTGTGCGTGGAGTTTATTCTGCAGTGAAGTCTAGTTTTGACAGAAAGAAATGTGACTGTAACTAGTAGTATAATTGTGTTACTGACCCCTACTGTGCTTACATATATTTTCTTCCTTTTCAGGAAATGCTATGTATGAAAGCGGTGTCACGTTTAGTCATGTGTACTCTTCCCCTTCACTACGCTGCATACAAACTTGCACCAATATCCTCACAGGTCAGTGCAACTGCCCACTCTCAGACTGGTATATAATTAGCTTCCTTTGTGCGTTTGTGACTGCCCACAGCGCAGAGCAGTCCGCCTTCTGTAACTTCTGAACTGCTGTAACCCTGATTTAAAAAATGGTGAATTGAGCCATATTCATTGGTAGAAGTCAATCTTACCAGATTCAACAATCGTTTCAAACATGCAGACTGTAGCATTGGGAGAATGGTGGAGCAGTAAAACATTTGTACGTGGTACTACGAAATGGTGTCTCATTAGTAACAAATTGTTTTTGCCATTGTTTGGTTGCTTTTTTTTTTTTTAGGTATCTAGATAAACGCTTCTCCCATCTTTTTGCCTATACATCCTAATGACCATCTTTTTAATTAGAATATGTCCCTCAATAAAGGGATCAGAGGAACCATGCATCAATGTCTTTGCTTCAACTACATAGTGCTCGGAATAACCGTTTCACACATTTATAAGGCGTGGAGCAGGAGTCCGTTTTCGTTTGCTTGCGCTGGTTTTTCTGAAAGGGGCACTTATGAGCCCCACATACCTTTTCCTTCTCGACTTCCTGTTTGTTCCCTCAACCTGGTGGCCCAGTGCTTTAACAATGAAGAAAAAACAAAGGATTATCAATTCGCAATAAATAATCCACAGTCGTGCTTGCTAGAGGTTGAACACAAAAAGACTGAAGCCTCTAAAGCAGGGGTCTCCGAATCCTGGCCCGTGGAGGCATTCTGCCCAGCCCCCTACCCGATGCTGCTACCAACGCAAAAATAAGCGCGCATGAAAAAAACTGTTTTGCAGCGCACACCAAAAGCACAATTGAAGATATCTGAAAAAATGAGAAAAACTGCATCAAAATACGGGTTCTCTCGCCGTAACATTTATTGTACATTGTCGTCACCTACATTACCATTCATAGTCCCCTGTTTAATGCCTGTGCCGGTATGTTAAACTTACTTTGCATTCTAATGTACATCATATTTAGTGTTGTGTGTCATAACTAATGCATAATGTCATCATCAGGTCTACCATTCTCATTAGTTTTCTGCATTGTGTGAATATGGCAAAGTTCCTGTGCACTTTGTTTTATGCTTGGTGAGTTTTCTGGTTCACAATTGTTTTGTAATGTCATAATTTTTGCTCTAATTTAAATTTTTGTATTTATATGTTTACTTACCGTCGGTTTATTAATTTGATATTTCCTCATTTATATTGTCTTATTTATTTTCTGGCCCTCAAGGCAGCGACATAACTCCCAGTCTGGCCCTTAGAACGTTTGAAGACCCCTGCTCTAGAGCAACGAAAGAGGAAAAAGAAAAAAATAGCTACAGCCATAGCTCCGCTTCGAAACACGTTGCGTTACGCAGCAACTCGGTGTCACCATGAAAGGGACACTGCAAGGGAAAATAAGTTTTTTTTTTTAAAGAGCATAGATTGGACACGTGTTCTTTTAAATAATTTTTCCACAAAAAAAAAAAATTGTTACGCAGTATTTTTACGTTGTTAGACGCAATTTACGTGGAGGTCACAGCCCATTCTAAGCCCCGCCCATTACTACTGGACCGGCTTGGTTGCTCAACCGAACAGGCTAACAGGTGTAATGCCTCCCTTTTGCGTCATCCGGTGCACCGAGTCTGGGCGTCTAACACCGCCTGCTAGTCGTGCGAGCAGACGAGTGGCTGTGCAGTGGCCACAGATACGGAGCCTGACATGTGCTGAGCACTGAGCATAAAAGAAATAAAAGACACTGTTCTCGGGCGCGCAGCACCCGCGCGCCTGGAGACAGATGCACGCCAGTAGAACGCACGAACCAGTCGCTTCTCTTTGTCTTGGGTCATTTCTTCGGAGTACACGCTTATTATTCCTTCTCCACAAGTGGTGACCCGGACAAGTCTCCAAGAATGAGTCAGGGAGAACCAACGGACTCCACTCCAGCTCCAGTAGCGGCTGTTGCGGTTCGGCTCCCGCTGTACTGGGACCACAACCAGCGAGTATGGTTCCTCCGATTGGAGTCACAGTTCTGTCAGGCACACATTACAAGCCAAGAACGGAAGTATCACCACGTCGTGTCAGCTCTTTCACCAACCGCAGCCGACGAAGTGTACGACGTGCTATCCTCCCCGTCTGCCGCAAATCCCTACGATCAACTGAAGGCGGCCCTGTTGCAAAGAACCAAAGCCTCGGAACGTACCCGTTGGCAGCGGCTACTCTCGGCAGAGGAACTTGGGGATCGGCGCCCAACGCAGTTACTACGTTGAATGGCTCAGCTTCTCGGAGAACGTGCCAACGCCATCGATGACGTTCTCCTTCGAGAGCTGTTCCTTCAGCGACTCCCACAAAATGTCCAGATGGTCCTTGCAGCAGCCGCGCCCCTCAACCTTGCCGGACCTGCCGGTTGTTTGGCCGACGCGGTCATGGAGGTTTCTTCTCCATCTATTGCTACCGCTGCCGACTTGACATCGCAGTCAGCGGGCAACACTTCTACCACGGCACGAGACATCCGGGAACCAAACGCGTCCCAGTACAGTGTCAATGACCTCTGCCAGCGACTTGAACAAGTCGTTCTCGCTGCGACAAGACGTTGAGACACCGCCCGTTCTCCAAGTCGTCGTCGCCGCTCTACATCATGCCGACCAGACAACGACCGCTCGAGTAGAGGTCCCTCTTCAGGCCTCTGCTATTACCACCGCCGTTTCGGTCCTTACGCTCGACGCTGCCAATGCCCCTGTGCGTGGCCGGAAAACCGGCTGGCCGACCACTAGAGGCGACGAGTGGTCCAAGCCCAAGAGAAAGTCGCCTCTTCTACGTGATCGACAAAACCACTGGAGACCGCCTACTTGTTGACACAGGAGCCAAGATCAGCGCCGTCCCTGCGACACTTGCCGACCGTTCACGTAAGCCAATTTCTTTTCTACAAGCTGTGAACGGCACGTCCATTCCTGTTTACGCGGAACATTCCCTTTCGCTGAACTTCGGCCTTCGACGAGTTTTTCGGTGGGATTTTCTGGTGGCCGACTCCGGTCGCGCAATCCTTGGCGCAGACTTTCTACAACATCATCTGCTGCTTGTCGACGTCAAGAGGAAACGCCTGCTCGATTTAACGACAAAACTTACATTACAAGGTATCGACACAACGGAAACTCTGGTGTTTGCCTCCGCTTGTACGCAAGTGCAAGGCGCTTTTCAAACACCACTCAGCGAGTTTCCTTCGCTCACAAGACCTCCCGACTGGACGAAACCCGTTACACACAATGTTACTCATCATATACAAACAACAGGTCCAAATGTCTTCTTCCGCCCACGCCGTCTAGCTCCGGAAAAACTTTGAATTGCTCGGGCAGAGTTTGACCATATGCTCGAACTAGGCATAGTACGACCATCATTCAGCAGTTGGGCGTCTCCGCTACACATGGTCCCCAAAACAAGCGGAGACTGGCGGCCATGCGGAGACTACCGCGCTCTGAACAAGAAAACTGTTCCAGATCGGTACCCACTTCCCAACATCCACGACTTCACGTCAATCTTAGGGGATGCAACATCTTCTCGAAACTTGACCTCACCCAAGCCTACCATCAAATTCCGGTAGCCGATGAAGACATCCCCAAAACAGCTGTCTCAACGCCTTTTGGCTTATTCGAACTGCTATGCATGCCGTTTGGCCTTAGTAATGCGGCATCATCAACGCCGCGAAAAGCGAGTTTGGAGTGCCCGAATTAGATTTTCTCAGCCACCATCTTGATAGTTCAGGCATTCGACCCTTGCCTGCAGAAGTCACAACTATTCAAGACTTTCCACGGCCAACTTCACTGACCCAGCTTCGCCAATTTATTGGCCTTGTAAATTTCTACAGACGCTTTGTTCCTCACTGTGCCAAGCTCCTTCAACCACTCGACATTGTTTTCCAAGGCAAGAAGGGACGCTCTCCTCTTGCCTGGAATGAGGCAGTTGAGCAAGCATTTTGTGAGGCAAAGAGAGCTCTGGCAGAAACCATTGTCCTACAACATCCTATGCACGATGCTTCAATGTCAATCATGACCGACGCCTCAGGTACCGCCGTAGGAGCCGTACTACAACAGCAAGTCAACGGACAATGGCAGCTGCTCGCCTTCTTTGCAAAGAAGCTTCAACCCGCACAAACGCGGTACAGCATGTTTGGTCGTGAGTTGCTCACTGCGTACTTGGCCGTCCAACACTTCGTTGAGGGAAGAGCATTCACCATCTGGTTAGTCCACAAGCCCCTGACCAATGCCGTCGCCAACGCCGGCTTCCATTATACACCTCGGGAAATTCGGCAGTTGGCTTTTAGGGGCGAAGCTCCTTAGGGGCTAGCCATGTCCGTATGTCCGTCCGCCGTCCGCCGTAGGCCGGCGTCGGGTGCTCGTGCTTCTGCTCGTGAGATCACGTGCTCACGAGCACGTGAGCACATGCTCACGTGCTCGTGTAGGGCAAAGAAAAAAAATTAGAAAAAAAAAGATGAAAAAAAATTATGAAAAAAGAAAAAGAAGAAAAAAAAGAGTAGGGGGTTCTGAGATGCCATCCCATCTGTCTGCTTAAAAAAAGAAAAAGAAGAAAACCACACATTCTCTTACTGCCATGAATGAAAAGGACCGAAAAGCTCGGCATGCAGCGCCTCAGCGTCTACGTAGACATCAAGCTGCTCCGGAGACTAGGGCGCGAGAAGCTGCTGCACAGCGTCAAAAACGCCAAGCGGACCCGGAGTTGAGAGCTTGGGAAGCGGCGGCAAAGCGTCAACGCCTACAGCAAGCAGTAATACCTATGACTAAAATCAGTATCATCAGCACCACCCGAGCTTCGCCCCAATCAACATCATTTACCGCGTGGAGATGCGGTCATTTTCTGTCGGAGTTTACCACAGATATTTGACACGTAAGAGGTGTCGACAACGTGCCTGCCGATGTCCTGAGCTGCATTGACGCGGTGTCATTGCCACCGATTCCAGATCCTGCGGAACTCGTTCGTCTGCAAGTCAATGATGAGGAGCTCAAGGTGCTATGCAGGTCTTCCTCTCTGCGGCTGCAGGATGTCACATTTCCAGAAAACATCACCGTCACTTGCGATGTGGCAACTAGAAAACCACGACCGTTCGTGCCCACACCTCTGCGTCGGAAGTTTTTCGACGCCACCCACAGCCTTTCACACCCGGGCGTTCGTGCAACACAAAAACTTATGACGAATCTATACGTTTGGCCTCGCATCATCCGGGCCTGGGCTCGCTCCTGTGTCCCCTGTCAACAGGCGAAAGTGCATCGGTACCCTGTGCCCCCAATCAGGACCTTTCTTCAACCCGATGCAAGGTTCGACAAGGTGCATTTGCATCTGGTCGGACCTCTCCCACCATCGCAGGGACATCGCTACCTTCTTACCTGCATTGACAGGTTCACCAGATGGCCAGAGGCGACGCCATTACCGGACATCACTGCCTCCACTGTCACTGCCGCCTTCATCTCAACATGGGTGTCCAGATTTGGATGCCCTTCTGAGATTGTCACAGATCGGGGACGGCAATTCGAGTCGTCGCTCTTCAAAGAGCTGACGAACACCCTCGGCACAACAAGGCTACATACTACAGCATACCATCCACAGTCCAATGGCCTCGTGGATCGCTTTCACCGTCATCTAAAATCGGCCTTGATGGCTTATGGAAACCCGAACGAGTGGGTTCTTCAAGTGCCCCTCGTGCTCCTTGGCATTCGCACGGCTCTCAAGGAGGATCTGGGATGCTCCACCGCCGAGCTTGTGTATGGCACTCAACTGAGGTTGCCGTCGGACTTTTTCGAGGCCGACACATCGTGCTACCGGTCCGAAGGTTATGCCGAAACTCTCCGAAAACTGTTCGACAATGTTCGACCAATTCCGACTGAATAGGCAGAAGTAAATCTGCTTATGTCACCAGAGACCTCAAAACCGCCACCCATGTCTTTGTACGCCAAGACCATCAAAGGAAGCCATTGCGTCCTCACTACCAAGGACCGTTTCCTGTGATTGAGCGAAAAACCGACACGTTTGTACTTCGCATCAACGGCAAGGAAGATACAGTAGCCCTTAACCGCCTCAAGCCGGCACATCTTGAAGAAACACCAGCCTGCCAAGTCTCCGCAACACAGGCAGTTCACTGGCAGGATTTATCAAATCTGACATATATCCTACCAAGGGGGGGCATATCTGTAGTGGCCACAGATGCGGAGCCTGACATGCACTGAGCATAAAAGAAATAAAAGACGATGTTCTCGGGCGCGCAACACCCGCGCGCCTGGAGACAGATGCACGCCAGTAGAACGCACAAACCAGTCGCTTCTCCTTGTCTCGGCTCATTTCTTCGGAGTACACGCTTATTATTCCTTCTCCACAGCAGCTGCCGGCATTGTCTGCTACTTCACCGCCGTCTGTCTTCGACTGCAATGCCATGAAACGCAGACACGAAAGATGCGCGTCGGCGTCCATTTTCGGCTTCTTTCATCTGCTATCCGTCCCCCGTCTAAAAACTTCTGTAACGCTCAGAAGACGCAATCATGAAAGCGGCGTTCTAGCAATCCATCATGCACGAGCCACAGTCCAATACAAGCGTCTGTCAGCATCTATCGATGTGCGTAATAAGCGACCGAGAGAACTAAAAATATCAACAAAATAAATATGCAGTCTTTCTAGCTTTACTGTTCTTGTTATTTCTTTTTCACATGGCACCCATGAGCAAGGTGGGTCAAGCAAAATGCAAGGTGGGTTAAGCAAAATGAGCGTCATGACGAACAATTAAAACACGACACAAAAATATTTGCTTTGGTAGGCCAGGTGCACTGCAAAACTTGAAACCTTGCCTTTCAAGGTGCAGTGACGGGAACATACCTAGACAATTGATGCGAGCCGAACGCCCGATTGCCTCCATCCAAATGGCTCACAAATCCTTACCTGTGTAGATACCTTCTCGTCATTAAAATCCATGGTCACAACAATGATGGTTGCACAATTCACAGAGCAGTGGGGCCACTTTTACGGGAACCAACATCTTTATTCAGCATCAACAAGCACAAAGAAGAAATGAAGCCAGATCGATCAAAAGAGTTGATCTGGGACGCTAGGCTTAGGCCAGTCCCACTAAGAGAACAAGCATCCACACAGTGCTTCCGAAGGTGAATACTTGCGGCGGTTGTTGCTGCAAACTATGTCAATTGAGGAGATCTTCCTGTAAACACCTCTGTAAACTCAAAACCACTTGCACTTATAAAAATTGACAAGCTCAACGAGTTGCGCTCGTTCAGCACTCCGCAGACGCCGGTAGCCATGTTTGTTAACGTTTCAAACGGAGGCATTCACTTGATCGAATGACGTTTGAGCGAACGCCCACGTTTCACCGAATGACACTTTAGCGAATAGTCGGACGTCGCGAAGCGGCGTTTTCGGGTGGGCCAAATGTGTTCACATTTTTGTAATGAGCCGACGCAGACTGTCGCCGCAAAGCGGCGTAAGTGCAGCGCGGCGGATGGGTTAATGCGCGCCCCCGTTATTCGCTAAAACGTCAATTCGCTCAAATGTCGCTGTTCGCCAAAAAGTTATTCGCTCATGTGATATGGACCTGTTTCAAACCAAGGCGGGAGAAGCAAACTCGGAATAATTTTGAAAACAATATTGACTCTATCTACCTAGCACGAAGGTACACATTTTACCAACCAAATTTTCGCACGTCAGTTGTCTCTCCTGCCAATGTGAGATGCAAGCACTTCGTAAGCACGGGGCGGGGTTTAGCAGTCTGCAACCTCCACTTTCTGTGCCTAAATTAAGCGTAACAGCGCAAATATTGCGCAAAAAAAATTTCATTTCGTGCAAAAATTGTTTTAAAAAATATGTGTCCCATCTCTGCCCTTTAAAAAGAAATCTCTTTTCCTTGCAGTGTTTTTAAGAGATAACTGCGCTCGAAGAGAAGGGTTGTCTGGTTTTCTGCTGCAAACTTCTGTTTCCAGTAATGTGATTGCTGCACCAAACTTTGCCAAAGAGCTTACCCTGCTACATCCTGCTACATTTAGCCCAAATGTGAGGAACTTGTGCCAACATTGCCCCAAAACTTGATTTCACTTCATTAATACTAAAAATAAAATGGCTCAGGCCCCGCTACACATCTGGATCGTTATGGTGGGCTTGTGCGAATCTTCAGAACTTTTGTTTTTGGCCGAAAATGACGTACTATCTGATCTCTCTGTCAGTGTCGAACTCTGACAATACACTGCATTTCCGCAATATCTCTTATGTTCCTAGTCTGCTCCGGCGTGTAAGTTAGCTTTGTTGAGTGCGCTTCTCACTGTGCTCTTGTGTACTGCAGTGAAGCGGCAACCGCTAAGCAATCATCGCAATTTTGCTTATCTTTCTTCGCCGCAGTGCATCCGAACGCTAAAGGGATTCCCCCCAGAGCGGGACGTTAAACATGCAAGCATCGTGTATATTAAAAGAAGGAGCTTTGTGAGTGTTAATGTAACAGCTCTTGGTTGCACTAAAAATTTCTGAATTAAACGGAGGCTATTATCTATGATTGACTATGATATTCTGGCGATATCTTTTTCAAATTCGGGATTTAGTGAGGACACTCGCAAGAAAATTTATGCGAACTGCTCTATACGTTTATTTTTGTTTGAACTCCGTTATTTAGTTTACACCTTTATATAATCCGTTCCAGGTACAGTCAATAGAATAAATTAAAACTAAATTAGGTGAAGCAGTAGAAGGAAGCTTGGGAATAACCCTAATGACTTTGGCTGGATTGTTTTAACAAAGGCATACTCATCGTTCACATACCAATCTCAGTTATTATGAGGTTCTACATACAAAATGTCATCAGTTTTTAATTTAATGCCAAAAGATTTTATTTTTTTAATCTGAAATAGGAATTCCTGTTTTATTACAACCTTTAGAACTTGAATAAAATGCCAATTTGTGTGCTCAAGATTATTCTAACACTATTTTAGTAGAATATACTATTTGGTTTACATTTTATTTCATACCTAAAATGACCATTGACAGCTGTCTATACTGTTCTTCATCGATCAGCATCTTGTTGCCATGCCTAGTGCTTCTATGTGCAACGAAACAGCTAGTTTTGTGTTTGACGAAATCAAACCTGCCATTGCACGTAAGTGTGAAGGTAAAGCGTGTTAGTTTTTTAGTGGGATAGGCCAACACAAGAATCTTAACATCTAATATTTACAGTGGTATGAATAAAAATGAAGTGTGTGCTTGTTTCCCAAAAGTACTTTGTTCCCCAAAAGTGCTTCATAATGGATGTTTGGCTGCTCCAAAAAGTGCTACAAAATTACTCGGGTCAATCGCATCACTGGCTTCACACTCTCTCGAAAAAAGACATCTCTACAATCTTTTAGTATCTCTGGCTAACTACGCGAGGCTCAAAATAACCTTTGCACATTCCCAACGCACGGAACGGGCATCAGTTTTTGTCCACACAAACTAGAACTTCCCACCACAAAGGCATCGCCGAGCTGGATGTTTTCTCACCGGCTCGGCTCGTCGTAGTATCCCTCGTTTCGACAAGCGGGCCGCCAAAGCTTCGCGTCCCGCAGCCCTGCACTTCGAGGACGTGCCCATCAATGTGGAGCCTGGCCTGTTCGAGTGGCTGGCCTGGTACCCCGAGGGCACCCCCGTCTGGATGACCCCCGCCGAGTTCAAGAGCATCGGCTACCATGTCAACACGGAGTACAAGCCCCTGATCGAGGCGGAGGACCTCGGGCACAAGAAGGAGTCGATTGAGCAGTACTACGTGCGCAGCTTCTACGTGGCCCAGAACCTCCTCAAGAAGACGGCCTCGGAAGGTGCGCAGCGTTCCCGCCGACCTGGTTTCGTGGGCACCGGCGTTGCGAGGGGGCTTGGGCTAAATGTCGCTTCACACACTCGCGTTTTTTGACCGAGTGCCCTAAAAACTCTCGGGATCTCTTACGGCAAGAGAAGACACTGGTGCCGTCTATTGGGTAGCTGTTGAACTCTTGGCATTTCCGTATATTTTCTATTGTTTTCAGGCATCCTCTTTTTTTGTCTCGAAAAATTTTTGACAGTGTTATGAACGACCATTGCTCGTAAATAGTACTACATTTGATCTCGCAAATACTGCAAAACCTTTGCTCTGATGAAATGCAGTTTTGGAGTGACCCGATAAATTGCATCGTGGCAGGTTAGCCCTGTTGAGTGCGCTTCTCACCGAGCACCCGTGCACTCCGGGTAAGCAATACCCGTGGAGCCCACGAACTCCGCGGTTATTGTTTCTCTGCAGTGCACAGGTGCTCGGTGAGAAGCACACTCAACGGGGCTAACTTGCAGCGATCAACACTTTGAAAAGTATGAATATCGCAGTTCATCTCGAAGCGAATAACAAATAGCATATTATTCGAAACTACTATTTGAAAATTCAAATATTTGCGCAACACTAGTAGTAATGAATGTGAACATTTTCTTTATGCCTCAAGGAAAGTGTTCACTTCAGTAAAGTGAAGCTTTTTTATAACCTACCATGTATTAGAATTCTGTCAGAGAACTTTCGAAATGCATGACAAGTGTTATTCAGAAATCTTGACTAAAATCAGGTTCACCGAATAGAGCCATGCACACACTTCCACGTGAGCGGAGTGCATGGTTGTTGGAGATTGTGAGTTAGGGAGAACCAGAACATACGTCAAGGAATGCTGTCTCAAAAGTTCCAACTTCATTCAGTACCCCTGCCGGGGTACAAGCAGGAACCCATGCAGTAAACGCATATAGACCGACACGCTGTTTACAAACAAACCCGCGTTTGCCCACACCAGGTGTGGGCACTGCGCGTGCGCAGAAACCGAATTCGCGTAAAGCGAAGCGTCTTCGCATGCGCAGTGCCGTCGACAGCGCCACCACAGCTGCGTGACGTCAGGGCCGCGTGTTGGTCTATACTATTCGCACTGATAGCTTAAGCAGTGCAGGGCATGGCTTACTAAGTTCATGCTTCTTGCTTCGTGATTTGTTCTTTGGTATTCGTATTGACAAATGTCCTAATGTCATTGGTGGTGGAGCGGTAAAGAGATGTCGAGGGCTCACCACGCCTCGCACTCCTTAAGCTCTCATACCACCATGACCCGTTGCAGGGGGCAACGTGCTGCTGGTGGGGCATGCCGCCACCCTGGACACTTGCACGCGCCAGCTGACGGGCCGCACACCCCGGTCGGCCGCAGATCTGGTGCAGCTGGTGCATAAGATCCCGTACTGCGGGCTGTGCGTGGCCCAGGAGTCTGAGGGCGGCTGGTCCCTGGTGGCTCCCCCCACCCTGCCGCTCACCCACAGCGCCAACACCCGCTTCGACTGGCGCTCGATGCTCTCGGCGTAGGCGCTGTCGCGCGCAGTCCTACCGGCTCCTGGGGTCGCCATTCTGACGCCTGTGGCCTACCTGCCAGAGAGGGAGTGCGGGAGTGAGCCAATCTAACTGGCCATTTCTCCGAGCCTCCACTAAAGGCGCGATAATTACGATAGTGGCGCCTTTCGAGCCTCGAAGGATCGTGCAAAAAATTTAATCGTGCCGTTTTCCGCGGAGGTCTCATTGTTGTGCATTTCGGAACTGCCGCGAATCCTAGAGATGCGTTGAATGGTTTTGGGCAATCCTAAAAATTTAGAGTGGGATTAGGGTGGCTCCTGGGGCAAGGGCAGCGATGATGCTGAGCAAATGCAGCGAGGCTCGTGAGGTTAATTTATTGGTTGCGTGCAGTCGCAGGATCCAAACAAGAACCGACCTTGTTGGGGATCTTCCATTTATGCGCTTCTGATTGGTGCAACTCGTGTTAGAGGCATGCGGTTATGCCACGAGTCGAGCTGTTCTGTCCTTCGAACGTTTAAACATTAATGTTCCGGAAATTGGTCGTAAGCTGTGGTCACATACTTCTTAGGTCCTGTTTCATTTGCACACTCGCCATCTTGCCGCAATGCTTGGGCCACCATTTGGCATTTTCGTACGTAAAAAAGGGCGAATTTCATGCCCCTGGAACATTTGGTGATTTTAGTCGAGCCTGTCCGTTTGAACTTGTCGGTTGCCTCTGGCCCTTTATTACGTTGAGGCGAAAGTGGTTTGACCTTCTTATCCATGTTGATTTTAGTCTCAGTTGCTTGAATACGATGCAAGGCATTCTTGATAAGACTCGAAGATCTTCGGGTTGTTTGGTGGCGACAGTGAAGCATTGTTCTGGGGATACTTCCAGATGGTAATTGACAATTCACTGAGTATTGGCTTCTGCGGGAGAATACTGATGAAATCATGTACCCTGAAGTAAGGTGAACCACCATTCTAGGATCACTTGGAGCAGTTTTTCTTTTTTATGCCCATTTTTCAGGCTGCCCCATTATATATAATGCGGAGCATTTGCAGGTGCACTATCTGTTTGCTTGTCATGCTTTGACTGAAAAAAGATTAACCAGACTTAACAGAAAGAATATTTCACCCCCTATGCAGGATTCAATTTCACTTACACACGGCAATGTGCATGCTAATGCATCCTGTTTACATTCAAAGCTTGCTTCTCTGTCCAGTCCGAAGGGGAGGCACATGGATCTCATTAGCTGTCTATAGATTACCTCAAATAACCTAAAACTCTCGAAGCTTCCCCGCTCCTCCTCTTCCCTGTTGTCGATGCATCTTAGAAGATGAAAACATGTTCTTTTATCTAGACAAGATCCACTGGCTCCTTTTTTAGTTGTTGTTGCTGCTCTTGTCATTGCTGTGCTCATGCTCTTATACGCTCGTTCTTCACTTGTAGATTGCCTCTCGGATTTAGCATACTTTTTATTTGTCATAGTTTATCTGATGGGTTGCTCTGATTTCGGTGTCAGAGGTAGTAGTATCCTTAACCCTTTCCGTATTACGCCCACGGTCTGTCGATCACCCGTAATCGAGAGTTTCCGCACGCCACCAAAATTTGCATTTAGTGTGCAGGAACAGATTGGATAGCCGAAGAACTACAGTTTCGATTTCGTTTTGTGCACTCTTCCAAGCTGGTGTGCTATCAGAAATAAACCTCTGCACTGCAGTGGCACTTGTCAGGGGTGGCGTCCTGCTGACATTGGGAACCGCTACAAAGACAGCCCCAATTGTCACGATATAATTGCTCTTTCTGATTGTTTCTTTGGATGACAGCAACAGTGAGGACTGTGAATAATGTTGGATTGTTTGATTTGAGCTCCTACAGTGATGTTTTATATCCAAAATGCAGAATATCGACAGGTGCTCGTTTGAGAGAGTCGGTCTAGCTTTCTAAGCTGTCCTGAGCCAGGGGCATACCTTTTTATGTGTGCCGCAAATCATGACAACAGCAGCAGAAGAGAAGCTAGAGCAGTGCTACAGCAAAGCAAGGTTTTGTGAGAAAAAAAAAGTTTTCTTGAGGACACTTGGCGTGTCTATTTTATAGACGCTCGTTAAAAAGAGCAATTGCCACCAGAAATACATACAATACATACATGCACCTCACAAGCAACAGCATCTCAGTAGCATGACGCCATGAATGCACACTTGCCAATGAACCAAGAAAAGGCAGTATCAGCTAGTTTTCTAACTTACAGGCCACTAACTTATACACACCACTAACTTATAGTGGTGTGTATGGAACACAATTTGTGTATGTAGGATTTTTTTTTTAAATCATATTCTGATATATAGCTGCAAATGTTTAAACTTTTTGTTTTCATTTTTGCACAAACTCCAAGTTCAGCATTTAAGTTTGACTAACTTTTTTTCAGACATTAATGAAAATCGTTTTCTTCTTCTAAAGATCAGCTTATTGGCTACATTTTGATGTATCATAATTTGCCATATGTGACTACCGTAAAATCCCAAGAAATAGCCCACCTAACATCAAGAGCAAATCGGCTGGAAATATGGAGTGGGCTAACTTTTGGTGTACAATTAAGAAAACTTTTAAAAAATTGCTATTTTTAGGTCGTGTTCCTTCCAGGTTTGTTATGGTGGAGAGGGGCAACGAAGCAAAGATGACTGTACTTCCCAGTCAGCAACGTTCGCTTATATCTCGCCATAGCGAACTAGCCACATTTACGCAAAGGCCATTATTGATCCCAATACTACTATTACTAGAAGTGGGCTAACTTTCGGTGTTTTGAAAAAATATAGCAAATTAAGCTAAAAATAGGGGTTGGCTATCCTTCGGGGGTGGGGCATCTCTCGAGATTTTACGGTAGTTTTCTAAATAAAAAATGTTTAGTCCATCCCTTCATAATCTCCACTTTTCTCTGTGGTACGGAAAAAGTGAAGTTTAAAAACAGTGTTGCATATTGTCCAGTGTGGTTTATTCACTGTAAATTCCCAATGGCTTCAGCGTGTAGCACGCCCCCCGTCTGACACGCGACAAACCCCTTAAAAAGACAACCAAACACCGTCACATTGTTTGGTTTATTTTTAAGGCCGAAAAAGGCCATGCGTGTTTGTAATTTCGGGTTTTATAGGATGCTTAGGGTGCGTAGATTGAGTTTGTGCCATAAAAAGACCATATCAAAATTCACTTTAGTGCCCCTTTATCTTAATCTTTTGAATAAGTGAAGTCAGGTTTAATTGATTTTATCATGTTGTTGCCCAGTTTCTGGAGTATTTTTGCAATGTTCAAGCTGCCCAAATTCAAATTTATTACACTTTTTACTATGCTCTATTCTGTTTTTTATTCTGAGAGAAAATAATTCTTTTATCTATTGAGTGACTGATGTTAATCTTGGCTAGCATAAACAACTTGGTTGTTTCTGTTAAAATGCTAGCCTGATTACCTTGTGTGTTGCAAGGGGTCCAGTTGAGGAAGCATTGTGTGCCTGGCGAGTTGAAGAGAGCTGCCATGAGCTGCGTACTGCTTGGTACCAAGGCTACCTACCAAAGCTCTCAAGGGTACTTTGGCAAAAGCCATGTTGGCATGGAGTCTTCAAATCACTTTTTCAAAAGGCTTCTTCATAATTGGTCGACTGCAAATCCTACTTTAGCTCCTGTGACATCACTTGAAGACAAAATTGTGTCCAAGCCCATTCAGTTCCATCTACTGAGTCTGTTTTAGTAAACTATTTCAATCTATGCTTTGTTGCACAATAAGGGGGAGCAAGAGCCACAGGAAATTTTGCCTCAAATGACATTTTCACTATGTGAGCACAAGGGCATGAAAAGCATGTTCAAAGTCTGGTGTTTGTTCAAGCATCATCTGGTTTGCTCACACTTACGGTGAAACAGAGTCTAGATTGTTAGCTTTTGCCAAATGTTGCATTACTTCAGGGCTTGTTTATTGAGGAACAGACCAGGACGCACCAAGGAAATATTAGTTAAAGCTGGTTCACACTGTTGCAACCGACTACGACCAAGTCTGACAAAACCGGTTTTTAAGCCTCTTGTGACGGCTTACGACCATGCCACGCAGCAGCAACGTCGGTTATAAGCGGCTTAAAATGTAGTCTTCTTGGACTCGGTCATAGTCGGTTGCAACAGTGTGAACCAGCCTTTACCCTGTTCATTGGCATACTTTGCAATGGTAGCTACTCATGAGCTGTAATACCCAAGTGAATGCACATTCTCTTTCTATTGGTAACTGGGCTTGCAAGCATGTATCTGATCATGAGCAGTATGCATGAAGGACCACTCCGGCAGGGGATTGTATCCTGACGTATCTGTTGTGAACGGATATACTAGTGTGAATTCATCATGTAAATTCGGCAGTTTTTGACCATTGCAGTTCTCTTGACACTCTGCAAATAATTGACTGTGAAGGTTGACTGTAAAAGGAAATGCTGGTGAAGGAAGTTATTTTGTGCAAAGCTTGTTCTCTATGGTGTGTGCTCAAGTTTGTCTGTTTACAGCTTTTTCTCCAGCCATACATGTTACCTTGGAATGTAGCAGCACAGTCACTGATAGTGATGTGAATGCTGTTTTTTTTTGTTTTTTTTAGGATGGACTAAAATCCAATGATAGGAATATGCTTTTACAGTTTATTTAGGTTTGTGTACAGGTTAGGAAATCTGATGCCCTTTCTTTTAGACTTCAGCTTTATTAAAAAAAAGAAAACACCAAAGGCAAAATCTGTCCGTTGCTACGGCTATTTCTTGTTTACTTTAAATTCCACTTTTTTTCTCAAATTGAATAATTAAAAATTCCTGTCGTATTAAGTTGGGGCTCGCTGTTGTAAAAACTTCTTAGTATTGCCACTGTCCTAAACATTCCAAAATACCTTTGGTAGCTGCACAGCTGCTCTACATTTTCGAGGTGCCAATATGCCGATATGGTTAACAAATCATTTATGTGTCACAACGTTATGCCGGGCTAATAAGAATTATCTTTCCCTATTTTGGTTTTAATGCGCAAGAAGGAAAACAAAAAATTTGACAGACACTTAAAACTGCTTACGTGTAGGAATGCTTTTGCATTCCTACATGCAGCGCATTCTTACAAGCAGCGTGCCACGTCTTCGTTTTTCACACGGCGCTCCAGCAGTGACATTACGCTCCCCCACTGCGCAGGCGCAGCCAGCGAACCCTGCCGGCTTTACGATGGCTTCCGTTGCTGTGCTTTTCTTTGTGTTTTATTTCTGAGGCGCATCCACTTTGACCTTGAGCGGCGCGTGCTTGATGACATATTTTTATGACCATCTTTCAGGCACAACGCTGACGCCTTTTCGTGTAATGGGACAAGTAAGGCTTTCGCCTTAAAACTATTAGCTCTTTCTCTGAATTTCATTCCTCCTTATTGTTATTTTAAAAAGATTGATGGACCAGCAGTTGAAGCTTGATTTTTCGTACAGGTGCAACTGGCATGAGAATTGCTGGACTGTACTTTTTGTGCAGTTGCACAGGCAGGATAAGTTAAACAGAGCTAAGGTTATGTGTGCCTACAGATTGTGCTCACTGTATGCACTGCTCACGAGAGAAACTACCAAGTATATCGGGTACCACCCATCTATGAGAGCAGGAATGCAAAAAGAACCGAATCACAAACCTCAGGCTGAAACAGCGTTCCAGATAAGCAGGACAGCACTGTCCACGCGGGAAAATGCTGGTACCAGTTCCGCCTTGCATACTTCCTGAACATTTTTTTTTTTTTTTCTCGTCTCCCCAGCCGCAGCAATTGGTTGCACGCTTCTCAGACTTTTTTTCTTTGGGCAGCTGGAATTGACCCATCAATGCCTGGCCAAGTTATAGATTGCATTGTTTGCAAAGGTTCTATCAGATGGCTTGAAAGCAGGTACCTTTGGTGCATGCCTACATTATTGAGCATTCACCTGCTAAAACACTATCTGCCATGAATTCCATGCTAGAGTTCTCATGTTTTTCAAGAACAGATGAGTTATGTTTGGTGTATTGTTTGTTGGTAGAAATATTACAATTGATAAACCCACACAATGAGTGTCCTAGCATGAAATTGTAAATATTCTGGGCTAGAGTGGGTGGCTTTTGGCATGCTTGCTGTTGAAGCTGTAATAAACTGCTATACCAAATATTGCTAAAAGCAGTAAACGGCACGATTATTTTTTTATTTTCTCTCTTAATATTTAAGGGTGGTGCATTTTATCTAGCTTGATGTTTTATGAAACTCTCTTTTGGTGTTGTACGGAATAGACAAAGTATCCTTGTTTTGTGTATCTGCAACGTTCTGCTGCAAGTTCGTAGCAATTCAGCTGTTGTAAAGTGTTCATGCATGTGCTCTGTGGTGGCATTTTTGTGATGTTCTAAAATGTTCTATTAAATATTCCCATGCTGGTTGTTGGGAAAAGGGCTTTCCAAGGCTATGAATGCTGGTGCACCAAAACATAATTTCTTCTGTGGTCTTTCCGCTGTGTAAACTTGCGCACGTTGGTGCTTTTTACGTTGTTCATTGCACTGTGTTTATTGTACTGTGCTATGACCTAAAGTGCCATTGGGTCTGGGTGGTTTTCATTTTAACACTGCTGGCATAAATTTCTTGTCAGACAGTGGGGTGCTGTTGCTACAACGTTTATAACAGCATCCTCCAACGTGGCTTACAACTGATTTTGTTGCTTTTGTCAATGTGTTAGCGTTCTCCTGTCGTTAATTTATGGCTTGTAAATACACAAGTCCTCAAGATGAAATCTGAGGTGTAAAAATGGTCAGGTGTGGTTCTGTACATTACTGGTTGTTTCTAAGTGAGCTGTCTAGAGTGTATTTTAAACTTGATGCACACAACTTGAGGTGTAAAGCAAACAAGTTCACCAATTAAATTATTTCTTGTTAATTATGTTTTATTTTGTGTTATTTGTCTCCTTTTTATTCCAACTGCCAACTCAAGATCAGGAGAGGTGATGTGTGATGTTACATACTTGCACTGCATGAGCATGAAGTCGGCCTGCTTGTTTGGCCAGTGTGACGTGACTGCGCATGTTGCAACCTATGTGGAGAGAAAGTTGTCTGCTTCTTGTGCAGGAGTTGCGGTGATGTCAGAACTGACGCCGAGTTCTGATTGGCTTTGATTGAAAGGATAGTAGGTAGACCTCAATGCTAGATGCCTTGAGGTCTACCCACTATTTTTTCAATCAGCAAATAAGAGCTCAGCATTCTGACATCATCGCAGCCCCTGTGCAAGAAGCAAACGAACTTGCACTCTGCATTGAACTCACACTTTTCGTGTCCCTTTGTAAAAAAATGTGTTGAATTACCATCCTGACTTAGATAACAATACTACTTATGATGCCTCTTGAATGAAGAAATAGACACAAACATCTTGAACAAGGCTTCCTTTATAACTCTACATAGGAGCACTCAACGCTCATTCCTCGCGTGCTGCGAGAATTTCCTTGACATATATACAAAATTTGCATCTATGCAAGTGAGGTACACTCCATGTCATTTACAGCTGGGTATTTGAAAAGAAAAAGTATTAGTTCTAAAGGCAAGCGTGCTACTCCGTTTCACACCACTCCACATTGATGGCCCATATATGTCGGCTCCTTAAAAAATGAGCACACTGCTACACGTGGCTTGGAGGACTCGCTGACTGCACAGCCGTACCAGAACTGTTTTGAATGCCGTGGTGTTCCCAAGTAGAAAATGTGGCGCGTCGGACAAGGGAGGCACGACTCGGGGTCAAGATGTATGTAAAGTCTCCACCAGTATGAAAAACCCACCTGGAGTGCAAGGCAGAGACAGCGGCTGGTGGGGGCACAGCGCACATTGCAGACAGTTTCATATCGTTGCAAGGGGAGCAAAACTCTACGATGCAGCCACACTGGCGAAATGCCTGCCCTTCCCTCGGAGTGACACGGAATTGCCCAAAGCATGAACAACGCCTCCCCCCCCCCTTTCCCCCCACACACACACAAGCCACCGTCTCCGCCACATGTTCAAAGTAGGCCTTTCATATTGGAGACTGTGCTATGCCAAACTTTGTTCACTAGAACACGCGAGCGGTGGCCGGACTGTAGTCCCCCATATGGGAGGCACTCCACAAGGGGCAATTCCAAGTTGGTGCCACACCTAACTCTCGGGTGATGTTTGTGGAAGTGCCCGCCATCTGGTGCTGGCCATATGAAGCGGCCTCTGTTCATGTGTTGCAGCTCATTAACTCCAGCATAGTATATCTCCTGCGGCCAGATCCACCCCACTTCAATGCACAATTTGTGGAAGCTTATCTCCCCCCCCCCAATGCCGGTCAGATAGTACAGCAGCATCTTGTCAGCTCGAGTTCCAGCAAAACAACTGAAGGTGCATTGTTTCACAATAGAAATTCTCCATCAGCATTACCATCTGATGACTAACAGTGCTATGCTGATAAGCATCAACCAACTAGTTCTAAGAGCATATGAATGAATTGTGACTCGATTTCTTTGTAGCAATGTTAGGCGGAGTTGCACAACTTAGGTATTCAAGCATTGCAGCAAGCCAACGAAAGGTCTTGCGTCCCGTTATACTAAACGCATTCTCCAAGGCAAAAAGATGGCACAGACAGCTTGTCTAGACAAAAAAATAATATCCACCAAAATATAACTGCAAAATAATTTGACAACAATATCTACAGTCTTGCATGTGACCAATATGAAGAAAAGATTTGCAGACACTTGATGCATGCCTTGGTATTGGCAGCAAGGGGCATGTTGGAGACACTGGTGACCGTTATGTCTATCGTGCCCACTTCGAGCAAAGGAGGGAGTTGAATCCTTCAAGATTTTTATAAAAGCCCACCAGTGGTGACGTCCAGACTTTTTGGCACCAACATGCTTTGTAGCAAAATTAAGATGAGCTGCTCTTGCCAACATGTCAATACAACAAACTTTCATGCTTCCTTGAGCATTAAACTTAGCTTCATAAAGTCAAGAATGTTGAGAGTTGCACTTCATAACTGTCGAATGAGTGGCAATACTGATCGAGCCAAAGTACAAACAGGATAGCAGTTCCCCGGATGACTTTCAGTTGTACTCCCATCGCGCAGGTACCTCAAATAGCAATAGCAGTTAGCTGAAATGACAGTTCAAAGCTTAACAAATTAATGCATGTCGCATGGAAGGCAATCTGCCAGGAGAGCATGCCAATTTTTTCATTGCCGAAATGGCAAACAGCGGTATGTCATTTAAAATTCTAAAGCGACCGAGTATTCCTCCCAGAGAATTAGCATTAGACCTTATGCACGGTTCACGCTGGATGTGCGGATGACCAAATCGTTCATTAGGACCTAGAAGAAGGCTTTGACTAAATTTCGAAGACCATGGAATGCACCATATGTAAAACTCCGTTCAACTTAATAAACTTTAATAAACACAACAACTGCATGGCAATTATAACATCCTAGTGCTCGGAACATAAGGCAGGGGCGGAGGGAAAAAGAAAAAAAGGCTGGATCTGGGCTATGAGTAATAGGTCGGAACAATATACAATTATTTGACACGATCAAGGTAACGAAAGTCCAGCAGCGGCTTTGTGGCGGTGGCTGGCTCTCCCTCCCGTTTTCAGATGGGCTTGTAGAGCAGCGTGGTGACGTACTTCTTGCGGTACCTGTGCGTTGCACTGAGGACCATGACTCCGTCCTTGATGGACAGTGCGTACAGGTGGTTCAACATGACGTGGTTGGGCTCCGGCAGCAGGGTGGGCTCGCACCGCACGGGGACATCCTTGTTCAGGATCACCTGAAGCAGGTGCGGAGGCAGCACGGGCGGTCCCGTCGACTTCTCGTACGGTTTGGGCTGCGGCGGCTCCTGGCCGTAGTCGCCCGGCGGTGAGCCGGAGACGCTCTGCGCGCCGCTTCCCGAGTTCACACTGTCCATGGCCAGCGCCTCGAAGACCTCGAAGTCGGATTGTTTAACGTTGATGAGGTTGTTCTTGGTGCCGAGGTCGTTGTCCACAGTCGGTTCGTTCTGGTCGTGTACCCACTGGCCGTCCACCATGAATTTGTACTGGTGGTCACCCTCGGGGACGTCGAGGATGACGACGAAGTCGCCGTGGCTGTGCACCATCGGGATGGGCTTCCAGTTGGTGAAGGTGCCGCTGATGCACACGTCCTTCCCACCGCCTTCCCACTTGAAGACGGTCGGGAGCGGGGCGTTCAGCTGCGAGTTCCCCTCGAGGGTGGACGCCCGAGGACGGATGTCGGCGTCGCCCTTCCTGAAGCTCGGGAAGTCCTCGGAGTCGTCGAGGGAAGCCTGGTAGATGAAACGGCTCTTCCTCGAACTGCTGGTTGTGAACTCGAAAGCACGGTCATCCTTGCCGGGCGACGACGGCGGATCCGTGTCCGTGGAGAAGGCCCGGTCGCGTTTGCTACCTGACCCGGTGTTGCCCATCTGGCGACTTCGCTGGGTATCGCCGCCGTGGTGAAGCTACAAATAAAAATCTATATAACTTTATACGCGATTTGGTAAACAAAATTAATCACAGGCAGCCATTTTATTTGCGTTTCAGCACGCTGTTGCCAGACGTGTTGTTGAAAGGGGAATCAAGGAAATCAAGCGAAAAGCCGAAACGGGTGATTCAACGCCTGCGATTTCTGGCCTTTTTTTTTTTTTTTGGCAATTGGGATTGTGAGAGAGCTGCAAACCGGCAATTTTTCTGCAGAGGAGCTTACAAAGCAAGAATAACTGAAATCATGAGCCCGTGCATTGTTTTGAGCGCGGACAAGCTTCCTTTGCGTTTAAAGTAAACTTATTCTTATTCGTTTATTGTACCGTATTATAAATATTTTGTATTGCTTCAGTAAATATTTTATCCGCATTTCAAATGTAAGTGCATTATTTCAGACTGAGCACTGCTTGAGACGCCCGAAGGGCTCATAGCAACCGCTTTGTTGACTGCCAGCAACCATGTTCACATTTCTCTCCGCGCCCGGTGGACCATAGTGGCGGTGAGCGGTGATCAACTCGTATGATTTTGTGTCCTCATCTCCTGCTGTAATATCGAAGCGGGCAATTGAAAACTCCTCTTCACAATTCCAGGTATTCTTTACCACGGCACATTGCAGAATATTTTACCTGTTTTTTCAGCCGCTGTAACCCAACCACCTCCTCAATCTACGAATCGGTGTTAGGTACTGCGCTATAAATTCCCCTGGGAGCTACACAGCTGACTGCAATCTGTTATTTCGTAGTTGCGCCCTTTTGGGTTAGTATGATGATGTACTTTGCTCACTCCGTATTTAAATAGCAGCCTTTTTTTGATATCCGATTATTCATTTTCGAGTTAAAATTTTATGCCCAGACAAATCCTTGAGGCTGTCATTTCGGCAGCGACTACGCGGGGAATTCGGTACAAATTTCTCGGTTTGTGTTATAAGCTCTGTTGATATGTTTTCGTTAATCTGTGGGCAGTTCATATATATTCGAAAAAATGAAAGATTTTACAGTTTGCGCCGACAAGAGTGTTACACAGTGCTTCGGTGATACCCAGAACGGGAGGTCGGCTTGGAGCTTTGGAGCTTTCCATGCAGCTGCGTGAGCACTTGTTCGCTTCTTTTTTGTGCTTGTGCGACGTTGCACACCTGTTCGTACAGAGGGCACGTTACTAGATTTTGTACATATAGCTCGCTTCGATAACACCATAATGCTGTTTGAAATGCACTGGTTGACTCAACTTCTTCAGTAATGCATGTTTTAGTTTCCCTCACACCTGATAACTAAATTATATATATTTCAAATTGAGCGTATTTATTGCCCTTATAATTTTTGGCCTTTTCGGTATTTGCCCAGCTTTGTCAGATTTTTGACATAGCATGTACATACATACTGTCAGGCTGAGTTATATCCTATCTAGTGTTTTTACTTTTTTTTTTTCCTTCTCGGTTTGTGCTGTGGGTACAACCAATCCAATAGTGCACGAAATAACCCAATAAAAAAAAAGTCAGTTTAAAAATTCTATGCTGCAGGACGCCCACATTATTTTCCCCCAAATTACAAATCACCAGCTCTCAAAAGCCATGCACTGCCATCCCATTTCCATTTCCGTAGGCTTTTAACCTCGAGTCCCGTTATTGCATGGCCGTCTCTGATCAAGCACAGACGCCTGCATTTCTCTATTCATTGTTTGGATTTTGGGGTCACAGTGTTCGACACACGACTTCTGCCTCCCAGACGTTCATATATCCTTGAGAAAACAAGAAAGATTATACAGTTTGCCCCCTTAGGAATGTCACACGGCACTTCAGTAACACCCAGAACAGGAGGTCGGCTTGAAGCTTTCCACGAAGCTGTGTGAGAGTTACACAGTTTTTCTTTACCTTGTTGTGTGTGTAATGTTACACATACACAACAGGTTATCCTGCCTTCATTATCAGAGCCCACAAAAAAACGTGGACCAAAAGAAGACTCGTACAACAAACATTAAAGTGCCAACGAGAAGGAGTTGTTCAAAATTTATCACCAGAACAGCAGAGTGTAGACGAACAACTTGAAAGAGGCCTAGACTGGTAAAGACATTGTACAGCATGGGCAATATTTTAGATTATGGAATCTTGAACCAGCCACTAGTTGTTATCCTTGTGATCTGAATCATTGACAGTGTCCTTGGGAGGCCTCATCCTAATATTTACACTGATAAATGATTTTAAATGTTGTGGAATTTAATAGTGTAGATTGTTTTGAGAATAGTGTATGCTTCTATGTAAATAAAAAGATTTTGCTATGTTGGAAAGCATCAAACTGACTGTGAATTACCAAGGGGAAAAAGTGTATCTTGATTAGAAAACAAAACAGTAAGGGGGGGGGGGGGGTTAATGGCTTGGCAGTAGTGGTGTAATAGAGGAATTGGGCACAGGCTTTTTGATACTCGAGGATTGTAAGACGGCTTGTAAGATTTTAAGATTGCGCCAAAGTGCTTACCCTGCTACATTTTGCTACATTTTACCAAAATCTGAGGATTCATGCCAACATTGCACCAAAACTTAATTTCAACTTAGTAACACGCAACTTGGCTGGAACGATATGATTATGCAAGTTTTCACAACTTTAGGTTATCACATCAAATAACGTACTACTCGATCTGATTTCGCATGAAACACTGACAGTACTCAGAAGTTCCGGAATATTTCTCATGTATGTATTCTGTTCTGGCGGGTTAGTTAGTTTTGTTGAGTGCACTTCTCACCGCATGCTGGTGTACTGCAGTAAAGCGACAACCACAAAGTGGCCATCGCGGTTTTGCGTGTATTGCTTCGCCGCAGCGCACCTGCGTGCTAAGGGGAAAGCATCTCTCCGGAGCAAGACGTAACAATTTTTTAACGAAACTTCGCCTTGTATATATGCTTGACTGATTGCGATATCTTGACGGTATCTTTTTTTTAAATTCTAGATTTAGCAAGGGTACTTGGGTATTGCAAAAATATTTATATGGACTTTTCTTTAGATTTATGTCTTATGCCAACTTTTTTGTTTAGTTGTCACTTTTATATATAGGTGTGAGTAAATTATAACTAAATTAGCAGAAGTAGTGGATGCAAGCTTGGGAAGAACAATAGCGAAGGCATATTAATAATAATAATAATCTCTTTACTTATTTCATTTTAGGAATAGGGGACCCGAACAAAAAGCTGCAGTGGCAGATTGACAAGGGTCCAGGACACCTTTACAGCAGGTGAAATCCAACCAAACACTAATTTACAAAAGAAAAAAATAGTACAGCAATAAAATGAAACACACGGTATGTCACTTTGACCAAAGTACACAAAATACAACATGAAGAACAAAAATGTAGCATTCAACACAGGGCAGTGTGTATTACTATATACACTCTAACCTACTGTATAAAAAAAAAAAGAAAAAGAAAAAAAAAACTTAATAATATGCACATACATTTGCCAGTGTCATTGCATCAATGTACAAGCCCTTAACAAATAACTAGTTTAATATGGCAGTCAATTGGTGATATAATGTGTGCGCGAAGGTGTAACATGCCATTTTTCTTTTGGACGTAGTAAATGAAGAAGTGAATGGGCTAAAGTTAATGGGCTTTATAAAAAGAGCTATTTTCAATCTGTAAAGACTTCTTGTGGGTGACAGGAAGCCTGTATTGATAAGTATTGTGAATGGGTTTTATATTAAATAATAAAAAATACTTTTTCAGTGTGATGATAGTATGACATATTAGCAATAGCACGCAAACCTTTTTTTTTTTAAGTGAAGTTTGTTTATGTTTATCTTCGTCGTGTTCTCTCATACTAAATGACAGTAATTCAGTTGCGAATAGACTAATTATTGATAAAGTAGACGTTTGACATAACTAAGTACCTAATAACGATTTTAACAGTTTACAAGCCAATTTTTGTCATGAAGTTCTAGATATAAAATGTAATTAAGCATTTCATAATTCAAATGACAAGGATATTTTTTTTTTTAAATTAAGAAGTGCAGTTTTATTGCAACCTCTAGAACATGAAGGAAACAGATTTAGGTACTCAAAATTATTGTATTCTAGCATAATTTCACTGGGATTCCGTACTTAAAACCATTCACCGCAGTTCATGCTGCCCTTCTTAAGTCATCTTATTGTCACTGTGTCTATGGTCCGTTGCAACTCAAGAAGGTAGGGCGAGAGTAAGACGGAAAGGGGAGGAGGAAGCAGACGGAACGCTAAAGAGGGAAGGAGGTTTCCCTCTCTCTTCTCGAGTGTTCCGTCTGCTTCCCCCTCCCCGGCCCGTCTTACCCTCGCCCTCTGAACAGCTAGTTTTGTGTTTGAGGGAATCGATCCTGCTGTGCAATCGATGATAAAAGGTTGCACATATGTGAGAAGGCAAACTAGACTTTGCCTAGCTGGACAGGTCAACACACAAATCTTAACGTAATATTTGCAGTGTTATGAAGGAAAATGAAGTGTGCGCTTATGCTCCAAAAGTTCTTTCGGCTGCTCAAGCGCCGCTCCAGAACGACTCAGACCGATCACATCACTGAAGTTCTGAGTGCTATGACATAGTCTGCTGCTTATGAAGTGCCCGCGACAAGGGAATACCCCTTTGGTTCTGGAGTAGTTAACTATAAGGATGAGGGAATGTTTCTTTTATTAAAGGGGCCATGCAACGATATTCGCTTGGAATGTTTTTCACTTTACACGAGCTTACTGGCACTATACTTCGTCTCACCTTAGTATGGACTATTGTTGGCCGCGCGTGCTAAAAGCGCGAGCTAGTCGCTTTGAATGAAGCCGCGGCGGCTGCACGAGCGCTCGTGCAGAAGGTGCTCTAGTCAAGGCAGTCAAGGCTGGCCGCTCGCGCTAGCACAGCCTTCGCGGTTAGTCCATGCTAGGGTGAGACGAAGTATAGTGGGACCCAAGTATACTCGCACGCAACGCCACTGACCAAGAAAATCCTTTGTTGCAGTGTAATTTCAAGGACAAAAGCGAGCGTCTTCTCTCAATCTCTCCTTCGCAAAACTTGATGACGTAGCTGGGCGGTCGCAGTATTCCCCAGTGACGATATTCGAATGCGGCTCATAGATTGGACCCGAGCATTGCGTGGGCACTCGATTTGGGCTCGTGATATTCGGGAAGTGGCTCGTGTCCAATCGCTGCAATGACGACAATAGCCGAACCATAACTGAAACTCAGCGCGTGTCCTGTGCCTTGCCAACCCCAGCGCGTGGCAATGATCAACACTGGCGGCATATAATCGGCTCCAGATCACGTGGCCGCTTGTCCTGGCTGCGAGTTGACGGGGTGAACGCTGCTCGTTTTTATTTAATTTTTTTTCTGCCTGTGGTGAAAAGCAAATGCGCGTTTCATGGGTCATTAACGTCAGGGATTCTTTTTAAGCAGCATTTGTGCAAGGTACAAAAAATCGCTGCATCGCCCCTTTAATACTAATATTGCTATTACTGTACAGGGTGTCCAATTTTAATTCTACCATTTATTTTAAAAATTCCGTGAAAGATAGACTAACGTGGTTCGTATGGACAATTTAAACAACCAGGGGAACGTAATTAGGGGGATGACCCTCAACATAAGCCGGATAATTAACTAAAATTCGTGATTTCACTTTTTATTTAATGAAACTATAGACATATGGTTCCAATTAGAAACGTGCCGATCGTCATCGAGAATTACTAAATCAGTCCGTTTTTGGAGAATTCGAAGCGCGGGTGTGCGGTCAAGTTTCCGTTCGTGCAACTGGCGCAGCGCTTGCGGTCCGAAACGTGGGTAATATTATTTTCATACGCGTTTTCACGCCGCCAGCATTGCGCCTGTTGCACGAACAGGAACTTTAGCGCACCCTGAAGTCGATTCTGAGATCGTCGTTTTGGGGTGACAACTCAATCTAGACGCTCTAAGCATCCCAACAAACCCGAAATCACAATCGTGCGTAGCTTATTTCCTCGTTAAAAGCGTGTTCAAAGATCGCGACACGCCCTTTTTCGGGAAGAATTTTCTTCCGAGTGAAGTGGTCGACGAAGGGCGCTTGTCGGCGTGTTGCAAGCGATGGCTTCGCCCGCGGAGAAAAAGAGAAGTCTTATCCGAATGTGTACCGATCAGACTCTCTTCGAAGCGAGTTGTAATAAAATTATTCGGAATCTGCGCTTATTGTAGTGCTTTCATTGGTCCACACAATGTAGTCCGCGAGAAAAAAGAAGTCCATATGTTTTTCTCTTGCCCTGGGATGAATAGGCGGTTTTGTAATGTAGGACTTTGTATATGCGGGAACTAACACTTTTTAAACAGTATAAGATCAAAAACGACTCTTTTTTTTTTTCAAAAATGACTTCAGTGCCCCTTAACACATATGCTTCAAACCTTTTTTTTTTTTTTAATTTGACTGATTTAGTGGTTTTTGATTATGCTCGGCAAGTTTCTAACTGGAACCATATATGTTTATTTTCGTTATTTTGAAAGTTAATTAACGAATTTTACTTAATTATCCGACTTACCGTGAGGATCATCCTCCTATATTAGGGAGTCTTTGTAGATAGTTTTCGGCGTCCCGCAACGCTCTCCGCAACCCGCTACGATACCCGGAACTCTACAGACAAGGCCATCGGCGCGCAGGCGCAGTAGATGCTTTTTCGTAGCGGAGGGATTAGCGGAGGTGGAAGGGCGGTCTACGAAAACTCCCTATTATGTCTTCCTGGTCGTATAACGTACCTGCACAAACCTCATGAGTCTACCTTTCTTGACTTTTTTTTTTTTTTAAATAAGGTTGTTCGAATTAAAATCAAACACGCCGTGTATTAGATGCTTTTGCGTTTTCTTACCTGGACACTGTTCCAGTACCTTCTATATTGGAAGTCAATTTTCTACCTTTGTTTCCTTTATTTAATGTTAGGTAACCTCCAGCCCTTGGAGTGCTGCTTCTAAATGATCTGCCTATCCGTTTTTTCCTCTGCTAGGATGCAAGCTGACTGTGCTGTGCTATTAAGCTGTTGTATAAAATATGGCTGCCGACACGAGAGATTACATGTATGGGACCAATAAATCCATCCTTGAGCGAGAATCGTCCTTCTCACGACTGTCTACGGCCATGGTTGGACGTGCCCACAAGCTAGAAGCCGCAGACCCAGTCAACGCTGGCTCGTGCAGAGCTCTGGTCGAGGAGGGTGACCATGGTGCCAAGATAAAGGCTACAGAGGTGTCTGCAATAGCTGTTTCGACAGTGCCTTCGAACTGTCAACCAAAACGTCGAGGGATGCTCTGGGAGTGGAAGTCACTGAAAGAATGTAAGTCATGCTTTGGCCTCTCGTTCACGGTGTCAGTGAAACTCGCAGAGGTTTCGAGAGAGAAAGAGTTTTCACGACGTACAAGGAAGATTGGCGAGACCTATCGGCAGTAATCTTACGATGCTTGACCATGTCAGTGTTCAGTACCCAGCCTCATAAGATGGCATCTATTGGAAACCAGTCCAACACTTGCCTGTAACCGAAAAAAAAAAAAATGAAGCTGGGAAATTGTAATTTTAATACACACATTTCCTTCAGGCCCGCTTCAGACGGGGCAACTTTTCCAGCAATTTTGAGGTTGCTGGCGGGTTGTTCCCTAGCTTTCCCTAGGTCGACACGAATTGCTGAGATCGGGTCCGGCTCGAACAAGCGAGCAACTCTGAGCAATTTGAAGACGTTTGAAGCGGCTGCAGCCAATCAGCGACGCGATATTTTCACGTGACACCCCTGTGGTGGTGACGATGACAGCTAAAGACTTGGTTCTGGTTTGAAATGGATCGTTTTTGAAAATAAACCTTTTCAGAAAGATGAGTTAGTATTCTCAACACCACTCAAAGATATAAAAATACGTTTTTAGCGCGTAGCTGTGCGTCTAAATAGTGCAAGAAAAATCAAATTGAACGATGATGATAGAAAGTCAGAGCAATTCGGTTGCTGCGTGTGAACGCGGGCGGCCCGTGTTGCTGGTGTTGCGACGTCAAGTTGCTGGGTGAAATTGCCCCGTCTGAAGCGGGCCTTATGGGTATGCCAACTTTGGATCTAACTTCATTGAATACTGATGATGATCAGGGCTTGTCTGTACTAAACACCTTATGAACTACGAGTATTCTTAAAGGGCAACTCCGCTCAATTCCGAAAAAATTAGGTTTACATGTGATTCCATTTCACAAAGCACTACTAAACAGCTCTACGTCTTCGGATTCGCGAAATGTGGAGTATTATTCGTGTAATCTTAATTTAAACATCTGTTGATACCGAAACCGAAACTTCGGTTGCGTCAGGCAACATTGGCCTCGTGTCGACAGAGGTGATATCCCACACTGCCTGGTGATAGTTAGGGGGAGAAAAATTGGTCTTAAAAGGGCGGGAGGAATCACGTTTTTGTCTTTTTAGACTTAGGTTAGGTGGCGCAAGCTACCGCCCGTTACAAAGGGAATAGCCATTAACATCCATCCATCCATCCATCCGAGTCATGGCCACGTCACGTCGAACCACGTGGTCTCTTGAAGTTCGTGGGGGCGAGGGACAGGACACGCGACGCGGGCAGGTCGCTTCGCATGGCGTGGACCAACGTGGACGGTGATGGCCCGGGGGAGAGGGGGAAGGGGAGAAGACGAAGGAGAGGGGGAGCGGATAACTGACCGATAAGCGCGCAGGGCAGCGCATCCGCATTACGGTGATCACGTGGACGCTGTTGAGCCAACACCGGGAGGAGAAACTCATGACGTCATCGTTCAATTTTGCTCTAAGAAGTAAAAACAAACAAAACGTGAGAATGACGTAGTCATGCCTCTGACGTAGTGGGTCAACGTTGGCTGCTCCAACTCCGCGCTGACGATCGCGCCTCACGTCGCACGCTAGAGTTGGCAGATTTCGGCGAATTGGCTCATTTGAAAGTTTGCTGGCCAGTTTATTAAATATATAGACGGAATTAGATCGTAATATTTGACATGGGGTCTTCCTACATGATACTGAAGAGGGCTGCATAGTTTTCTAAATATCAAAAATGAAGCGGAGTTGCCCTTTAAGAAACATTCAGTGTGTTAATTTTAATTTAAACATTTTTTTTAAGGTGGTGAGATTTAGACAAGGGTTGTCGTCACCATGTGTTTACCAGGCTCGGCGGACGTTAGATTAGGGGATAATCGTCAAAGTAAGGCTGACTAATTAAGTAAAAAAAAAAATATTAGCATTTTAAACACTTGTTTTTGGGGTCATGTTGCAATTGGAATACTGTCGGTAATTACTCTCAGAGGCCAGACCAATCTAAAGTATTTGCAGAAAGGTAGTAGATTTTTAGATATATCAATCAATTCTTTGTTTTTTCGCCGGATTTAAAAATTGTTTGCAAAAAAAGTGTTATAAGCCCTGCCCACAATGGCGCTGAGAAGAGTGATGTCGGATCAGTCGCGTCGTCACTTGTGTCGTCAGCGCACCTATCAATGACACGCTGCCTATAGATAGTAACAACACGATTCAAACGACTACGTCACTCTCAAGCGTCATTGTGGGAAGCTCAATTTTTTAAATCTAGCAAAGAAACGCGAAAACTGATTAATATCTAAAATACCATTACCTTTTTTTGAAAATTCTTTAAATTGACGAAAATAAACAGATCTCCAAACACAGCGCTAGCCCTAGGTGCTTCCTTTGTCCCCCTTGTTCACCTTCTCCAGGGATTATTTTCGTCATTCTTGTCCAGCTCGCTTGCCCCTCTGCATTTATTTGCATTGTAATCTTTAAATTGGTCTAGCTTATAATATTAATTTTTGTAAAGACTGCAATTCTAACATGTCCTGTAAAACCAAGAATTAAAAAGTTAACAGATTTTAGTTCATTAACCCCCTTCTCAGGACCATTATCAAATGTCCGCCGAACATGATAAATACATGGTGAAAACGGCACTTGTATTTCTTCCTTTTTAAAAGATCTGTTCAAACTAAAGTCAAACACCCCGTACACCCCGTATATATTTTTCCGACACTGACTTCTGCAAATTGTACTACATGTTGAGATTTACTGTTACATTAAAACTTTGACCAATATCAGTTGTCAGATTCGTGGCCGTTTGCAATAGCCTTTCTTTGTTGCTGACAACAATGTTTTCGTTGTTTCATGGGAAGTTCAAATAACCAGAAGGAAGACTGAATGTCACGAAAAAAAATACAATCTCAGAACAAAAAAAAAAAAACTTGATTGTAAAGTTGTATACTCTTGATGAACACAAATTATAAATGGGATTATAGGTTTTGGGGGTTTATTTTTGGTAAAATTCATATGGACCTTTTGGGCTTCATTTTTAATCACAAGTGCTGTGTTTATTGAAGTTATCTTCTACCGTATCATCGCGGGAGAATATGTAGGTTCCCCCCTCCGCTAAGCCCTCCGCAACGAAGAAGCCGCTACTGCGCCTGCGCGCCGGTGGCCTTGGCCCTTGGCTGTAGACTTCCGTGTATCGTAGCTGGTTGCGGAGAGCGTTGCGCGACGACGAAAACTATCTACGAAAACTCCCTAATGACCACTTAAAATCGAGAGGAGGTTGAATGAAAATAAGCAGTGGGTTAATTTTCAAAGAATGACCAGAAAAGTTCGAAAAATATTGTAGCTAGGCTGGAATGCAAAATCTTCCAAGGAATATGAAAGTCTCTTTTTTCGTGGTCTATTCCCAAAACTTGTCACGTATGCGGTTGGAATGTAAAAGTTGGTTTGCAGTTTGCGACGGATTTTTCAGAATAAAATTTCAGACGTACTTTGATTATTCGGACATCTTTGCAGGAGCGTCAAGTATTTTTTTTTTGTCATTGTGATATTGATTACAGTGATGTCTCGATAATATGGACACCTCCGTTCCCCCTAAAAGTCGTCCTTAATGTGAGTTGTTCATAATGACGAGACAAAAATGCATGTATTTAGGCAGGGTTCCAGAGCGCGCCACTGTCGGTTGGTCATCAGCGCCACCGTGGCCAAATGAGGCAACACTGGGACGGCTAAAATAGACAGCGCCGCCGGTGTACCTTCGCGAGATTATGTTATTACCAACTCTGAGCGTCGTGCTGTGGCGCACTACACTGCCGACAGTTTTAAAAAAGGATCAAACGTTAAACATATTGATGTGTATTCATGTGTGGTTGTGTGATTTTAGCATTAGGGAGTTTTAGTAGGTGCTTTCCTCGATAGGTTGAGACAACACAAAACGGGAACTAGCAGAACCAAATTGAACGTCCTGATATAACGGCCAAATTTAAGTGAACGTAAGTAGACAAAGGCAGTCCCTTTGTTGTTCTGACGTTGTTTGCGCGCGCTTTAAAATCACAAAAGCGAAGACTTCGTTGACCTTCCCTCCTCTACGAAAGCGGAACTAAAAGCGCCCCACTCCCCGCCCTTACCCTCACCTACCCTTTTTTTCCAAGTGAACTCTTCCCGCGTGAATAGCTGACCTCATTTTGTGGATCAGCTTGTTTCCCGTTCCCTCGTCGTGAGCTGTACGAGGCATGTGTTTTTCCTGCAAGCTGTTTGTAGTTTGGACGGTGACGTACGCAGTTGCTCGTCGCAAGCTGATGCTCGTTCTCGTCAAAAGAATATGTTGTTCTCTTTTACATAGAACACAAAATAAAACAGCATGGATAACCTTTTCTCGTGGTGTACGAACATTTTTTTTTTAATTATTCCTTGAGTAGACTGTTTTCTTGCAGCGGGGACGAAGTTAGAATTGACACTGGTCGAAATAGAGAAACCATCTTGGGTAGCTATGCAATAACCCTAAAGGCGCAAACGACAGTCCGCTCTGCAACCGGCGAAGCGGAGAAAACGCTCACTCCGGTAACTCTCAAACGTCCACAAAACAATATCGTTCGATCAAGATGTGCCCGCGGAGCAGGGAGCAGCGAGAATGTCAAAGGGCTGATCTTACTCTAGAGAGTCATCGCATCAAATGCAAAGACAACGCCGGGTGTCGAGCGCAGTAATTTCAAATATCGAAATAAAAAGCACATTTAGAAATTCGTCTGAGGTCAGACAATGCGAACATGATGCTTATTTTACACGTTTTACGGCATTTATTTATCTCCGACGGCGTTGTATTTCCCGCGGCCTCGACGGGAGCCTGCGGAGCTTCACGCTTGCTAAGCTTTCGGGTTGCGACAGTCCGGTACGGAACAGTGCCTACAACTTCGACGTTTGCTGTTCTGCGACATCCGATTGTAATGTTAACAGTAAATGACAAAAAAACGCACGAATCAACACCTTCAAGGTGATGCGTGAACAGCCCCACGATCAAGCAGGCTGGCGAAAGGGCCTTCCCAGTGTTGCAAATATTTAGGGCTAGATGGCGCGACGTGTCGCACCAAACTTGATTGCCCTGAGGCTATAGCGAGGTATCTATATGAACGGGGTCCAGAAAGGGCTGTCCAAGCAGGACACTACAAAACGCACGACTCCGACAAATCGTGAAAATTAAAGTGGACGCTTCAATTTTTACGATTTGTCGGAGTCGTAAAAATTTTTGCAGGGTCGTAAAACTTTTCACGATCACGACCTCCTCTCCTCGCCTCCTCCACTTTTCTCTGACGTCGGTGCTCGTCAGATTGGACGTCACACGCCACCTGCGTCTGGCTGACCTCGCCAACGCCCTCGCGTACCGCCGTCGCCTCGGCTCGAAGGCCAAGGAGGTCTGGCTTCGGGTGGATTTGGGACATTCCTGGGACGAAGGGTGCGTTTCGCCCGCCTCGGATCTGCTTTCTTTGTCGAGATTCACTTTCGTCGTGATGGCGTCCGATGCGGTTCCGTATCGGTTTCGCGCGAAAAGCCTTCGCCTCCTCACCTTCGTGTCGTTCCCTTTCCCGTTTTCGGGACTTGAAAAACGGCAGAGGCCTTGAGCGATTGACCGAGAGCCAACAGAGCGTGTGAGTGGCTCTCCGGACCCACGTGATGAGCAGAGCAAGGCCGCCGTGGAGGAAGCGAGGGGGAGATTTAGCAGGGGGAAGCTTCCCCCCGGCAGCTTTAGCGGGGGGAGGTTTCCCCCCGACGGCCGGAAGCGGAGCGCCGCACGATTTGCCGGAGTCGTGAGTTTTGTAGTATCCTGTTTGGACACCCCTTTAACGAGACATCACTGTATTGATATTTCTTGAATAAATCCGAATTGAGTAAATATTTACGAGTCTTTTCTGGGTATATTTTTTATTATTTTATCTAGAAGGGTAAAAACAAAGACTGAATTGTGTAGCCTCCCTTCAGGATCACCGACCCAAAGCTTTTTTCCCCGCTTTTTTTCTCTTTTTTTTTGTCATTGTGATTTTGTCGGATAAATTCAAATTGGCAAAAGATTTACTGGCTAGTGTTTTCTGGATATTTCCGGTAATATCTAAAAACCCGGAACCCTAATTATAAAAAGTGAGGAAAACGCATGATACTCCATTTTTATGGCTCTAATGGGTTGAAGCTAACCTGTGCATAGTTCATACACTGCGCAATGCAGTTCTTAAAGACTTGGTTGTCAAAGAAAATAATGCTTTTTGAATTTGAAATATGCAAATTTTGATAATATTACAAATAGCTGATCCTAAATGCTCATACAAGTATACTAATTCCCCACACTAAGGGAACATCGTAACATTCCGTGAGGAGCCAAACTATTTCAGTCTGGCTATTGAGGTGAAAATGAGTACAGAGAGCTTAATTTAGCGTCTTAGTTGTTGTAGATGTAACAATCTGTTTCTGATATGCCTGTTGTGATGCATCACTCTTTCAGTGAATGAACTCGACTGTGACCAACTGCAACAGCTGTGTGCTGAACTCGCTCTGCTTATCAAGCGTAAGTATATGTTCAAATCAGGGACTGAATGAGAATCTTGGGAGTAGGAGGAACCTTAGAAAACATCAAAGTAGGCTTGAGCGTACATGTATCGGGGGGTATGGCTGAATGATTGAAATGTCTAGAGAAACTTGAAAGTAGAAAACTGTACAAAGACAACATTAATTTGGCTGTTATGAAACATTGTGCACTAGCGTAAAATGTCGAGCAAGTGCCCAGTCAAAATTTGGAGGTGGTTTGGAAAACTGGAAGGTGAGTACTTGTTAGCTCCGAGAGCAAAAATTCACAAGGGGCACAGGATAGGCTGTGTTTCTCCACTTTGCAGTGAGGTGCTTGGAGAAACGGCTGATGAGGAGTATCTAGGTGGGCCCAGAGGTATGGGATGGGTGCTTGGAATGTCCCTTTGCATATTTTTCAGATATTTCAAGTATAGCATAGGCGGACACTTAGTGTGGCTTGGGCTGCATGTTCGGTATTTTACGGTATAGAGTTACAACAGACATGAAGTTGCTACGGGTGGATGGAGAGAAGTCATGATGCCGGGATTATTGTTGGGTAATACAGTCCTGTGCATGATGTCATAAATTCAAGTTTTAAAGTCGGGTAAAAGAGAATTGGCAGGTTGGCATTGACAGCCCTCAGGAACTCTAAATGCGGGAGTACAGGGGGATATGGACTGGACATCTTTTGAGGGTGGGGAGGCCGTCATAAAGCTACCGTAATATCCTAAAGATAGCCCGTCTAAAATCTAGAGCAAATAAATTAAGGAGTGGGCTAACTTTCGGTGTACAATCAAGAAAAGTTGAAGAAACGCGAAACTTGCCATACTTGTTATCGCGGCAAGGGGCAATCAAGCAAAGATGACTCTACCTCCCAGTCGGCAATGTTCGCTTATATCCCGCCATAGCTCGTTTCAGACGCAGCCGATTCTACAAGCGCGAGTTCCGGGTTTTCAGAGTCCCTACCAAGCACACGCGCTCGTGCTGTTCTAGCACTGTTCAGGGCCACATGCTCGCTCTTGTAGCATGGGCTGTGTCTGAACTTAAACTGAAACGAAGTATAGCCGCATTTACGCCGAGGCCATCTTTGATCCGAACACTACGACTACTAGGAGTGGGCTATCTTAGACGGCAAAGCGAGGGTGAGCTCGCAGACGGGAAGAGCGAGTCCGCCACACGGCGCATGCGCGGAGTTTCGGACGGCGCCTGCTATGAGGCGCTGGGGGTACGGGACGGCCGCCGCTGCCGTGTCATAGCTAACAGTGTCCACGATAGTACCTATTTTTACATGAAAAGTTCAAAATTAAGGAGTCAAACCTATACGCTGAGATTTAAATGCTTACAGACTAGTGATCTGACTGGTCAAACTAGTAGCTCTGTGAAAATAGAACAGAAAATACCCAAGAGGAGGATGTGGGAGGGAAAACGGAAAGGAAATCAGCTCTATGTCCAGGTCACGAAAAATAAGACAACAGGAGAAAAAAGTATATCTCGTAATTTACTGCCTTCGGTATACTGTTCGAGGCCAAAATTAAAGTGTTGGGAACCAATACACAAAAATATACACACATTGCACAGTAAACTAAAAAAAAAGGAAACAATAGAGCCTGTGGCTTTAGAATGCACAGGCTTTGGTTCAGCTTACCCGGAAGGGGAAATGGCCTACGCATGTGGAGGGAGCGCTTGGATTTGCTGATGAGGATAAAGAACCGATGATAAAAGGATAGCAGTCCGGAAGGTTAGAAGATTAACGAAAAAGGTTGAGGGAAGTATAAAATTACTCGCAGCATTGATGGTTACAATGATGGTGGACTATCTAATGAATGAAAGAATTCAGAACAAGATTTAGGAGGGTCCAAGTGCTCCAGGCTAAGTGTTAAAAGCTACCACCTGGTAGAACGGGGTAGCAACAAGCCACCAGCAGGCATCCATTTGCTGGCCTTAGTTGTTTCTGGGAAGTGACCCAAAGGGAGATGCAGTGAGTGTTTAAGAACAATCTAAATAAGCTACATGTGCACATAGCAAAAAGCTAGCTTTTAAAGCGCAGCTCTTAGGCGCCCATTTCTGGCTTGAGCGGCGTCGCCGTCGCCGTCGGCGTCGGCGTAACCGCGCGGTGCATTATGGGTAAATTTTCCCGAAGGAACCCGAGGTCCTTCGGGAGGACCTCGGGTTCCTTCCGGAGGACCTCGGGTTCCTTCGGGAGGACCTCGAATTCTTTCGGGAGGACCTCGGGTTACTTCGGAGGACCTCGGGTACCTTCGGTCACCTCGGGGAGGGGGGGGGGGGGGGGGTCACGTGACTCCCCCGAAGTCACGTGAGCCCCCTTCCCCGAGGTCACGTGCCCCCCCCCCCCCCCCCGAGGTATCGGCATCGTCACTGATGACGTCATCAGTGACGTCATTGATGACGCCATCCGCATCGGCATCGTCATCGCCCCTTATGACGTCATCAGTGACGTCACTGATGATGTGATCGGCATCGTCATCATCACTGATGACGTCATCAGTGATGTCACTGATGACGTCGTCGACATCCGCATCGTCATCGTCTTCGTCACTGATGACGTCATCAGTGACGTCACTGATGTCGTCATCGGCATCGTCACGTGACCCCCCCCCCCCCCCCCCCCCCCGAGGTCACTTGACCCACCCCCCCCAGTACCCTTCCCTCCTCCTCCTCAAGAGCTGCGCTCCAATTTGGCGTTACAGGGTGTTGTAAACGGCTTTAATTTTTTAGGCATATTTTTAAGAGTGACTGTGAACACAAGTTGTGTCGAACAGCTCTACCATGGTGCCACATCTCTGCCGATGCAGTGGGACTGATATTTCTAGCGCATATTTTCATCAAGATCACAGTATTATTTGAATGTAATATGCAGGCAAAATTACTTTGGTCCCGATTGAGGCATTGCTGTCAATGTTTATAAGCGAACATATGGGCAGTCGTGCTTCATAAAATCAACTGAGGACAGCAATTCCTTATTTGGCGAATATTTTATGAGGACAGGCGTCGTTTTAGTGATGATTCCATTGCTATATTTATTATGCCTGCAGTAAAATAAATGCAGTCATACTCAGTTTAGATCAGTTACAAGCTTGCAAAATTAGGAGGTTGTGAGCAGGGAGACATGGCTGAACAAGTGGGGCTGCGAGAAAACAGAGCTTTACCGTAAAGACGTATAGTACTTTGGTAGTTCTCTTTCTATTCCTCAGAAGAAAACATTTCTCAAATGTAAATTGCTCCTTCTAGAGATCTCATTTGAGCTGGCACCATTGCTGGAAGAGCACCACAGCCTTCAGGAAGAAGTGGATGCCCGCAACGTAGTCATTCATCAGCTTCTGAAGCTCACCTGCAAGCAAGCCGAATTCCCACACCGTCCCATCCAGATGTCGGTGATATTCCCGGACAATAAGGCCGAGGCCCTCGTTTCAGACGCTGCCTCGGACAATTAAAATTCGACTGGTGCTGCCTGCTTTCGACTATCGGGGAACCTGCTGGAGTCTTGTGTCGTTGAAGCGTTCCTCCAGAGAAGCAACTTTGCTCGCGTCTTCAAAAGAGTGTGTGCGGCTTTCTCACTCGTTGAAGTACACCGGCGTTACGTTTGCTATTAAAATAACTGCCTTAATGGCCCAGTTTTTTTTTTTTATGCATTTGCTATGGTTTGAGCCACCATGTGCAGGTTGTATATAGCCTAGGGGAATAATTTTGAGCACATTGAAGGAATTGCACTCAACATGTTGACCTTTTGTGTTGCTTTTGAAGTCCTTGGAGTGTTTGCGATATATGCGACACATCGCCAGTGCATGGCATGCTCCCTGTCGTTTGACAGACGAAGTCATCACTGCAAGCTCCTGCGATCTATTGGCAGGTGCTGTAAAAGAGTATCTTGTTCGGACAAGTTTGGTTCTACGATCGTAAACACAACTGCCCAAGCAATTAAAAACACGAAATACAACTGTCCCGCTCGCACTGCCCCTCTTTGGGTGGCAGACTGGCTCTCGCCTCATTCTTTGAAATGATTCAAACCTATCTGAACCTATCTCATTGTTTGCACTTGGCGGTAATGTAAGTAACCCTTTTTTTTCGTGTTTTTTTTTTTTTTGCTGGTAATGCAAGTAACCCTTCTGTTTTTTTTTCTTGTTTTTTTTTGTTTTTTTTTTTGGCCAGGGGCGGGGGGGGGGGGGGGCTTAAGACAAAAAAAAACGTTACTTACATTACCAGCAAGTGCAAACAATGAGAACATTTGCCTCTTTCTCGCACTATACTGTGGCAAAGGCAGTGGTAACGCGAAATGTATTGCGTGTTGCTCTGCAGTGATGTTGCGCAGAGGGACCTAAAGCACGTTTTTCAACTATGTAATTTAACCAGCTCGCCTGCACTCTCCCTTCTGACGTTTTATGCCTGGACGGCGCAAACATTGTTGTGTGTAGCACCTTTGAAAAAAGCCAGCGTTGGGTAAATTACATCTAAAATGTGTTTGAAGCAAGGTACAAAGTAAATTAGAGGTTATGCACTTCAAGTAAAGTAGTAAGTACACCAGTACTATAAATACTACCGTAAAATACCGGGCAAGTGCCCACTCAAACTTTGGAGATAATCGCAAAAAAATGGGGGATGGGCGCTTTTCCGGTCATCAATTTTACATATAAATGTACTGTGCGTATTTTCTCAGATCTTACAGATTTGGGAATGGGCGCTTAATGTGGAATGGGCGGATGCGCGGTATTCTACGGGTATGTACTTTCAAAGTAAAGTACAAGTACTTTTAACACAATCTTTATCATTCTCCTATAGCTTTTTTTTTTTTTTTTTTTAAGCTGGTATAGATTGCTTTACGGATAATCGGGAGTGCATCAGTTATTTTTGGAAATGGTGGCGAATATTGGATAAAGTCAAGTGGCCACAAAGTTGTTTTGGTCTCACTGACGAACTATTTAACACAATCAACTTATAAGACACCTATTTGTTGGCAAATATCCGTTTGTGATAAAAATTTAACAAGACCAAGTTTGGGGAATTATAGGGCGTCTGAAATACCCAGGCTCGACCCAAAAAGGGCCGTAAACATCGGCGTCAGCACATGCTCGATCGCCGTCGGCGATCGAGCACCGGCGGAGGCGGTTGATCTGACATACCGCGTTCGGCTTTGGCTAGCAGACGGCGTTCGTAAAATGGCGTCAGCTGTTGCTGGCTTCACGCGGCGGTACCGTGCGTGCTTCCATTCATTCGGCGTTCGTTGCCATGGTGACGGCGAGGAAAGCAGACGTGCGGAAGAACGCTGCGGCGCAGCGATACCAGGTGCGTTCTAAGGCCCTTCCCGCATGCTTTTCAATGGGCGGAAGGCGAACAAAAAGAGTTCGTAATAAGGACTTAACGCAGAAGGCTGAATTTCTCCAGCGCCTCATAATTTGACGAGCCTTACACGAAAAGCACGTTTTTTTGGCCATCCCGCGTCCTGTTTTTTTTTTATCCGCAACATGGGTCTAAAGTATCAAACTGCCGAAAGTTCTACGAAAGCGCAGCACCGGGGAAAAGCAGCACAGCGCGCATCGAAAATGGAGCATCGAAAGCAGACAGCCGGTACGGAGTCTGCTTTCGATGCGAGTTGCGCTGCTTTCCCCCGGTGCTGCGCTTTCGTAGAACTTGCGCCGGGTCCTCAAAGATGAGGCTTCCGTTCACGCCGGGTTTCAAGTATCTGCTTCGTCGAACAACTTCAATCAAGCACGAAATATCACCCACGGTACAGTGTACTAGATCTACGGCTATTTTATGGCAGCCTGCCGCCATTGAGCTGTCCGGAGCTGTCCGCCATATTACTATGATGGCTAGAGATGATATAACTCTACCAAAAAGATGGCCGACCGTGGCCGCATTTCCGTCCATAGGCAGAGCTGGTCAAACGCGATCCAGCAAATAGACATAGAGATCAGTGCTCGGTTCCATTCTAAGTGCCAGCGTAGCAGAGGCTACAAGAGCGAGCTACGAGCTTGCAGTGTCCCTTCCAAGGAAGCACGCGCGCTCGTGCAGTGCGAGCATCGTTCAGGGGAACATGTTTTTGCAAGTAGCTTCAGCTTCGCTATCATGTAAAGTGAAACATACGGGCTCACGGAAGCTATGAAAGAACGCAATAAAATATAAAGCTAAACGGGACGCTGAGGCCACGAGCTGCATAATTCTTTTTTATTTTATTTTTTTTTTAGGCGTTTTGTTATTGCGCGTCTACAGATGCTGACAGATGCTTGCATTCGAACGGGGCACGTGCAAAATCGAACGTTACAGCGCCGTCTGGATAGTGCTGCCAGCATAACATGGTCGCGTCTTGCGGACGCGCTCGCGTCCCCTTCCCGAGAGCAACAGCAGGACTTTAAGCAGGACGCGACCATGTTATGCTGACCGCGCCATCCACGCGGCGCTGTAACGTTCGATTTTGCTCGTGCCCCGTTCGAATACAAAAGAATTATGCAGATCGCGGCTGCAGCGTCCTTTCAGCTTTGCTTTCTTTCATACCTTCCGCAAGCACGTATGTTTCACTTTACGTGATAGCGAAGCCGATGCTACTCGCAAAAGCACGTCCTCCTGAACGATGCTCGCACTACACGAGCACGCGTGCTTGGCAGGGACGCTGAAAGCACGTTCTTGTAGCCTCTGCTACGCTGGCACTTAGAATGGAACGGAGTATAAAAAACTGTAGTGGGGAAGCGTATATATTGACGGATGTTTGAAACGCGAGCCAAGTATTCTATTTTGCTCGCCTGGAGCGCTGCTCAAAACTTGAGAGCTACGGGCACCTGTGTGAAAAGGGGAGTAAAAGAAGCCGAGAGAAAGATGTGATAGGAAACAATGCAGGGATAACCAGCTTTAATTATGTATAGACGACGAAAACAGGAGATAATGAAGGAACATTGGTATGATAATTCACGGGGGAGCTCGTTGTTATTCGAGGCTAGAACAGGGGTATTGAGAGCTAGGACATATAGGACAAAGTATGAGGAAATCGATACGCGGTGCACTCCAAGAAACTTGCCAAGCTTTTTCTGTTTTTTTACACAGTTATTTTTTACAGTGTGGGTGACGTGAATGTGAAATCGAAATCACCCGACTGACGACAGTCGAGCGCGGCTCATGCATGGATTGGGCACGAGAACTACGTGAGCACACGACTTCAGCTCGTAACAATCAATGCCTCGGCGGACACTCGGGTAGTGGTTCGTGTCCAACCGCTGCGGTGATGAGAATAGCCGAACTTTACCGATGAGTGGAGCTCAGCACGCGTTTTCTACTTTGCCAACCCCATCGCGTGGCCATGATTAAGGTCAAAGTTATAGGATAGGCACCAGGCCACGTGGCCGCTTGTTCTTGCTCCGAGTTGAGGGAATAACGATGCTCATATTTCTCGAATTTTACTGGCGACTGCCATTGCCTAAAAAGAACAACAAAGGCAAGTTTGTTCAGTTATTAACGTTAGGGAGTGATTCTAAGTAGTGTTAGCAAAAGTAGAAAAATTGTTTCAAGGCCCTTTTAGATGGCCTTAGATGGCTACTTTGAAGAG